>OX421508.1:31435614-31900614 GCA_949126835.1 Anisus vortex
AATAAACAACAACATTTCTTGTCCTATTTTGTGTGTCAAACTAAAAGTCTCTATCTAGGCTATATATAAAGTTTTGTGTGTCGACCTAAAAGTCTTTATCTAGGCTATATATAAAGTTTTGTGTGTCGACCTAAAAGTCTATATCTAGGCTATATATAAAGTTTTGTGTGTCAACCTAAAAGTCTATATCTAGGCTATATATAAAGTTTTGTGTGTCAACCTAAAAGTCTATATCTAGGCTATATATAAAGTTTTGTGTGTCCACCTAAAAGTCTATATCTAGGCTATATATAAAGTTTTGTGTGTCAACCTAAAAGTCTATAGATGTCTCTCGCGTGCCATTGAAAATCGCTCTGCGTGACAAGTTTGGCACGCGTGCCTTAGGTTGCCGATCTCTGGTCTAAGTGACGTTTTATTATGCCTTTCCCCTCCTACGTGATCAGCTGGTCCTTGGGGTCCGAGCGATCCAAACAACACATACAAACCATGACGTAACAAACACAAACCATGACGTAACACACACAAACCGTGACGTAACACACACAAACCATGACGTAACAAACACAAACCATGACGTAACAAACACAAACTGACACACTACACTCGCTACACTCTTTTTAACTCATTCTGGTCTAAGTCTAATAAGACTTTTAGTGATCTAAAAAAAAAGAATTTTTAACATGTGTCTCATTTCATGTTGTTGTTTTTATTTGTGTATTCCTTTTAAATTAAAAAAAAAAAAAATTTATTACATAAACATAACATAACCAGTGCAATTTTTTTTAAAATTAAAACAAAATTATAGTTTATAAGTCCTAAATAAAAAGAAGAAATACGTTAAATTCAATATTTTTTTTTCAAATTCTTCTTTCTTTCATCTTTATCGTGTATTTTAATGGAATTTGATGTGTACTTTAAATTTTGAAATACATAAATTAATTTTTACATTTAACTTGTTCCTTTTGAAGAAGCATACGGAGTTAAAGTTGTGGTAGTGGCTGACCACAATAAAATATGAATAGCATATTCCCTAATACCGAATTAGTGGTTCAACAATGCTTGTTGATTTTCAGATGAAATGTTAGCACACAAGCCACCTTAAAACTCTAATATTATGCTTGATGCACGACCAGTTTATGTACATTGAATCATTAATGTTTAGCCTAACTGGCAATTTATTTACCCACATCAAATATTTTAAAAGTTAAAAAAAAAAATTTGCGGTCTAAAAAAAATTTTTTTAAAGAAATTTCCTTTTGAGTTTTTAAAATAAAAAAATAAAATTAAAAAAAAATATAACACAGTTGAAATATTTCAATATCTTATCACTAGTCTTAACTAAACATTGACCCTTCATGCATTACGAACAGTATATTCTTCAAATTCTTCAGTGATGTCTTTAAAGTCCAAGTGACACAAGATGTCTGATTCAATACCGAGAAGACTTGGGCCAGAGGTTCTTCTGAGTCATAATTGTTAGCAGCCTGTTTTTTTAATCAATTCAACTTGGAGAATGATCGTTCACTAGATGCATTGGTAACCATAAGTACCAGTTACACTCTTAGGGCAACTTCAATGTTCGGAAAAGTATCTGCCAGACGTTGATCAAAAATCAATTTGTGAATTAAATGTCCATATCCAATGCCATGTATTTTTTATCCTTCATTAAATCAGCATGTTGTTTGGATAATTCAATGAGTTTATTACAGAGGCAATCGTCCAGATCTTTGTCATAAATTTGGACAAATTTCACAGCTGCATGTTGAATTTCATCAGCTGAAATATTGTTAATTTTTACCAAGGAATCCAAATCGCTGACAAACAATAATTTATGCATGAAAAAGCTGATCAAGTGATTGCTTCAACTGGTCTATAACTGCAGGGCTGTGGAGTCGGTAGATAAATGTTCCGACTCCAACTCCGACTCCGACTCCTCATTTTTTTTAACTTCCGACTCCAACTCCGACTCCGACTCAAGGTACCAAAATTTCCTCCGACTCCGACTCTTCGACTCCGACTCCGACTGATAAATGGTAGATAACTGTTCCGACTCCAACTCCGACTCCTCATTTTTTTGTTATTCCGACTCCGACTCCGACTCCAGGTACCCAAAATTCCTCCGACTCTTCGACTCCGACTCCACAGCCCTGTATAACTGGAAGAAAACTGTGGAGTTCTCCCTCGGTTTCTTATGCCTGTCCATAGTCCAGTGATGTCACACGAACGTTGAGACCACGTTGTCTGGTATTGATTTAAACATATTGGGCTGTCCCAGACTTCACTTTTTCTTGAGCTACATAGTCTACATACTCATCAAAGGCTGTTTCGCTTGGATTCAGCCAGGGTTTTAAGAGACTTGAGACAGGCAATGGTCAAGTTGACGCCCATATGTGTGGTCTTGAAAGGTACTACTTGTGGCATTGAAACGTTCTAAACCATCATGCCAAAATACAGCAAATCTGTCTACCTCCAAAGACGACATTCGGTTAAAAAGGCAATCAGCCTGTGAACGGGTGATGGCTTTCTCGTTATCCTCATCGGCAATAGCTTCTTGTATCAGGTGATAGCCTGCTGCAAATTATCTCGTCGCATTATACCGGCAAGACCAACGTGTTTCTAACAGTTTCTTTGGTACATACAGTGGTACATCAAAAGATTGTGGTTTCTGTATTAAAATATAGTAACGATGGGTAAATGCTGTAAAAATTATACAACAATGTTGCAGGAGGTCAAAAAAATCACACAGCTGATGAACGGTTTTCTTCTGCTGTTTTACCAACTAAGTTCAGGGAGTGTGCGATGCCTGGCACCCAAATTGATAACGAGTTGCTGTTCAGATCCAAGGCACCAAATCAATTGAAGAACTGTTATCATATGACTATCCATGATAAATCATTAATATCAATCATGCGCTATTGCAGGAACTGTTGTAGTTCATGGAACATTTCTGCAGCATTGTGACCTCTGTTGTTACAAAACTATTCTAATTATCAAAAGAAAATATGTGGGGGCCCCTGTTCCATAGGAACATGTGGAACATGCCTAAATACGCCACTGATCGGACTGCCATGTGGTCGACCCGGGTTCGATTCTCCACTTAGTCATTCTATGTTTACGTCAATGATCTCATGCGTGAGTTTAAAAGTCTCACAATGGCGGATAAAATCTTTAAGTCACGTGACAAAACAATGCATATCTATATAATATATATAAAGTAGACCGTGTGTGCGGTTTCCAATCCCCATTGGTTAATTTAAAGACACGTGACCTTATGTCTCATATATGAGTGGTTAGCGTATACGACCTCCATGCGGGCGACCGAGGTTCGATTCCCCACTGACAACATTTTTTTTTCTTTTTTTTTTCCATTCAAAATACTTTTTTTTTAAAGATTGTAAAGAATTTCAGGATTCAAAACTTCACTAAAATGTTTTCCGTAAGTAAAATCTGATAATTATATTTTAGACGCTTGTGGAAGACGGGTATTCGATTCTCCTCCACAGGGATAGTCCTAACTTTTCGTTAAATATAAAGACATGATTTTTTAAAACCCGATTACAATAATTATTTTAAATTACTTTCTTAATTTTTTTCAGTGAAGAAATAATAATAGTATTTTAAAAATTATTATGGCTGTCTGTCCATAGTAATTTATCAATTATTTTTTTTGTAGCTATAGGCCTATGTAATTTTTTCCCCGGGCAACGCTGGGCAATTTAGATTAACTTAATTGCATTTTTGAAGCTTTCCTAAAATGTTTACATAAGTTTAAATCTAATAAGTTAAATTATATTTTAGACATGTGAATTTTAACACGATTACAATATTTATTTTAAATTCCTTTCCTAAATGTTTTAAGTAAATAATAAATATATTTAATGTCATTTTCTCCCCGGGCAACGCCGGGGAATTTAGCTTGTATCTATATATATATAGATCAGTGTACTCGACACATTAACTCCATTAAGAACCTTTTGACTAAAAGCATTCAGTGACGATGTTCGCCAGTGTATAAGTAGGTACCGCCCACTGTTCTCAGCGGAAATTGAGCACACGTCTGCTACACGGCAGGGCAGAGTGATCGCCCCCCCCCCCCCCCCCCATGTTCAATGGTGACACACTTCCTTGTCTTAGACCAGGGGTCAACAACCTCTTTTGTTAATGGTGTGCCAAAGTAGGATTTCTAATTCATCCACCGTGCCAACAGTCTAAAAGTCATCCTGCTAGAGCACTCAAATTCTTGTAGAAGATACTTAAATTGCCTTCTTTGGAAAGGCGGGGGGGGGGGGGGGGGGGGGGGGTCTTCGCGCGCCATTGAAAATCGCTCAGCGTGCCAAGTCTGTCACGCGTACCGTAAGCTTATTTATAAGAAGATTGTTGTAAAAAAAATAAAAACGCACGGATGGGGGCGCGTGTGTACATGACGTCATAAAGCAACATTAATTAGCCCCCCACCCCTTTTGTACAATTTAGAAAAAAGTGCCAATGGTTGAGACGTCACAACGAAGGGAGACCATTCTTAATTAAACCGTGCACGTACTCTTAAATAACGATATTACGTCATAAAGACTGCTCAAGATAATAATTCCATAAATACATCTAGTATTTTTTTTTAGATATGACAAAACTTTAACGTATGATTAGTTTAAAAAAAAAAAAAAAAAAATTCTTAGCTTTCGTAAATATAGATCTAGTCTAACTTTTTGTGTAATAAAATAATTCCGAACATAGAATTGTTGTTTTCTTATACAGAAAAAAATGTTATTGTACCTTGTAGTGTCCTTTTTTCGTATCTGCTCATTGGAGATGTGGTCTGTATACAGATACCGAGAAGGTTTCTAAAACTTTTTTACGGTTAAGAAATATTTTATCAAAACCAACGTATTTGAGGAGGCCGTAGAGCTGAATGGCAAAATACGCAAATTACGTCACTTGTGAAGGCAACGTTTTTACCGTGAAAGTATGATTTTAAAAATAATAATTTCATTTTGCATTATACCTTATATAGCAGTTATTGAGTTAAAGGCTGGAGTTATATTAAAGTAAATTCAGGAACGTCTGTCCAGTGGATGCAAGAAAACGACACACACATCACCTAATTCAAATACTGTAGTGAGGCCCTTATGTAGCCTAAGTTTTTCTAGACAAAATCAGAAATACATGGTTCAGCCCTCGACAGACAGATATCTCATTTATGATTGATAAAACTTTTATATTCACGCGATCTTCCCACTGGCTATTTAAATCATTATCTCAGGCGTGTAATCTTGACCAGTGGCCGTGAAATCGTTATCCCTTCCCTTTTTTTTCCTGTCCAGGGCAAATTGAATCGTTACTGACCCATCCATATTGACCCCCCCCCCCATCCCCCCTTTTATGTTTTTCCAATAAGCACAGACTGTTCAGATATCTGTAGTTGTCTACATACAATTCGATGGAAATGGGACCGGATGACCCAGGGGTGGGGGGCTTATGTTACTGACCCTGTCCCTAAAAACGATGCGCCTTTTGATAAATCATATTCTTAATCTTTCCTTTTTCCCTCCCCCCCCCCCCCAAAAAAAAAAAATTAAAAAAAAAAACTGCTTGATCCCTAAGATAAATCACTAAGCAATATCGTCCAAAGCATACAATACAAAGGTTTAAAACTTTTCGTTGTTGTGCGCATGCGTGGGTATGTCATCTCACTTACAGCGTAAACAAACGAAGAACTAATATAACTTCCATCTCTAAAACAAAAGTTTGACCTAAGACCTCTAGAATTTAGAAGAAGATGAGGTAAATAAAGACCTGCAAACCAAAGTTGTTGTTTTTTTTTAAATCTCGTTCTGTCCAAAAGCCAAAATTGGATCTATCACTCCTATCACGCCCCCCCCCCCCCCCCCCCCGCCGTACTGTCATTCGCCCAACTCACACAAAAAGCGTCCCCACTAAAATAAAATGATTTCTTGGGAGGGGGGGAGAGGGTAAAAAAAAAAGAAAATGGCCATGGATAAAATTAAGGTTGCCTGGTTGCATGGGGGAATTAGTTTATGAGAGCTTCCGGCTGATTAATGTTCCTGTTTGTCACACAAAAGGATAGGAGGGGGTGAGTGTAAGGTGGGGAATGAAGGGGGGGGGGTGGAGGGTCTGGGTTCTGACCAGTTGCACGGAGACTGAAGGGTGGAGTGGGGGGGGGGGTTGACGCAGATATAATGATAAAGGACAACCAACTCGGGCCAGAGCAAAGAACGATGAGTTTGAAGGGGGTTAGGATTGGCGCTGTGGGGGGGCGCTGGCTCCCCCCCTCCCCCTCCATAAATGTCATAACTCAATCTGAACGTTAGTGTCGGTTAACGAGCATTGTGTTTTCCCTTTTGTTCTTCATTGTCTTTTTTTTTTCTTTAAGTTTTTCCTGGTGCGTTTTTTATTTATTTTGTGTTGAGTGCTCGAAACATCAACTATGCATATTATTATAATTACTTATAATTATAATAACTTATAATATTATAATGCCCATCAAAATGACGGAGAAAAGATTGATTACAATGTATTTTTGTTAAAATAGAAAAAAAACACACTATTGCAATAAAAACTGTAATGAGAACGTATCTTTCGTTTTTTAGTTTTTTTTATTTGTTTTTTATTTAAAGCATTTCAAGGGGAGTTCATTCTGTTATGGCGCTCAGTTTAGAATTCAGCATACGGTCATTATCAATAGGTCTAAGTTTATTTTTTTTAAAAACGAATTAAGCAATATTGTTTACATAATACAAATTTCTTTCGGAGGACGTTTCCAATTTATACATTTAACTTTTGGCCCGATTCAGGCCCCACGAGAGGGGCGTACAGCCGGAACGCCGAACCGGGCCCATATAAGAGTTTAAGGGGCCCATGAATATTAAAATTTAAAACTAAATTGGCAATTACGCCAGAATTTTTTTATTATTGCTACTAAGCTAACCTCCTACAATCTCACGTGGCGCTGGTGGCCCTTAATTTTGGTATTCTTTGAATGTGTACTTGAACATTTTGTTAAATATGCAAAGAAGCTTCTAACTCTAACTGTAATATAGGGCCTAATTTTTTTCTCTATACCCGGTAGCATTTAGGATCTCTTTTTTATTATTTTTCTCCAGAGACACTTAGAAATATAGACCAATGAGCCGTACAGGCTTACAGTTCTCCCTGTTAGCTAAGTAGCCTAGGCCTAAATACTGTAAGGTATTGAAAATTTAAAACACATTTTTTTTGGTCCCTTAACAAAATGTATTTTGGGAAGAGTCTGTACAAAAAAATGTATGTGTGAACTGTACTGCCACAGCAGATCTAACCTTACATTTGACTACACAGCATACATTATTGGCCAATATTTTCAACTGACAAGAGTAACACCAATAGTTAAATCACTAAACCTAGAATTTACCGAAGGGCAAAGAGTAAAGTAGTAATAATACACAAGGCATTAAACTCTAATTTAGAAATACAACACAAAAACCATCTGTTAAAAAGCTCAGATAAACATATGGACTAAAACACTTTCCTTATCCCTAATGCAAAGGTATACGATAACAAATGCACACAAGTACTTTTTCATCCTGAGTGGCATCCGGGCATGGAATGGGTTGCCTGAACAAACCAGTAAAACCAGTAACTTATCATTTACAACACTAATAGAAATGCAAGACTAGACTCAAACCATAGACATGCGTAGGACGCAATAATCTTCTTTATAGAAGGAGCCCATGTAATGAATAAGATAATAGATACATTGATCAGACATGGTAAACGCCCCATCCATATAACCATACATCATCGGCAGTTTTTTGGGTGTATGCCATCTATCAAATCATATATACCAGGAGTCGGTAACCTTTTGCTAACAGCGTGCCAAACTAGGATTTCTAAATCACGCGTGCCAACAGCCTAAACGTCAACCTGTTCTAATATAGTATATACTTTTTAAAAATTGTTTATATAGGACAATTATTTTAACTTCGTAGCAAGACCACGGCCAAAAACAAAGGAGATAGAGAAAATAGTTAAAGCGTTTTATATTTAATATAAAAAAATATGTGTTTGTGATTATCATCCTTTTTATTAGCATTTAAATCAAAAACAATATTTTATTAGTCTACTTAACGTACACATTTATGGTATTTATTGTCTAAAATCTTAACATTATTTTTGTACTCAAGATAAGTCAAGATGAAGATCTAACACTAATATTAATTATTATAACGTGATCTCAGTTAACTGAGATGTCCTTTATGTATTAAATATTGCAATAGCTCAACCAACTAATCACAGTTAAGTGGAATAGATACGTAATAATCAGACAAACTGGGTAGTTAATGTAATGTTTAAAATAATACCTAGAAATTTTTAGTCATAAAATATTTATACAATTTTCTAATACTTTTTTAAAGTTCATTTATTTCAAATTTATAATTTGTAAGCTGTTAATTTTGTTATTAAAAAAAAAAAAAGAAACATACTAAAATTATTAGCGCAAATAAAACTATTTAATTATCTCCCTTTAATGAAAAAAAATCGTTGCCACATTTGATTCAATAGCGATGCCAAACCAGTTATGTTTTGTAATATTAAAAATATTACTGATTTATTTGTATTTCTTTATAAGTGTACGTTGAACCAAAAGCTGAAAGTAGAAGAGCGCCTGCCTATCAGTTGAGAATAGCAAATGACTTTCCTTAGCTAAAAAGCTTCCTTTCAGATTGTTTCCGCAAATGGGCACATTTGGATTTTGGATGCACATTTTTGAAAAGTTTTTGAAAGTCATGCCTTTGGTTAGAAACTCCGCTTTGAGAACCGTACCTCGATGTATTTTTGAAAAAAGCCCTAACTATCTATCTAAATATATTCATTAATATGTACATGTCGTTAAATGTTTGGAAATTGATTTCGCGGCAAGATATATGTTCAATTTCAATGCAAATCCATCCCAGTGGCCCCAAAAATGCAAGTTCAACTCACTGAAATCGAAATGTGTCGTCATGTCATTCACAAACATGGGATTCAACAGTCAGTTTTCGTCATTTAGAAGCAGAAACTGTTGTTGTTGTTTTTTTCATCAATTAAAAAAATCTTGGAGCGTGCCATTGAAAAATCGCTCTGCGTGCCAAGATTGGCACGCGTGTCTTAGGTTGTTAATCCCTGATAAATACAACTTATCCCCTGTTGACCACTAATGAACCGTTTCTTAGCTTCACATTGTTGTTTTAAGCTTTGATCGGGTGTAGACCTGTACCATTGAGGGTTAGGGTTAGGGTTAGGGTGTACCTATCTGGGGTAACGGTGTCCTCTCTATCAAGGAGTTCTTTTCAACCAAATTAATCATCAATTATCAGTGAAAGTCCCATTTCCCATTTTACACATCTTTGTAATATTATTTGCAAGATCAATAGGCCTTCTGAAGCGGAGGAACAATTACAATCATTTAAACTAAGAACTTTGTACTTGATTAAAGTATTTTTGTAATAGACCTGTAAGGCTGTGATTGAAACGATTACACTCTAATGGTAAATGGTAACACTTATGAAAGTTTTACAAATTGGTCCACAGACGTTTTAAAGATATTCCTGATTTTTCACACATATGCAATACAATTAAATCATCTACATATGACTAGTGTTAGAAAAAAAAAAGGGGGGGGGGGGGCAGAAAAAAATCTCGTACCGGCATCTTTTTTTTCTCTCAAGGGCCCTGGCCCGATTAGTCAAAGGGCTTAGGAGCCTATAGAGGACAAACATATAGATAAATATATAAACAAACATATAAACAAACTCACGGTATTTATGTATGATGATGATTTTTTTTTCGTGTCATTAGCATAATATTTAGTTCAGACGTGAGAAATATCGTACTTTCGAGCTTAAGCGAGTTGTCGTATCTTATATACTAATACTTTTAGTTGAATTTTCCCGAGTTTAGAAGACAATGTTTGAACCGATCTATACAAGCATGTGACGTTTTCACCGAAAAAAAAGAGAATTTTATGAGGGATGTGTGGCCTAGCTGATCTGACGTGCCCAAGCACTCGTGTTCGAATCCCCGGTGAAGGCTAGGGTTTGTTCCCGGTGAGGCGGCTTAGCATTGTGCTAGCCACACTTCGCCTTGTATGCCATGGCCACAGACAGTGGAGAACGCTGCTTCGTTTACCCCAGGGACAAAATCGGTCTGAAAAGTTTCTTTACATACCATTGAGTATTACAAAGGTTTCTACCTAGTTATAGAAGTGCTGGCCACACAATCCTCTAGTATCCAGTAGTATACCGTGGCCACAGAAACAGATGAACGCTGCTTCACCTAAGATCAATTTTGTCCGACGGGTACTTTACTATAGAAGTATTTACGTTTTTTTAAATCGATTTATTTGGTATTTACGTGTTTTTAAACTTCGTTATTTGTTATTAACTAGTTTTCCATCCCGAAATTAGAACGCGTGCGTTTTGTTTTTCGAGTTTAAGATAATTCTGCGATTTATTCTCACTGTTTTTTTTTTTTATGGACAGGCGTTTTCTCGAAGTATAATTTTTTATTGCCACTGTTACATCTTTACAAAAAAAAAAAAAAAAAACCACAATGACTAAATGACATTAACGACACCATTCAAAATGACAAAGATGTCAGACACCGCCATTTTTGGTTTTCTTGAATATCAAGGAAAAAAACGGTGAGATAGCAGGTGCGTTTAGGGCTACCGTTCTCCGATACCCAACACTCCACAGGATCGAATTGATAACTTCCTGTCTTGCGTAATGCCTTTCTCCGATTGCCTGCCATCCGTCCACAGGCCGTCTTAAGTATCTTAAAAGAGTTATATCGATTTAAAGTTTGTAATACATTGTCTCTTTTCACCATTATTTTTTCTTGTAATTTTTTGAACACATTGTCCTACAATCTCTTTTTCACCATTACTTTTGTTGTCATTTTTAACACATTGTTAAACTATTTCTTTTCACCATTACTTTTTGGTGTCATTTTAAACACATCGTCTTACAATCTCTTTTCACCATTACTTTTTGATGTCATTTTTAACACATCGTCTTACAATCTCTTTTCACCATTACTTTTTTATGTCATTTTAAACACATCGTCTTACAATCTCTTTTCACCATTACTTTTTGATGTCATTTTTAACACATCGTCTTACAATCTCTTGTCACCATTACTTTTTGATGTCATTTTTAACACATCGTCTTACAATCTCTTGTCACCATTACTTTTTGATGTCATTTTTAACACATCGTCTTACAATCTCTTTTCACCATTACTTTTTGGTGTCAGTTTTAACACATTGTCTTACAATCTCTTTTTCACCATTACTTTTTGATGTCATTTTTAACACATTGTCTTACAATCTCTTTTCACCATTACTTTTTGGTGTCAGTTTTAACACATTGTCTTACAATCTCTTTTTCACCATTACTTTTTGATGTCATTTTTAACACATTGTCTTACAATCTCTTTTCACCAATACTTTTTATGTCATTTTTAACACATCGTCTTACAATCTCTTTTCACCAATACTTTTTATGTCATTTTTAACACATCGTCTTACAATCTCTTTTCACCATTACTTTTTATGTCATTTTTAACACATAGATTTACAATATATTTTTCACGATTACTTTTTGTTGTCATTTCTTAATAAATTATCTTATGATTTCTTTTCACCTTTACTTTTTGTGGCTGTTGTTTTGAATGCAATGTCACTTTTATTGTTTTATTATTTAGTTGTTGTTTTTTAACTAATAATATTAATAATAATAATGAAGAGTAGAGATATCTCCAACGTGAACAACATATATTAAAATGTTGAACTTCACACTGCCAAAAAGCGCGCCCTGTGCGACATTTTGTGTACGAGTGTCCAAACGGTCATTATATTTGACCTGCCGCCATGATGGGTCATGAAATCAGCCAATGAAATGGTCAGAATTGAAAAGAATGAAAAAAGGAAAGAGGAAGTAACCCAAGATTTAAATTAAATGTAAAGCGGAGACAACTGGAAGAAAAATTTGTTTTAAAGAAAATAAAAGGCAATTGGGGAAAAAAAAAAGAATTAAATAAATGTATTTTCTTGATTATTTTTATTTTTATATTTGGCCTCTAATAGCGCAGTAATTGGATGAGACGATGGCACAATAATCTATCTCTATTGTAGTGATAAATAACCTCAATTAAGTATTTGGTTTGAACTTCTTAGGTCCAGACAACAGCATGGAGTGTTTAGAGCTACGAGAAATAAAGTCGGTTGTCATGGTAACAATACCTGGGGAAAATCCGGAATCGACAGTAGAATTTATGTTGTTCTTGTTGTTATCATGGAGCTAGAGTTTCAAGTGTAAGTTCATTGACATGTTAGCCTTATTATTGAAGTTATACATTATCTTCATTTGTACGCCATCTTTCCAATATTAATGTTTATGTAGTTTGAACTTGTTTTCACCAATGTTACGTCAATGTTATCGATATTTTTGCGATATTGTTTTTGTTAATATTATTTTGACATTACTGTATTTGTTACACACCCTGTGAGTGCCCCCTTGTGGAAATGGACTCATTCCGATTGCAGAGCACACCCTGAAATGGTGTCCACTCCACACAGAGAGGCCCGTAGCCAGGCCTGGCCCTTAGGGAGCCACCATGGAGGAAAAAGCTCTGGGAGGCCCAAAGCCATTTTTACAACAACAGCCCCGGTTCTTCGGAGAAACAGGACTGCCAGTCTGACATTGCAAAGGAAAGCAAACTGGAACACGCTGAAGAAGAAGAATTATCTTTTGTTTGTCAGTGTTATAGTCGATGTTCAAGATGCACAGATAAGCGGGGACACTAACGGGTTACTACATTAAATCACGTGACAAGATCTTCACAAATACCAAAGACTATAATAAGATGGACCGATTGCTCTATTTGTAGAGCTTATATGCTCTTTTTCAGTGTGCAGCTAATAACGATGCCGAAGGCTTCCGCTGTATACAGCATTCGATTTTTAACTTTTCATTGAGAAAATTAGAGCGATTAAATAAAACGGAAGAGTACAATACAAAAGGGAATCGGGAAATTCCGAAAAAAGTCATTCGAGTCATCTAAAATCAGAAATATTAAAGCATGCGGTCTATCTTATTTGCAAATACGAGCAACGCCTTTTAAAAAATTAAGTAAATAAAATATTTGGACTTAAAACGCATACTTAAACCTTAAAAAAAAAAAACTTAAAAAAAAAAAATTTAAAAATGGCCAAATAAAAAAAATAGACGCTGAAAAAGGATAAACTTTAATGACAGTTAAAATGAATGCCCGGGTTTTTTATTTATTTTTTCTGAAAATGTAAATGGTTATGTGATGTCTTTTTTAATTATTATTTTTTTCGCCCGCGTCTTCCATCTTGTTGAAGGTCTTACAATTGATGCCAAAGATTTTCCAGGAGTGTCGTGGAATGCCAGGGAGGATCTTAATTTTGAATAATTAGGGCTCACAGAAAAAAAAAAGAAAATAAAAGTGGCGAGGATGTTTTAGACTGCGAGGATAAAGAGCGAAGCACTTGCGTGCCACTTAGATGGGGGCCGCTCCAAGCTTATTCCTAGAAGTAACACTCTCAGACAAGTGTTATTACAAAACAAGCAGCGTGATACTATGGGATTACTGAATTTGCATTTATCAGATCAGAGTTTTCATTGTAAGGAAAACAAGAAAACCAATAAAAACGAAGTTTTCATTATCTTTATTTGCAAACTAAGTTTACCATCATGTAATTAAATAATTGATTGACTACTGGAAATGAAACGTACAGAAAAATATCTGTGTCGCAAATCTAAAAAATATCTCCTTACTCCGTATGAATTGTTCTAAAAATAATCTTAGCGCATATTTTTTTTTTTCTAGCTTTGCGCCGAAAAATTATAAAAAGTTGCACAGGCATTTTTAACGCGAAATCAAAATATTTCTTATACTTTCCTTTTAAGAAATGAATATTGTCATAAGTGTAGTATTATTAAGTCGTTTTAACTGAAAATTTGATAGGATGTATTGTTACACGCCTTAAATCTGCTGACCAAATTTCAGCTCGATCGGACCACGGGAAGTGGTCGAAAAATTGAAGCAAAGTTTTGCTCCCACGACGCATGATTGCAGACAGACAGACAGACAGAAATTGCAACTTAAAATAAAGGGAGTAAAAATATAAACTCACACACACCAAGGTTAATTTTTTTTTTGTTTTCAATGACCGTAGACAAAAAAAAAAAAAAAAAAATTTATTTCGCATTTGTAAAAAAAGGATAGTTTGGCAGCACATTCGACTCGCTTACTGAAAGTTCTTGGTTCGAATCCTGGGGATTTTCGTTCCCGGGTCAGGAGGAGGATCTGTGCTTGCCAACACAATCTCCTACTTGTGTATGATGCTTTACATGCCCTATAATAAGTCTGATCAGAGAAGCTTTGTTATTTGTTAAATTAGGAAAGCGTCTCCTGGCGGACATATAGGTGTGAGAGGGCATGAGAGTTGCAGAGGTCACCATTGCAGGAAATATATAGGATACATCATCATCCCTTGAGGACGAACAGATGCCATAGATATATACATATATATTTAACATTCAATACGTTTTACTTCAAATGAAGATTGTTTGATGACTCGTCCATCTGGGATGCAGGGCTACCCATGTTAGTACTGTTGGCTGTACCAGTGCATCCCTAAACAACTATAATGCATTCGTCCGTCATCAAGGGACGATGGGGTGGTCCCCCTTTTTAAACGGAGGCCACGATAGACTAGGCAATGCTTTTAAAGAGCCAGCTGTTGCCCAGGCAGCAGGCTCTCTCTCTCCACGCAGATGGTAATTCCAGGGGAACAGCTAAGCTAATACAGAAAGGGACCGTTTGCGTCGAAGGGGTTGCCAGAGAGACATAATACTGCCTTAGAGACTCCGTCCCCTGGTTTTCTGTTAGGGTTTACTCCCTAAGCCTCTTCATATACAGATGTAGCTGCGAGACAGCGGAGGTTTGAGATCGGAGTTTCCCTTTCCTAGGTGAGCTACCTATCAAGGTTTACGAGCCCCGTCTACCAAAATCTGCTGGTTTTATAGTGCCAGTGGCCCGCCTTCACATCTTCTCCTGTTAGTTGAAACATGATCCGCCAGTCATTCGAGAAGGCCAGGAGTTGGACTTTGGTCAGCAGAGGCTATTTGAGACGCAAGCCATGAGGATATTTCGACAGAGGTGGGTTCTTATTTCCCACTCACATCCCCGGCTGTACTAACCTTGGACCACAAGTAACAACTGCTCGTCACTAAACGAATAAGATGGAAGAAAACAAATCAACCATCAATATATTATTTAACACATCTATATTTATAGTTGTATGTTATAGACCTTTCTTCTATACAAACGACTGTTGAGTCATTCGCTTATCCGTGGATTTTTTTGCAAAGTGATTTGAATGATGTTAAATTGTAGGTTGTCCTGGTTTGTTCAGGCAACCCACTCCATGCTCGTGTGCTCCTCGGGAAGAAATAATTTCTTTGCGTTTTTCTTTGCATATTATATACTGAGGAAATGGTTGTTATCACTAGAACTTTGTTTTCTGGATAGTTCATTAGAATGTTGTATTTATAAGTGGAATTTCAATGCATAACAGTAAATAGAACAAATACATAAATAAACTAGAATAAGAAAAATATAATAAAACAAATCTTAAATATAGGTAAATCTATACTATGATAAATCGATCAGGTAAAAATCTATAATATAACAAATCTACAATAAAAGAAATATACTATAAAAATACTGTAAATGATAACCAATCCATAATAAAACAAATCTATTATAGGACATGTATAACATAACAAATCTATAATATAACAAATATAAGATAAGAAATCTATTTTTTAAAAAAGAAATCTAAATATACCACATTTATAATAGATCCATAAGACATCGATAACTTTCAAATCTCTAAAACAAGAATGCATGACTTTATTGTAATGCAACATATTTATATAACAACAATGTCGTTGGTAGCTGGTAATATTGACCAAGTACGTCCCTCCTTACAGTCCCCCTGAGTCAAATTTCTTACTTTAAAAAAAAAGAAAGAAGAATTCGATACAATCTATTAGGGAATGAAATCTTCGTCGCGGCCTGCCCCCGGTAATGGCCGCCGCGCGACTTCCGGTTTGACAGAACAACCAGAAAAGCCGGCGAGGAAACGAGGCAGGAAGCCTGGAGATGGAAGAAAAATGCTTTTCGTCTTAAACCGATCCACATTCTGAAGGCTGCTTGTGATTTACTCACGTCCATTGGCTGGCTGCGGCCATGTGACAATGGCCTCGTCACGTGACGTTATTGTTTGTCTCGAAAACAGTTTTAGAACGACAGTTTCCCCCCCCCCCCCCCCACCCTCACACACACCTAATTTCAATATTCGATTTCAATCATTCGATTAGATTTGAAGGTTTTGTTTTCCGTTTCGAAGACTTGAAAAGATTCAAGCCGGCATGAATTAATTTATACCTTTTGGTACAACAAATACACAACCAGCAAAAAAGAAGGTTTCTTGTATTGAAGTATTTCCTTTTGTTATTGTTTTATATCCTGTAGGTCAAGATCTGTATTGGTGAATTTTAGTGCAGTTGTTTTTTTGTTGTTGTTTTTTTGGTTTTGTTTCGGTGTGGAAGATTGAAAAGTTTCAATTTTTTGTTTGTTTTATAAATACGGTGAATAAAATATAAATTGTAATTGTGACATTATCCACGGCCATAGGCAATGAGCAAGATCTGGTGAGATTTTGATAAAGGATATCTATATATATATATATATATATTATATATATATATAAATATATATATATATATATACAGAGAGAGAGAGATAGATAGATAGATAGATAGATACACAGATAGATAGATATATAGACAGATAGACAGATAGATAGATAGATAGATGGATAGTTAGATTAGCTTTTAGATATATACAAAGGCTACAATATTAGTTATGAGGAATCCGTTTTTAACATCAATATAATGCGATAATTAATAGTCGACGTGCTAGTCGCGTTAAGTTTATTAATTTTAAAATTTATTAGTTGACAACTAGCATACACTAAACGAAACTTGAGTAAATATAGGTCAGGTGTCAATGCAAGTGATTCTTTACGTCTGACGTAAAAAAAAAAAAAATTCTTTTGGCAACATAATATGGAGATGATTTTTATCACCTACATCTTTCCTTACTCTTAGGACAACCAGGAAAATCAGTATATAGTCGTGTTTATTTATGTACATTAACGATTAGGCCCGGAAGTTGTTAGAATGCATCGACCTTTTTGGTTCGCCATGCATGTACAATCGTTAAGACTTCTATGGTAAATATCTAAACAATTTTAATTGTGATGAAATACTACTAGTACCTGCTAAAATTTCAATGAGATTATCAGTACTTTGATCTCTAATTCACCGACTTATATTTTATTAATTTTTATTAAATTTTTAAACTAATTAAATTAATACTATATAGATGAATTGATAGGTAATAATTATACAAACTGGGTAGTTTATGTAATGTTTTAAAATGTACATAGAGTTCTTCAATTAAGTAATATTTAAATACTTTTCAACTATCTTTTTATAGTTTGATCATTTTAAAGTTTTATATTGTAAGATTTAAAAAAAAAAAATAATAGCAAGCAAATTAGAAATATTAACGCAATGAAAGGTGCTAATTATGTCTCATTAATTTAATTAAAGTTTTCCAATTTGATTATCTAGTGATTCCAAACAATTTATGTTTTGAAATATAACTAATGTTACTTATTAATTATTTAGTTCTGTATACATATCCAGCATTATGGTATTCATTTGAAGCTGTAATTAGGGGTATAAAATTAATTTACGTTCAATATTTGCAAATAATTTTTTCCCTGCATTAAATGTCGATTAAAATTGCCATTTTTGTAAACATTAATAATTACAAGAACTACCTAATATAATGATAGTATATGAGCCTCTTATATTTATTAAAATAATAAAGCAAATTAATTTGCTTTAAAATTAATTATTTTTATGCCTAATTAAAGAAGCTGCCCGTAAAATCTCTCTTAATTGTAAATAGAATGTATCAAATAATGAGCGCCAAGAATGCTCTATGCTAATTGTTCAATGTCAGGTACATATTTAATCACGTCTGAGTGGTCAAGTGTAAGTGACCTCTTTGTATGTTCAAAACACCTTTCATGTGCGATCAAATCTGTTCACAATTGTAAGTTGAAAGCCAAAATGTGCTGTAAGAATCAATTTTAAATTTAAGATACTGCTGTCTGATTTATTTGATAACTTTTACTTCTAAATTTATTTATATTTATTATCATCAACTTCAGCCCATGGATGTGACGTCAAGCCGTGAAGCACTAAGGCCTTCTATTGAATGTAGTTTCGCGTGTGAATTTAGCTAGCAGGAAATAGCTAGTTGAGGGGCCGAGTGACAGAGACGGACAAGGCCAGTGCGGGGGATATTACGCTGATCAGCTGTGTCTATAATGAGCAAGTGGTCGAAGTATGCCTTCAATATGGACGTGTCTGCACCAATAACATCACGAGTATGTATGACCCATTTATTTAACTGTGTATGTGTCATTAGCCATAATATGAATGTGCATAATAATATATGGTATTAATAAAACTGCGTATGTGCTATAACATGATTGTAAATGTGCGATTATCATATGTGTCGTTCTGCCATAACATTTAATATAAGTGCGTAAGCCATGAATATATTTGTACGTATGTAACACCAATATGAATACGTGTCATAAATATTCTTATGTTAATGTAGATCTGTCTGGATCACCCTCTGATTAATTAGTTACAGTTCTATAAATGTTATTATGCGTATTACTGACCGATTCGTGACTGATGTGAATTCGTCGTGCCATGGGGGTGGCTGGCGCCCGGACAGACCCTTTGTGTACCCCCCTCCCCCATTGTTACGCCCTGGACTTAGAGCCGTAAGTCTCGTCCGTTCTTTTTTAGGCAATTATGGTATGGAGGGGTTGTCTAAAAACTGTTACGAGGTGCAACAGGAAAATGATGGGGGAGGGGGGGAGTTATCTGACTTTGTTTGGGTACGTAATATATGAACGACCCCTTTAGACTGACTTTGTTTGGGTACGTAATATATGACCGACCCCTTTAGACATTTCACTCATAGAATAATCAAGTGAATTGAGACATGTCATTTCGTTCATCTCCGTGTATGATTATATTTCATGTTACTGGTTATGTCGAACAGAAACTTCTATCGTCTCTTTATTTTATCCTTTCAAGTATTAGTTCAAAGTTCGAAGACAACACCAAAAAGGGGGGAGGGGGAAGGGTGGGGGGAGTTTCTTTATCCGTTGTTGGAGGATGACAGTTTTTGATTCATATCTCCAAGTTTGGGGGGCGGGGCGGGCGGGGTGGGGTTGGGGGCGGAGATGATGAATGTATGAAGACTTCGCTTGACGCCCTGCATCCAGCACTGAAACGTATTAACCCTTGGTGACCGTTTATGGTGGGGGTGAGGGAGGTGGGGGGGTAGTATAAGTGCCAGAAATGACCTACCCCCCCCCCCTCCTGTCCCATGGGGTATGAAAGTGTGATGGTTTGGAGGTACTGAAGGACAATTGGACAATGGATAATGCATGAAGTGTTGAACTTTGTGTGTGTTTTGAATGGTCGTGTACTATTTATTTACCTTATATAAAAAAATGTCTAGTGGAGATGTGGCGTCTTATCATGAGGAGGTGGTGCCGTCTCTCGATGGTGCTATTCCTTTTGGCCGATGGTGCCGTTTCCTGGGTAAGTGATGTCATCATTTGAGGAGCGGGAACCAACTTTTGTGGAGGTGGTGCTATCTCTTTCATGTACTAGTTGAGATCATACACAATAAGATTTCTATTTAAGTACAACAACTTTCTCACGGACAGACAAGATGTCGTGTCCACACCACACTAGTTAAAACGCAATGTGTACTCGTTAGTTTAATGGTGACTTAGCAATGCATAACCACAATCTAGACCAGAGATCGGCAACCTATGGCACGCGTGCTAAACGTGGCACGCCGAGCGGTTTTAAAAGGCGCGCAAAATGGGCCACCAATAAAGGAAATTCTAGTCTCTTCTAAACGAAAAGAGCAGGATGGCACTCAGGCTGTTGGCACGCTAAATGAATTAGAAATGCTACTGTGGCACAGTATTATCTAAAGGTTTCCGATCCCTGCTCCAGACCATTTATCTATAAAAAAGTATGGATTGGGCCCGGAAGCTATATTCTTGAAGCCAAAACCAATAGGCCTTCACGTGACTTTCACTGAACTATAAAATTATATTTCCTAAACACTGACCTGTAAATACATTTCAAGTGACTTGAACTTCCTTTTTGGCGTATAAATTTGTTCTAATTATAGCTGGTTTATTTCTTTAACTGGCTTATATAGATAAGTGAATAGTTTGAATGGAGTAATCAGTTCTAGACTCAATTTGCGCATAAACATTGTTTTTATAGATCAGTGATCTAGGCTCACTGATTCAAGACTGATATACAACAATTAGTTGTTCATGCAAACTTTGTCCTGTATATTTCAATTAAATGAAAGTTATAAACGTTTGGCGGCTCGATAGTACTCTTAATGGGGAGCGTATCGGTGGTTTACACTCTTCGCCCATAAGATCCTCCCCCCCCCCCACTTGACCACCCATGGGCTTAATGATTCCTTTAGTTAAAACGTGTGGGTTGAATATTTCTGTCAACACAATCCCATAGTAACGCTTGGTCACCTAAACCCATTCACTAACTAGCTCAACGGTCCCCCACATTAATCTGCAGCAGACAGCTCAAGAAAATCAGTCAGAGCATGTATGTTAATCGTTATGGCCTCTACTTTAAATCCCTGCTATTTCTTGAATACCCCTCCCCCCACCCGGACACAAGTAGATTTTGAATCATTGACTTGGTCACACAATCTTCGTGATCACTATGGCCGAACAAAAAAAATACCCACAACACTTGAGTGCTAAGCCAACTGCTCCTTCGATAGATAACATTTCCTAAAAAAAGGGGGTACTATATTTTAACCCTCTTATCTTAGTATCAGTAGCTAGATAGTATTTCACTATTAAAACTCCCACCCGTTTTTATTTTTTCAGGCGCTCCAGGGAAGGGGGGGTGAGTTTTATCGGAATACCAACCCAGCTTCCGGTGGAAGAAGGGAGGGGGGAGGGGTGTTAGGGATTAGATCGATATCGATACCGAGAATTTAGACAGACTCCCTCCCCCTCGTACACACACACACACACAAACACACACACACTAACACACGCCTCGGGCCACGTCTCGTTAAGTGATTAATCACTATTATCATAATTTTGATTTATTTCGCTCCATCAGCTCGGCGAGGGTATCGATCCCCTGTTTTTTTTTTCAAACTGTCCGCCCCCAGTGCAAAATCCTTGTCAGCCATTTTTGTCCTCTAAAAGGTTTAGCACTGAATGAGAATAAAGAAAAACAAAACAATAACAATAGCAATAACAACGCTAACTCGGTAATCGTGTTATTTGTTTTTAAAGTATTCCAATACATAAACACCTCAAGATAATGGACTAATGGTTCGTAAATAATTTGTGTGTGTGAGGTTTGTTTGCAGCTCACCAGTAGGTGGCGCATTTGGATAAGTAGACTTTATATACAACGTTGTAATGCTATATTTAATTTGAAAGAACGCCCTGAAGGTTACCAATGTAATGAAAACAGTCATAACTGCTGGTGAATGTTTACAAACAACAATAGGGTTAGCTATAATGTGTGATTGAACACGGTGGTCGAGCGGCAGCGCGTTCGACTGACGATAGGAAGGTTTTGGGTTCGAATCCTGGTGGAGGGCTAGAATTTTTTTCCCGGGTCTTGAGGATGTCACTGAGCCTACCCATCTCTGATGGGCACCTGATATTAGTTGCGATAAGGTAATGGCAGCTGGGCATTGTGCTGGCTACACATCTCCTGAATGCCGTGGTCACAGAAACTGGTGAACGCTGCCCTATGATCAGTTTCGTCCGAAGGGTACTTAACTTTATAACATTTTAGAATGTCATAGGTTTTTTAAAGTGTATAAGTGTGAATGAACCGTGAACTATGATTCGCTCAGATAAACATAAAGGCAAATACACTTAAATTATCCCTTATGCGAGAACAAATGCATAATATAAGTACTCTTTCTTCCCGAGTGGCAATCGGGTATGGTCACCGTATGGAGTTGGTTGCCTTGACAAACCAGTCAAAACCAGTAACAGAACATCATTTAAAATACTAAAAGAAATGCAGGACTAGACTCAAACCACGGTTAAGCGTAGGACGCACTAATCTTCTTTATAGAAGGAGCGTCTGTAATGTATGAGATAAGATATCAGGGCAGTGAAAAGATGATTTAACACTATATCGATATATTGTCCTGATATTTCGGACCATCACGGTGTAAGTCCGTTAAGGGTAGGGACGGCAGTGAAATTGAACTAAATGCCAGAAAATTCAATATTTAAGTTTTTGCCTAAGTTGTATACTTTAGCTATTCCTGGATCTAAAACATATAGTTCGGAAATTTTAGTAACATTATTTAAATGTAAAAATTGCATTTGTAATAGGTATACATCAGAAGTTTATTTTATTTTTTTTAATATATTTACACTTCAGTAGTATAAAAAATGAGTTTAATTATATATTAATATACATCAAATTAAAGGTTAACATCTTGTCTTTGTGGGGGAAAAATCTTATAACAAACCATTAAGAAATAGATGAGAAAATTGCATTTTTCAATTTTACTCCCAAATTATTTTTTTCTCTAAAATTGTCAGTTTTTCCGGTTTTTCTCAAAATACTACTTTTTATTCTTCTTTTTGTATTAACTTCCTTATTTATGAACAAATCTTTATGAAATTGTTTACATACATTTACTACATGTTAGTAATCATAGTTACAGGATGAATTTTTGATACGAGTTATAGTTTTTCTTAAATAAAAATTTTATTTTAAAAAATTGCAAAAAAAATATTATTTTTTTTATATGTCCTACTAAAAAATTCAAATAAATTTTATTTATCAATTTAACCAAATTTTATCCACAAATTTTATAAAGATATAGCGTATAAATATTTCTGCCAAATTGCAATACATTATCTTGATAAATAATCAAGTTGATACATTTTTTATTGCGTGGTAAATCGTTAATTAAAAAATCCAAAATGGCCGCCATTCCCATCACAACCATCAGAAATGATTTTTTTAAGGTATGCTTACTCGGACCTGCTTATACTAACTATATACCAAAAATGGTCATGATGCAGGCACAAATAAAAAAAAGAGCACTCTACTGGCTCCCCTACCCTTAAGTAAAAAAATAATGGGTAAATGTTTTGAATAGTTTTTATAACGTTACAATTTAATGAGTTATTGGTGTTTACAAAGCGTTTTTCTCAATTTAATCAAATTATACTAGATAAGTGGCCTATATGTGTCTCGTAAAATACCTGATAAACCGTCCGTCTCTTACGTCCAGGGCGTATCGATGCTCAGGGGTGGATCGGAGTGTGTGGGGCACACCAAGAACCTGTCCGCGAAAAGCCACCCCGCGGCACGCCGATAAGGTCAGGTTTCCGCAGTACATGCACTACACTTCCCGTCCCAACTTCAGAATTTCCCTCGGATCATCATTATCTTGGTGGCTCGCTCGAATACCCTCACTGTCGCCCGGTAGCACAAAATCCCAGAATATAGGTCTGGACATCCAGGCAGCCGGGGCGGACTTGAGAAGGGCTGTTGCGCTCATCGCTTCCTCCCCACCGAGTCTCGGGACTCTCGGTAGTGCGATGATCTTCGGACAGGCATACGTAAGCTCATTGGTGTGCTCATAATGAAAGCTAAACTGTAGTTACCTCTTCGGTAGCGTTGATGCCCATGGGTACAGAAGTTTGGTCCTTAGCTTACCATTTCACCTTAAACTGAATGGCCCTGGTCGCATAGTAACGGCCTTCTACATCTGGCCACTTGGCCCTAGAAGCAAATATCGCATTGTACAAAACACACAGTCGGTATAAACATTTTCTGAGGCGTGAGTCTATAAGTCTATGTTTTGAGATCGGCTGCCTTCAGCCAGTTCTACAATAACAAGGACTGCCTGTGGCTAATTATAGAAATGCGTTCAGAAATTATTACCTTTGCGTCCCAGCGCGATATGGACGTGGTAATTAGAGTATCAGATGATTCAGGTGGCCGTATTATACCTTTTTCTTTTGACATCGTTAGCTTGACCGGTTTTTCCTGAGGTCTTGACCTAGAAATAAAGTTCATAGACTTAATTCAAGATTAAGTAATAATTCTCATAACACTTCAAAAACATTTTGAATTCAAACACTACAGCGCTTGTGTAGTACACCAGTTGAACTGCAATGGCGACCGTAAGTAATGATTGTGTGGCCAACACAACGCCTTGATGGATTTTTTGCTTCATCATCATCATATGTCCTTCGGGTTCCTTGTGGAACATATGGTCTCTGTTAAAGCACGCCACTCTCCACGGTCTCTTGCCAGTCGCTTCAATTCTCCACAGCTCTTTCCAGTTCTTCCAGCATCTTCCAATATGCTTCGTCTCCAGGTTCGCTTGGGTCTTCCTCTATGTCGTCTGCCACTCTAAGGCCCGTCTAGCTCTGTTGTCCAATCTATCTCCACTTTCTTTCCAAGATTTGTTGTTCTTTTGTTATCTGTCCACACCTCCCCCCTCAGCTTGTAGTTTTTGTACCTTTTAGATAGATAGACAAACAATTACAGATTGACAGATAGTTAGGATTGACAGATAGATATGTACATTAGTAGTCCACAACATATGTGTGTGTGGGTGGGGGGGGGGTCGCCCCTGAGTCTGCTCACCTTTGATAAGACGCTGGCTTTACCAATAGTCGGAAAACGTTAAGGCTCGACTTGGCCATGTGCTGGCCACACAATCCCCTCCCCAAAGCCCGTGGTCACGAAAAATAACAAACGCTCATTCACTAGCCCTACCTACAATAGTAGCCTACATGTAATAGAAATTATTTTTTTTTACATCAGTATGCGGCTTCCGTTTAATAATACTGTGCCAAATTGGGATTTCTAATTTTTTCAGCGTGCCAACAGCCTAAAATTCACCCTGCTCAAGCACCCAATTTCAAATAGAAGATACTTGAATAAAAAAAAATTTGGAGTCTTCCGTGTGCCATTTAAAATCGTTCTGCGTGCCAAGTTTGGCAGCGTGCCAAGTCTGACACGAGTGCCGTAGGTTGCCGACCCCTGTGTCTCCACCACCAAATGTATTTTACCTTTTCTTACGACTACAGTTCTGGCTTTTCAAAATGCACTATTTTCTATTAGGGCTCTAACTTATCTCCCCTTTAAATCTAGTCTCCCCTTGTTTGTACTCTTCACTGATAATCGATGTGCAATAAACCCTTTTTTATCATCGACTTCTAGTTCCCTACCCCCCCCCTCCTCCGCTGCCAAAGATCACGCGACAGAATACTAGGATCACGGCAATTTACTCGAAATCACGTCGCTATCAGTATTACTTGTAGTAAGGGAACGAACCCTGGCACACACACACACACGCGCATGAAAAAAAAGTAAAAATTTAAGATAACGTAGACTCAAGGGGCAGACAATCGCTGAGCGCAAAGCGTCTGTGAGTTGTCTTCCCCCTTGATCGAGCAGCCGCTGGCGGGCTTCGTTGTTGGTAGCACTTGGTGAGGGGCGGGTAAAAAAAAGAGAGAGAGAGAGAGAGAGGCGGGGGGGGGGGAAGGGGGGAAGGAAGAAAAATGTACCTCCGGCTTTCTACGAGGACAGGACGAGAGCTTTTCGGTAAAAGTCGGGGGAGAGGCTACCACCACCACCACCACCCACAGACGATGATGATGATGATGGATACAGCGCCTCCCCCAATCCCCCACTTCTCCATTTCCCCCCCTCCCCCAAACGTCACTCGTTCCCTCCCCGCCACCAAGCGCGCGCCTCTTCTTGTCATAGTTCGTTTGTAAGGCTCCTAGGGTAATAGCGGTGTTAGAGATTATCTTATTCCTGGTAATATTTTAAGCTGTAAGGAACTATCGGAAAATCCGATTAGTAAAAAAAACACACACAGACTTGTATTATATAGACCGATATATTACAGTTGGAAAACTGGTTTCATTTAGGGTGTTCATTTATTTGTTCTAACTATTTGGATCATTAAAGAATTATCTTTTATTCTTCAGTTGTTTTTTTAACTTGTCTATGTTTAAAAAAAACTCTTGTTAACAAAGCTAATTATGTTCTTAAATAATTCCGTTTAAGATTTTAATTAACACAATCAGGCGCGCGTGGTGCAACGACCTTGTAATTTGACTCAATCGATTAAAAAAATATTTTTTTAAAATCTGAATTCTTAAAAGAATTTTTTTTTTAAGTTTCTAACTTTGATCAAGACTTTAATTTGATGATCATCTTACGTTGTTTATATTAAAACGTGAAATCTGATCAGAACAGATCTCTTTTTCAAGTCTGCTTGTATCCGCAATTATCTGAGTTGACTTTCTACAGCGTCGATCACATTCCTGGATTGGATATAGCAGTTGGAAATTTCAGGTAAGCTTGCATTTTTTTTTTATTGTTGAATTATATATTTTTTAAATGTTATCTTTCTATTCATGTCTTGAAGGGGGGTAAGCCCCGGTAAGCCAGTATAAATTAAAGTGTGCCCGTCGGACCAAACTGATCATAGGGGCCGGTGAAGCAGCGTGTGTGGCATAAAGGGGGATGTGTGGCCAGCACAATGCCCAGCCGCCTTTACTTTACCGCCGCTAATGTCAGGTACCCATCAGGGACATATTCGAGTCTCGGAAAAAAAAAAACAACTAGCTACACCAGAATTCGAACCCAGGACCTCCGGTACGCCAGCTCGGCCACCATGTGCCATTGTAAGCCCGTATTATGTGAGGGAATAGAAGGTCACGGAAGAAAAGGGAGAGTTCCAGTTCCTCAAACTTTTCTATTTCTTCACCAGCATTATAAAAACTTAAACCATTGAAACCATTGATTATGGTTTGCGTTAAGGTTAAGGTAGTTTTTGGTCAGTCTGAAAATGCACATTGACTCACAGAAACTAATTAGTTACTATTTACCTAAAAATCAACTTTTGTACGTTCAATCTCAAAGAAATGTATTTAAGCTGAAATTTTTTTTACAAAAGTTAACATTATTTTTGATGACATATTATAGAAGATTTTTGACCAAAAAAAAAAGATTTTTTTTCCAAAACATGTAAACATAAAGCCTCTATTCAGATCATATAATAAGCACGTATTACATAGAAATACATTGATGGGTCACATCAAATTGAAATGATTCATAATTTTAAAAAAAATATAGATCTAGTGTTTTTCTTTCATCAAATAAAAATATGCGTAATTTATTAATAAGATGTCTGTGTAAATTGTCACTGATCTATAAAACGAATGGATTAAGTAGGGAAACTATATTCTTGAAGCCAAAATCAAATAGCTTTCACTTATCTATTTTAATTCAATTTTCTAAACACTGACCTGTAAATACATTTCAAGTGACTTAGACTTCGATTTTATCGTATAGATTTGTTCTATTTATAGGTGGTTTATTCCTATAACTCGCTTATATGGATAAGTGAATAGTGTGAATGGTTTATTCAATTCTCGTCAATTTGCGCAAACAATTTTAATATGGAAGCGCAATCCATTCTTTTTATAGATCAGTGATAAATTGTCAATAAGGATTTAAATCAAGCTAGTAATGTTTGCTGTGTTTGTTAGAAAAGATTGAGATAACATTAAGTATTGTATAAAAATGTTTTATAAGTGTATATATAATAAATATGAAATGTATTCTTTTGATATTATATTATAGTAAACAATTCTTGTTTGAAATCCAAGAAATAAAAAAAATTTTTTTTTAAATAAATCCTATAAAGGTAGATCGCAGTTTTGTGCTATGTTCTGTTGTTTCTTAGTATTCGTCTTTACTTAACTCTGGGTGGGGTTTGGGTAGTGGGGTTACACGATATATATATATATCGTTAGTATTGCTATACATAAAGATAGCGAGCGTTTTTATTACCGTTCAATATATCGCTGTTCATACGGCCGCGATGCCGTCGCCACGGCAACCCTACAAGCCGTGGATAACTCGTCGAATCTCCCGCATGCTGAGGTAGAAATGTAATATCCAGCCACCGTTCTAATGGTTGACATTTGACCCTAATGGCTTTACATTATTCAGAGCAAAGGGACAACCTGTTTGTATGCCCGTTGCGGTGTTGGTTTGGTTCAAAGAAATCTTATTGTGAAGAGAAACAGTAAGGCTCATGTTAAAAGGTTACTTAAACTATTTGTGTTAATTAGTTTCTATTTAGCTTTATACGCCCGCCTACCTAGGTGCCTACAGACCTACCTGTCAGCCGACGTACCTGCTAACCTAGCTACCAACCTGACTATTTACCGATGCCAACATACCTACTTAGCTACCGACCTACTTATCTGCATGCATACATATCTTCTAACTTACCTGTCTGCCAGCACAACTACACACTTACCTACCTACATACAAACCTACCTATCTTCCTACCTACTCACCTACCTACATAGCCTACACTCATACCTGTCTAATCTGTCTAATCTGCTAATCCGTCTAATCTGTCTAATCTGCTAATCTGTCTAATCTGTCCAATCTGTCCAATCTGTGCACTTTGTGTAATCTGTCTGATCTGTCTAATCTATATATTCTATTTAATCTATCTAATATATCTAATCTATCTAAAAATCGAATCTACCAAAGCTATGAAATCTAACTATGTTATCTAATGATAATGTGTCAAACATATCTAGCTAAATACTGTTTGTCTTCTATCCATTTATCTACCTACTCACAGTATTTTCTACGGACTAGTGAACATAGCTTATAATGAGCCTAGCTAATAGTGAACATAGCTAATAGTGAACAGAGCAAATAGTGACCATAGATACTAACCAACATAGCTAATAGTGAACATAGCTAATAGTGAACATAGCTAATAGTGAACAGAGCAAATAGTGACCATAGATACTAACCAACATAGTGTTGATGTCCTATTATTATTATTGGACTATCAAACATTACCACCAGTCTTCTCAGAGTATTTGAGTTGCAGTAGCTGAATTATTTGATTGATTTGAACATCAAAATGGACGACATCACCACAATATAACTTCCAAACTTGTAAATAATAAAAGAACGACTTATTGCAGCATATTATTTAATAACAATTCATTAACAGTTGACACTTCACATCCAATGAACAAATATAGCTTTATAGTATCAACATAATACACAATTTTATTTATTTTTCCTGAGTCTAAAATAATGCCTGCGTTCCTTGTGAGTTATGAGAAAAGACTGCCGACCGCATGGACAGTCACTTGACTATATCTACTTCCGATATAGGTTTTCTTAATATCCAAAAATGGGTTTTATTTCGACTTTTTAATTATTAATATAGCTACTACCTATATATTATTTTATGGCTTCATAGCATACCCCCCAACCACAGAGAAAAAATAATAATTTATTATTATTTTTGATACGAAAAATGTTTACAATAATGAAAAAAAAATTTATCTTAATCTTAATTAATGCATATAATCATTCATTTAATAATACATAGAGAAAAAAAAAAAAAAATTCATTTAATATATGTACAAACAATCAAAAAACATATTTATAGGCACAAATATGACACAAAGAATAATGTCTAATGTTTATATGACAATTAGTCATAGACAACTATCTTTAGGTATTGTCTAATCAACTTCAGTAATACTGAGATAAACTATTGGATATCAATGATGTGTATCGATAATTATTATGCTAAATACTCATCAAGGCTGTCAAGATTATCTATTATCTTTATCTCACAAAATCTAAATAGATTCCATGAAAAATTTTTTCATACAACATTTATTATTTTATACAACAAAATTAATATAATACTAATGTCGGTTTTTTCAATTGTCATTTTGTATTGATATTCTCATAATGGTTATTATGAATATATATCTTCATAATATTTATTTTGAATTGATATTCTTGATTATTATTGATTATTATTGATTGTTATAGATTATTATTGATTGATATTCTCAATAACATTACTTACAATGTAACATGATTATCTTCCATCTTAGTTTACAATAAAATATTACACAAATTAATCAAGTCTTTCCTTCAATTATATATTTATATTACACTGTTCATCTTCCTGTGAGTCTTATATGTATCATTTATTTATTGGCTTCAATGCTATCTTTAGTCTTACATGAATACAATACAATATTATCATCTAATGCTCTGACTTTAGAGTCTTACATAGGCATTTCATTATTATATCATTCTTATTTCAATTCCTCTAATGCTTTATTAAAGACTTACATAGGCATATTAATGTTAACATATGGCATAACAGTTTCACTGTTCAGAGGCCACAAAATTTATGTGCTTAACAGTCTTACCAAACTGTTCCGAGGCTACATAAAAAAAATTTCCAACTGATAATCATTATTTTCATCAATTAGATTATTTTATACCAGTATCCATATTTATATATTTGTTCTTTACAAAGAAAAAAAAATGTTATCATGTCATTATACCTGTTACTGAAAATATCATATCTCATTCATAAATTTAGTTATTGCTATATATAATTTTATTGATTATACCTGAGTTTTTTTGCTAAAATTCCTTAGAATTTCACAGCATTTATTCAATGTTATTTTTCTATGTTCAGATTTACTAATATCATTGTCTGGTTTATTTTCAATTATCATATCATCTTCTGATTTATTTTCAATAACTTTGTTTTCTTCATCAGTTCTCAAATTGTTTAAATGAACAATTTTTTCTTTGTTATTAATGTTAACCTTGTAAAATACATCAGACAGCTTAAATATTATTTCAAAAGGTCCTCTCCATTCCATAGTATTGCCACTGCCAATTGGCAAATAAACAAGTACTTTATTACCAACTTCTAGTTTTCTCATGTTCTTATGAATATTTTCTTTGATATCAACTGCTATCTTGTAAAAAGGTTTATTTATGGTATCTGTCATTTGTATTGGAGCCTTATGTTTAGAATCTTTTTTAGTATGTCTAAGACAGGTATCACAGCTTTTAATAAATGTTTTCAAATCTTTTTCCATTTTAGGCCACCAGAAATTCTTTTTGAGATTACAAACTGTTTTCTTACTACTCAAATGACCTGACAATGCATTGTTATGCGAAATTTGCATTACTTTGACAGTTAATGTTTTAGGTATAACTATTTGAGTTACATCTAATTTAGTGTCCTTTCTACAGAGAATTCCATTTATTATTTCAATGTTTTTATTTTTAACCTGACCTTTTTCAATTTCTGATACCATTTTAATTATGTATGGATCTTCTTTCTGTTCTTGTTTTAGAGTTAGCTCATCAAAAGGCATGTTTATTAAACTGATATTTTCTGTTTTTTTCATTTGGGTTTCCTTTTTATGAGGACTATCAATGTATGATAATATCTCACTCTTCATTTTAGTAAAATCAGATATTTGATTTTTAGCAATGTTGAATATTTGTTTATGACCTTCTAAATGTCTACATAATGAAATAGCATGTAATTCTTTTGGTACATTGTTTATTTCACATTGACTTTCAAATTTGCTTACATACTGTTCTAGTTTTTCTGTTCCATTCCATTTGGGAATAGGATTATCCTTTTCATTATTTATGGATAAGTCAATATTAGGTGTCTCATTGAGAATATTATTTTCTGACTTTCCTATGGTTTGTAAGAAATTAAAAGTTTGTAGAGCAGGGTAAAATTCTTGTTCTGGTAAATCTACTAACTTCTCATTTTGCAATAGAACAGGTTTCAAATTCAAGTCATTGGATTTTTCATTCATCCATTTTTGAAAAATGTCAAAACTATTATCATGTTTGACATTGAAAGAATTACCAATAATTAAAGGTGCAACACAGTTTTTCATTATGGCTGCCTCTGCTTTTCCAGTGAGCCAAGGACAATCAATGTCTATTATAGTGACAGGACAATTTATTGTGGAACCATTTCCAAGTTTTATTGTATCCACTCTTATTATATTGGTGGGTTTCTGATTTGGAATGATACTTTCATCTATGCATATTATACTACTTCCGGTGTCTCTTAGACAGTAAGTGGTCTTTCCTTCCACATAAGCAGGAAAAAGTATTAACTGACCCCTGTTTTCAAATATGACATTATTAGATTGAGATGTGGAATTGTTAAGTTTTCCTCTATTTCTTCCATTTTGGAAATTTGATTGAGGTCTGTTTTGAGTATTAGGAAAATCTTGTCTTCCAACATGTTGATTTGGCACATTGTTATTGGAAAAATTCTGATTTGGCATATTTCTGTTTCCAACATTTGAAAAATTCTGATTTGGAAAGTTTCTATTATCAAAATTAGAAAAATTTTGATTTGAAAAACCTCTATGATCAACATTTGATCTATTGAAGTTTGGATTGAAATTTCTACCTCTTGCATTGTTATTTCTGTAACAATATTCTGATGAATGGTTTGTACCATTGCAAAAAATACATCTATAATTATTAGATTTTGGTTGATTACCAAATTTTTTTCTATTGCCAAATTGATTATGTCTAGACCTAGGAGGTGAATAGCTCCTTCTTCTATGTTGAATTGTATTTACTGTTTGATTTTGTTTAGTCAGTTCTACATTAGGATGACTATCCTTAAAATTTGAAATTGCATCTATCAAATTTTCTACTGTCTTAACTTTTCTTTCCATAATGTGAGTAAACAATGGTTTAGAAGCTTGTTCTAATACTTTATCAACAACCATGATTTCTATAATCTCATTAGGATTTTTGGTATCTATTTTTACTAAGTCTAACCAGGTAAGTAAAAATGTTTTCACTTCAGACACAAAAGCTCTCGGTTCTATCTTGTCTGTTAAGATAAAGTTATGAAACTTTTGTCTGTAATAATCCTCAGAGTGAATAAAGAATTTGATTAATTGTTCTTTGATAATGGCATAATCAGTTATTTCTTTATCAATATGTGATAGTGCTTCCCTACCCTTATCTTTCAATTGTGGAATAAGGTGAATGTAATATTCTGAAATGGGAATCCCATATCCTTTACATGTTGCTTCAAATAAATTTAGAAAATCAACAATTTTCTCTTTCCCATCAAAAGGAGGCATTTTAAATCTTACACTATGTTTTGATTTTTCATTATTTGTTTGCTCAACTTTAGTATTTTGTAATTTAGCCAACTCCAATTCATGAGCTAATTTTAGTTGAGTTTCTTTCAACTGAGTTTCTCTTAACTCTTTTTCTTTATTCATTTCTATTTCTTTTTGTTTTATTTCATGAGCTCTTAATTCTGCTCGTTCATCTCTTTCCTTATCTGCTAATTCTTTTTTCAATTGCTTAACTTTATTTTCAACAAATTCTTGATATTCTTTCTTATCAGTAATACCATATTCTTTTGCCAACAATTTAGCCTCATCATAGAGTAATTGAACCTTTGACTCCATTATTGTTTATTATGAATGTCAAGATTTATTATATTATAGTACAGTACAATTATTATAATGCACTATTTTATAGTACAGCAATGTTTTATTCCTATACTGGATGGCAATATTTATTAATTACTGAATGAGCATTTTTATATTACTGAATGACAATATTTATTAAATACAGAATGAGCAGTCATATAATATCACAGCAACTTTTTTTTTTTTTTTTTTAATCCTATGCTGTAGTAAAATGTTTATAATTCAGAATGCAAGATGCTAGAATGTCAACAAGTATGCTAAGCCAAGATACATTTTCAATTATGGCTTGTTTATTTTATTATTATTAGCAATTTTATAGTAGAGTTTAAAGCAAGTGCAAGTCACTTTTTACTATTGTGACTTATTATTACTATATAGGTTGCACAATTATTTTCCGCAAAGCAAAGTACAATCTTATTATTACCAATGGTAGCACATATACAATATTATTATTATTATTGAGGATGGCATATAAGAATTAGATTAATGTTATCATAAGCCACTATGATATTATTCTTATGAGCAATTGAAATGGATGTAATTATTATCAGTATTGGAAGTACATTTTCATTGTGATTACTGGAAGTACATTTTCATTAATGCCAATACACAATAATTTTACTATAATTAATAGCAATGTAAATTCTAGATAATATTATTACAGTAGCACTGCAAAGCACAATATTATTTTTATTTAGGTTATTTTACCTGTTATATTGTGAATATTTTGTACATTTGTAGTTACATGTATTAGATATCAATTATTATTTTGTTAATTGTAGTTACATGTATTTGGGCACTACTTAAATTATATAGTTATGAATGTGAATATTCATATTATTATTATCTAGGTGAACTTATTATTGTTAATGTTCTTATCATAGCCCATTATACTCAGAGAGCAAAAACTAACCAATGCATATTAATGATATCTCAAAAAATACACAACAAAAAAATTATATCAAGTAACAATAGAAAAAAAAACACAATCACAATACACTAATGCTGCTTGGACCACAAATGATAGAGGAATTTTTGACAAAGAATCACAACATGTATAACATTGACAAGACTATAGTAATTTTACTTTAATAATTCTTAACAATAACAAACAAAGTCAAGACAACTAACAGAAATAACCCTAACAAAGAATCATTTCTAATCAATCTCTTTTAAGAAATAGAAATAGATGATAGACAGAATAAGAATAGACAAGAGATTTATTTTAGAAAGTCCCGCCAACCAGAGCCCGCTTTATACATAAATAATACATATATATATATATAATTCATACTAATGAATGTAAAAAATATGATTAAATTAAAGATTACTTAATAATCCAAATGAAAACACATTCACTGTATGAAATTACTGCAATGTAAATCCAGAGTAGAAATCCAGAAGAAACTTAATTAATTATTTAATAATCCAATGAATGTTCACACTGTATCAAGTTGAGTTGCTTCAAGTTTCCACTTCAGTATGGTATAATCCAATTTTAGAATGAACACAAGAAAAAAATGTATACCATTAATTAAAATTAATGTCAAAGTCTTTGGTATACAGATTAAATATTAATTATATTTAAAGTTATTTAATGTTATTTATTTATCTTCCGATAAGCACATCGGATTTCAACACATCAGATTTCAACACCTGGTCGTGTCACATCGGATTTGAACATGTGGTTATTCTACATAAAATTCAACACATCGTTGTGTCACATCGGATTTGAACATATGGTTATGTAGGCTACATAAAATTCAACACATGGTTGTGTCACATCGGATTTGAACATCGGACTTGAACATATGTATATAGTTTAGGTTCCTTGTTGATAACATGTGGGAACGAAACTTTTTCCGGTTGCAAATATTAAATAATGATCTGCGTATAGTCACTTTTTTTCGATTTTTTGTATCGAATTTTCCAATGATGAAATATTTGTCATCGGTGTACAAATGTTATATTTTCTTAGAGCTATTATAGTGCTCAATCATATAAATAGTATATGTATTTGAAATAATTGACTCAGGCTTCAGTTTTGTTCAAAAACTGGTACTCACATAATTTTCCATGTGGTTTGTAGTACGTCTTCAAAAAGTTCAAAAAGTTTCGAATTTGAACATAATATTATATCCTTCAGCTTCTCTCTCCGTTAGCTGCCACCAAACCTGTTGATGTCCTATTATTATTATTGGACTATCAAACATTACCACCAGTCTTCTCAGAGTATTTGAGTTGCAGTAGCTGAATTATTTGATTGATTTGAACATCAAAATGGACGACATCACCACAATATAACTTCCAAACTTGTAAATAATAAAAGAACGACTTATTGCAGCATATTATTTAATAACAATTCATTAACAGTTGACACTTCACATCCAATGAACAAATATAGCTTTATAGTATCAACATAATACACAATTTTATTTATTTTTCCTGAGTCTAAAATAATGCCTGCGTTCCTTGTGAGTTATGAGAAAAGACTGCCGACCGCATGGACAGTCACTTGACTATATCTACTTCCGATATAGGTTTTCTTAATATCCAAAAATGGGTTTTATTTCGACTTTTTAATTATTAATATAGCTACTACCTATATATTATTTTATGGCTTCATAGCACATAGCTAATAGTGAACTTGATAGCATGAATCCGTAACTGTACTATTTCAAAAAGAGACCGACAATAGAGGGTATATAGACCAATGTAATGACACATGTCATTTTATTCTTAGTGACGCTTTCATTTATTCCTCCCAAACTAAATCTTGCACCCCATTACTGATAAACTGAGCCCCCCCCCCTTTTTTTTTTCTCCCCCACACATGCACACACTGCCAACAAGAAGGAAACTCACCTTGTTTGTAGCGTAAAATGTCAATAAAATAATGTCAAGGCAATTTTAGATTATTGGATAGAAAATTGGTTGGTGTTTTCTTTTTGCGCTCGTCATTATTGTAAACTGTCTCGAATTGCAAAATGAGACAACAAATATATTTAAGAATAGGCCTACATTTTCTGATAGAAGAACCTCCCTGGCAGAAGTTACACATTTATGAAGATATTTCGGGGATGATTGACGTGTAAGCTCTCGTAAGCGCATTGCCAGATATACGTTACAATTTTATTGTTACCTCAGATAAACAGATTGCCAGTTGTCGCTTTTTTAAAAATATAGGTATCTGAGGTAGGTAAATATTGTATAGGCCAGGGGTCGACAACATACGACTCTCGTGAGCGATTTTCAATGGCTCGCGAATGACTTCCAAAAACGGCTATCTTACAAGTCTATTTTACAAGAAAGTGAGTGCTAAAGCATGATTATTTTGAGTCTGTTGGCACGCAGAAGGAATTAGAAAAATCCCTTCTTCGGCACACTGTTATCAAGACTGTTGCCGGACCCCTGGTTCATGCAGTGTGGCCCCTCTTCACCGCTGGCAGTTGCTACGAATGCAAAAAAAAAAACAAAAAAAACTAAATTTAATCATTGTTAACCTAAAGAAACTACACGAAATGAAGAGATTTTTCTTTAAAAAAAATAAAAAAAATAAGAATAAAAGTTTATCATTTTGTATTTATGTTTATAAACAAACATTACAAAGAAATAGATAAAAACAAACAACTAAAACAATAACAAAAAAAAAAATGATAAAACAGCGAGCTATAAAACGAGGGAGAAAAGGGGGAAATAACCGTAAAATGGAAAGAGCAGACAATGAGGAAACTCTTCATTGACTTCAATGTCTTCAAAGACTTCAGCTACCAACAAAATTGCTCTCATAGAGAAACACTCGGAATTTCTTTGCAAAGAATTTACAAGAAAGAAATTGTAAACTATAAATTTAAAAACATGTTGCATATTTTTTTTTTTAAACTAGACTCTATATTTCTTCAGTTTATAGTTGCTGTTTTTTTTAAGAAGAAAGTTTTCCTGGAAAAATATTTTAAAGACACCCCAGGCTAAGTACGAATAAAGATTAGTTGTCTTGTTAAGTAAAGCTTATAATGAAGTCTGCTTCTGCGCATGTCCAGACTGTTTACAAAAATAAGTCTTGATTGTATGAAGTGAGAGAGGAGGGAAGAGAGAGAGAGAGAGAGAGAGAAATGATAGAAAAAAGAGTGAATGAAAATTGTAAAGGTAATTTATGTCCATTCAGAGGCATTTTTTTTTTTGTCTATTTTTATTTTTCAATGACAAGTCTACTTAAAGATTTATGTATGACCATTCTGAGTACACATTTCTGTATATTCAGTCTACTTAGAAATTTCTTTCTCACAAGCAAACTTAAGGATTCTTTGTATGGACATAACATATTTTTTATGACAAATGTTGTATAATGAAATGAGTAATGCTTGCAAACTTTATTTTGCAACAATTGTACTTGCAATTTTTTTTTGTAAACTAACACTTTCAAAGAAAACTCTGAAATTAGACATGATATTTTCATTGAAACTGTCTAGGTTATGACTTTCAATTTGACGTATGTGAGTCATATCTTTACATGAAACTGTGTACTGTGTATTGCGTACTGTGTACTGTGTACTTCGTAATCTACCTATGTCCACTTGAGTTATGGATCACTACACTGTGTCTCCCTTGACACAGATCTTAACCCCTTTACATCTCATCTTATATGTTCCTGATTGACGCTCCTACTATGGAGAAGATTTTTTGCGTCCTACGCTTGTAAGTCATTTGAGTCTAGTCTTAATTTTTATTAGAGTTTTAAAAGATGTCAAGTTATTGGTGTTCCTGGTTTGTTCGGGCAACCCACTCCATGCCCGGGTGCCACTCGGGAAGAAAGACTACTTATATATATTTAATTTGTTGTCGTATAATATGGGATAATAAAAGTATTTTGTCATTATGTTATTCACAGCATTGCAACAGGTTGTTATTGTGTTGTATTTCTAAATTAAAGTTTAATGCCTTATGTATTATTACTACTTTACTCTTTGCCCTTCTGTCCTCTAGTGTTTCTAGGTTTAGTGATTTAACTATTAGCGTTACTCTTTTCAATTGTGAATATTTGCTAGTAATACACATTGCTCTTTTCTTGATTTGTTCTAGTTTTTTTTTAAATGTTTTCTTTAGTTGATGGGTTTCATACATAACTTCGTTCATTACTTTCTATTACTATATTGCAAAACATCACATTGTATGCCTGATTGTTTAGATTAAGTGCTTTGTGCAACGTAAATTTCAATGACGTAATCCATCACTCATAACGACAAAAAAACAACATTTATTTTTAGGTCTAACTAACACAGATTTTGATTACGTCATTGGGCAATTTTTACGTCTAACTAACACAGATTTTGATTACGTCATTAAGCACGAATAAATAAGATTAAAAGTATATGCTTAACAAAAACTCCTATCATGTCACGAAACAATGGAACAAAAAATATATTCAGATTACCACACATTTCGATGACGTCATTGACCACCAGCAAGCGGTGTATACAAAGAATAGTAAACCAAAAAAAAAAGAGAAACAACCAGCAAACAACAACTAGAAAACACAGACCCTAAAGCTACAATCGTTACAGCCATGTTTTAAACAATAGTACAACAGGCTCGATACCGGGTCCCGTAGACGGAGGGGGGGATGGGGGGGTTCTCTTACTTTGTCCGATCTCAACATCTTCTCAAACATTTCACCAAGAACGGAGAACTTTGTGATTCAAAGTCTATTGATCGTCAAGTTTTAAGTGTTACTCTCTGTGTATGTGTGTGTGAGTGTGACAAGTAGTTGAAGTAGGTACCATCGGCGTCGATATCTGGGACCCAACACAAACTAGACTCATCAATATATATATCTAACACTAATATATATATATATATATATTTATATATAAAGAACACTGTGTGTGTGTGTTCAACCAATCATATTAGTTAATTAAATTATACGTGACCTTTTTGTCTCATATTATACGTTTGCGATTTCACTTCAGATATGTGTCTTCGCTAGCTAAGTGGTTAACGAATCGGACTGCCATGCGGGTGACCCTGGTTGGATTCTCCAGTTAGACTATACCTTTCTTTTTTCTAGATTTTATTTTTATTTCAATTATTTACTTACTTACTTACGCCTACTACCCCTCGGATGCCCGTTGACCTGTGCGACTCCAGAGCTCATCATTACTGATCATGTCCGGCCAGCGTATATGCATAATCCTCCTGAGACATGAGTTTACGAAAGTCTGGATCTTCTTGGTGTTAGTAGCTGTAGTCCTCCAAGTCTCTGCACCATAGAGTAAGACAGACTTCACGTTTGAGTTGGAGATCTTGAACTTTGTTTTCAGGGCTATTTCAATTAATATTATTTACATTTTTTTTTAAAGATTGTAAATGCACGGGCAACACCTGGGAATTTAGATTTTTGTTAAATAAAAAGACTTGTCTATTTTTTGCCCGATTACGATATTTTTTTTAAATTACTTTCCTAAAAGTCGTCATTAAAAAATATAAGCTTATAAGAAATGTAATTATTAGATTTAAAGCTTTCTGTTCATTGTAATTCATAATAGCTTATATGTATAGTGTTACATTTTCACCCGGGCAACGCCGGTCAATTTAGTTTATATATTATATATCTATACAAATATATATATATCTATATATATAAATAAGAGTGTTTGTCCGCATACGGATTCCCATTGGTCAATTTGAAATCACGTGAGATTGTGTCACTGACCTATTTAGACCTATGCCTATATACTGTCTAATAATTTTTCTCATCGGAAATGAGCCTTCACTAGCTCAGTGGTAAACGTATCAGACTGCTATGCGAGCGACCCGGGTTCGATTATCTAGTTAGACTATACCTTTTTTTTCGACAATTTTTTGTTAAACTTTTAAAAACAAAAGGCATTGTAAATCTGCGGGCAATTTAGATTTTTGTTAAAAAAAAAATTCTGCCCATTTGTTTTACCCCATTACAATATTTTTTTACTTCCTTTATTTTAAGTTGTAATTTATGTCTGTCTGTCTGGTTGCAAGCAATCGTCGTGCAAGAATTGGCTTCAATTTTTCGACCACTTCCCGTGGTCCAATCGAGCTGCAATTTGGACAGCGGACTTGCCCCGACTAACAATACATCCTATCCAATTTTCAGTTAAAACAACTTAATAATACTACACTTATGACAATATTCATTTCTTAAAAGGAAAGTATAAGAAAAATTTTGATTTCGCGTTAATAATGCCTGTGCAACTTTTTATAGTTTTTCGGCGCAAAGCTAGAAAAAAAAACTATGCGTTAAGATTTTTTTTAGAACAATTCATACAGAGTAAGGAGATATTTTTGAGATTTGCGACACAGATATTTTTCTGTACGTTTCATTTGCAGTAGTCAATCAATTATTTAATTACATGATGGTAAACTTAGTTTGCAAATAAAGGGAGCATAATAAAAACTTCGTTTTTTATGGTTTTCTTGTTAAAAAAGTTCAGTAAAAAATTTTTTTTATTTAAATATAAGATTTATGGCTTTCTTTATCTTATACATTACAGACGCTCCTTCTATAAAGAAGATTATTGCGTCCTACGCTCATCCGTGGTCAGAATCTAGTCTTGCATTTTTATTAATGTTTTATATGATGTTAAGTTACTGGTTTTCGTGGTTTGTTCAGGCAACCCATTCCATGCCCGAATGCCACTCGGGAAGAAAGAGTACTTATATGCATTTGTTCTCGCATAAGGGACAAGGAAAGTGTTTTTGTCTTTATGTTTATCTGAGCTTTGCAACTTTAAGTGTTGTTTATAATTTTTTATCTGCACCTTATACAGTCCGGTTTTTTTTTCACCCGGGCAACGCCGGGCCATGTAGCTTGTATATATATAAACACATCAGGATACGGACATAGGTCTACAGACAAACTTTGACTGCAAAAGAGAGTACTTTATAAGAGCACGAACATCAACATTTTCAATTGAAAATTCTATACAGAAAGACTATTGCGTTGAAAATTCTATACAGAAAGACTATTGAGTCACTCTGTCCTACGGCTGTCCTTGGTTTGAGTCCAGTGCTGCATTTTTATTTTGCGAGGGTTAATTAAATAAGGCTAAGTCGTAGGTTTCTCCTGGGCTGTGCGTGCATCCCTTGTGGGAAGAAAAAGAACTTATATGTATATGTGTTTTATTGTTGCATTATAACACTTTTTTTTAAATATCTATATGTCTTCCTGTGCCTTGTAATATATTGTTGCTGTGTTATATGTCTAAGTTATAGTTTAATTATCTCCATTTCTTACTTCTAGTATTTCCAAAGTTGATTTAACCTTTTTTTTTAGTTTCGGCTTTATGTGAATTTCAAAAGATGTCAATAATTAGTTTTCCTTGCAGATCAAACTATTTTGTTTTCTTTTCGTTTCTTTCTTTGTTCTGAGATTGTTTTCTTTGTTCTGAGATTGTTTTCCTCAAATTTAAATCAATTTGTCTGGCTCTTTACGTTTACATTATGTTTAAACTATTAAACCATCCGTCTCAAAAGTCCACTTAGAGTGGTGAAACCAGGTGAGGAACATACGGACATTTCTTGCTGTTTGGAACATTTGAACAGACTCTAAATGAAGACCAGACTAATTGATTAATTAAGTGGTGAAAGGTTTGTATTTCACCAGACGCACATTGCAACGTCCTACGACCACTCACACGTCTACGCCATATATATATATATATATATATATATATATATATATATATATATATATATATATATATATATATATATATATATATATATATATATATATATATATATATATATATATATATATATGCCACACACGTATGCTCCACACATATTGTGACCAATGCCACATATGCCACACAGATACACACGTCTTCATACAGATTCGTTGTGATAATGGAATTAACTGGAATGCTGTAATTGCGCACTTTTTTTTCTCTCTCTATTTAAGCGGAAGGATACAAGGGTCATAATATTGCGGTGTGAGCAGTTTCCTGACTGCATTTTCAATTTCCTGCTTCTTATTATTTCTGAACTCTGCCCAGACTCATATTTTTGATTTTAAGAAAATTATCAATTATTCTTATTTGCTAAAATTGGCAGCTAAAATTAGAAATTCCGATCTTATTGATAATAAGTCTGAAGATTCTAAGTTAATGGCATGGCGAGACATTCACCGCATTTCTGAATTTGGTCAACAAGCACTAAATTCTAACTTAGAAATAGCGTTTGTCAAAAGTAAAGTAAAGTACCCTTACTTCGGACCAAATTTATCATAGGGCCGGTGTTGCAGCGTTAATCAGTTTCTGTGGCCACGGCATACTAGGTGATTGTTTGGCCAGCACAATGCACCGCCGCCTTTACCATAACTATTGTCATGTACCCATCAGAGCTGGGTAGACTCAGGGACACCCTCCAGACCCGGGAAAGAATTCTAGCCAGGATTCGAACCCAGGACCTTCGGTACGCTAGTCGAATGCGCTGCCGTTCGGCCACCGTGAATATTATGTCAATACTGACGTAAAAATACACAGAAAGATGTGAAGGTTAAATTATTTTTCTTTTCTTATTGCATATGCAACGACACATTTTGCAGAAAAAAAAAGGATTTTTTCTTTTCGACTCTCGATCGAAGCTGGAATGGGTTCCCTGAATTAGGTAGAAAATCCCCCAATCTAATATGTTGTTTTTTTTCAAACCCTCACCATCTTCTGTTGAAACGGAACGTCTGTGGCGTTAAAGAAACTCGCTATTATTTCTGAAAGCATTAGGGGGCCCATAGGATATAAGGGTTAGATCTGTTGACATAAACTGGGACGACATCAATGCCGTTACTGCAGCGGTTACGGACAGGGCCCACTGGAAAACTAAGTCTAAGTAAGTCATAAGTGACGTCAAAGGATTTTCACTAATCTTTCACCACAACCCCCCTCGGCCCACCCCTTAGTCACAAATCGTCATTAAATGTCCCCCCCCCCTCCTCTATTTTTTTCTCTCTCTAAAATGACGTCATGGAACACTGTGGTCAGTTCAGGCAACCCACTCCATGCCCGTATGTCCACTCAGGAAGAAAGGGAATATTTTTTCATGCCCAACGTTACAAGAATAAGACTCGATTAAATCCCCTCTTATACGTCACAGAAAGACTGAAATGCGTGTCAAATCAAAGACTGTAATGAGATGGACAGCTTGCTTTGATATTTCTGCTATTTGATAACTTGAAACAGTTAGTTTGGGAATTTCAGATCTCACTAAGTCCTCTTAACTTCCGGCTTAGTAATTCGCTATGAGTCTCTCTAATGGAAAATTAAGCTTAAAATGGAAAGTTGTATACAGCGGAAACTTTTAATGCAACCCTAGGATCGTAGAAGTCATTAAATACAGCCTTATTGGTTGCGCACGGAAAAAAAAGAGCATATAAGCTCTAAATATAGAGCAAGCGGTTTATCTTATTATAGTGTTTGGTCAAATTTAGTAAAACCAAATGAAGATAATTAATGAAGATAATAGTTTGTTTGTTGTAATTCTTTTCAAATGATTTAATTAAAATCTAATTCCTTTTTCGCTTTTCCATTATTTTTGTTTGTTTGTTTGTTACATAACGCTGACCTATATTTTAACATGGCGGCATTGTGTTCATTTACAACTAACTATATAGCAAAATAACCATTAACGGGGGCATTATCTTAGATTTAAATAGAGCTTCGCGTCTAGTAATAATAATTAGCCCTCGTTAGTTAGAGTTAATAATAATAATTACACGGTTCGAGTTTTTCATAATAGTTAGCAAATCTAGTTTGTGACTTAGTTAGGACTGTGAGTCTGATTTGGGGAAAAGGGTTGGGGGGGGGGGGGGGATTAGGATTAGGTTTGGGAAGGAGGTTGAAAAGAAAAAAGGGGGGGAGGGGGTAATTTTAAGTCCTGATTGCGTCACTATATGGTAGAGTTGATTGGAGCTATCCATTGTTTAAATGATGAATTGATGATTGTGTTATTACTATTATTATTCTTTTGAATACTTTGACTTTGCTCTTCTCGTATGGAATATTTTCTGGACTCAGTTGATTTGATTCTTCTTTTTTTTTAATTCACTCTACTTCTCCTCTCTTTACTCGTTCTCTCTCTCTCTCTCTCTCTTTCTCTCTTGCTCACATAAGCTCAATCTCTACAACACTGTCGCTAGCTTTGTATCTTTCCTTTTTCTCTTTCTCTTTCTCTCTCTCTCTCTCTCTCTCTCTCTCGCCCTCACTCTGTGTTACGCGTTGTCTGGACCATCTGTCCCACATCGCCAATGTCCATAATGAACAACAACATTAAACTATTAGTCATTTTCGACATGCCTTGCCAGTTCGATGCCCAAATGAATACCCAATGAAAACCCAATGAATACCCAATGAATCTAATCTTTCGTTTTCCCTACACACACACACACAAAAACATAATATCTCTCTATACTGAGTCTATACATCGTACAATTAAACATCTAAACAAACTGTTGGAAAGCCCTGATTGTGCAATTAGTCTTAATGTTTAACATAGAATAGGAGAGCAAACGGTGAGAGAGTTTAGGATGACGGTACATAACTGCTTCAATGGCTGTATATAGATAGTCATAAAATTATACTAGGTCTGTATAGTTTGGTAACTTAATATGCAAACATGCAGCCCGTGTCATTGGCTTATCCTACTTAAACTCGGCATAAATATACTCAACAAATAACAATGATAAATTTACAAACAAAAATATGCCAAAAAAATGAAAACAGTTTAGGTAATGTCAGGTTATACTATAAACTGCGTTGAAATGTCATCCTAACGCTGGATAAAATAAATGTCATGCGCAATGGCCGATGTCAATGACTTGGGAGCTCGCGGTTAATGCACGCGCAAGCAATCACGCACTGCCATCCCGTGAATATGTCTTCAATAACAATTTGTGGAAAAAACAAGTTTCGCTGGCAGGGATCAGAAGGCCATCCCCTGCGCACTGAACATTGGAGTTAAATGTTTAAATAGATAATGTCAAATTTACGCCAACCTTATAACTAGACCTTCTAACCATTATCTTTATAATGTTATTATTATGTTATAACGTTGGCCTCTAGTGACATTATATATTTGTTTACAATAGTATTCTAACATCTTCTTGACAGGAGGTAAAATTGACTACACTATAAAACGAAAACATTATAAATAATCATGAAAATGTCCCTGTTCATCTTCGATAGAGATTTCCTTGTTTTCTTGTTCCTTTTAATACAATTTTAAATTGTGCAATTTTAAATTTAAAAAGGTTTGCTGCAACGCTATTGGTTCTTACTTATTGCTGTCTCGTGGACGCCATTGTATTGAGAATTTCTCGCGAGTGTTTAAGCAATTCATTCCAGGCCTTATGTTACTCGCTGTTGTCGCATGAAACTTGACTAAGTCGGACATATTCTACTAGAGAAAGGAAGTTGGCCATACTGTACTAAAAAAAGTGGACATATTGTGTTAGAAAAAGGAAGTCGGCCATATTGTGTTAGAAAAAGGAAGTCGGCCATATTGTGTTAGAAAAAGGAAGTCGGCCACATTGTGTTAGAAAAAGGAAGTCGGCCACATTGTGTTAGAAAAAGGAAGTCGGCCACATTGTGTTAGAAAAAGGAAGTCGGCCATATTGTGTTAGAAAAAGGAAGTCGGCCATATTGTGTTAGAAAAAGGAAGTCGGCCACATTGTGTTAGAAAAAGGAAGTCGGCCATATTGTGTTAGAAAAAGGAAGTCGGCCACATTGTGTTAGAAAAAGGAAGTCGGCCATATTATGTTAGAAAAAGGAAGTCGGCCACATTGTGTTAGAAAAAGGAAGTCGGCCACATTGTGTTAGAAAAAGGAAGTCGGCCATATTGTGTTAGAAAAAGGAAGTCGGCCACATTGTGTTAGAAAAAGGAAGTCGGCCATATTGTGTTAGAAAAAGGAAGTCGGCCATATTGTGTTAGAAAAAGGAAGTCGGCCATATTGTGTTAGAAAAAGGAAGTCGGCCATATTGTGTTAGAAAAAGGAAGTCAGCCACATTGTGTTAGAAAAAGGAAGTCGGCCATATTGTGTTAGAAAAAGGAAGTCGGCCACATTGTGTTAGAAAAAGGAAGTCGGCCACATTGTGTTAGAAAAAGGAAGTCGGCCATGCTGTACTAAAAAAAGTGGACATATTGTGTTAGAAAAAGGAAGTCGGCCATATTGTGTTAGAAAAAGGAAGTCGGCCACATTGTGTTAGAAAAAGGAAGTCGGCCATATTGTGTTAGAAAAAGGAAGTCGGCCATATTGTGTTAGAAAAAGGAAGTCGGCCATATTGTGTTAGAAAAAGGAAGTCGGCCATATTGTGTTAGAAAAAGGAAGACGGCCATATTGTGTTAGAAAAAGGAAGACGGCCATATTATGGTAGAAAAAGGAAGTCGGCCATATTGTGTTAGAAGCAGGAAGAAAGTAATGATAGTCTGCCTGGAGTCGGCCATATTGGTTTGTCTGGGCCGTTTGTTTTGTAAAGTTAGAAGTTGTTTTAAATTTGAAACATAAAATGATATTTATAAAAAATAGTTTTGGTCATTCATGTTTAAGACAGAACGCTGTGGTGCACAGCCCAACTAGATGGTTATTAGATGGGAATAAAAAAAAATGTCTGCCATGACATGCCACTAACCTATGCATTTTACGTTATTTTTTTAAGACGTCGCGTCACAAATATGTTTTTTAACGACAAACAATAAAAGAAATGTCCATCGAGACAAACGAACGAAAAAAAAAATGAGCATAAAAAAAATATCACCGTCATAAATGCGGTCTCGGCAGCTTAGACTTTTTATATGTTCTGTTATTACTTTACTTATCTTTCTTTTATTAGCCAATTTTTCTTAACTTACCCAGCGTAGCGTAGCGTAGCTCTGGCAATGCTATGCACATTATAGCATTAAGAAGAAAACAACAAATCAACCCAGTCGCATGCATTAAACAAAGAAACACAATACATCTACAATAGATTCAAATTCAAACGATATAAGAAATAATAAAGAATCGCTATAACAAGAGATTAAGAAAATATACTGAGTTATAGTTCATGTCGAATGGATTTATCCATATGATATAAATAAAATAGCTCGTGTGTGTATCCGATCTTCCTTGGCTATTTTAAAGTTACGTGACCTTATTGTCTCATCAAGTAATATGAAAACATAAAGACAAAAAACACTTTCCTTGTCCCTTATGCGAGAACAAATGCATATAAGTACTCTTTCTTCCCGAGTGGCATTCGGGCATGGAATGGGTTGCCTGAACAAACCAGGAAAACCAGTAACTTAACATCATTTAAAACATTAATAAAAATGCAAGACTAGACTCGGACCACGGATGAGCGTAGGACGGAATAATCTTCTTTATAGAATGAGCGTCTGTAATGTATAAGATAAGAAGATATCTTACTTTTGCAATCTCGCTTCTGACATTTGTCTTCACTAGCGTTGTGGTTAGCGTCTCTTCGACTGCGATGCGGGCGACCTGATATTTTTCTTTTTCTTTTATAATTTTTCCCCACCGAAATATTATTTAAAAAAAAAAAAAGAAAAGATTGTAAAGAATTTTAGGACTTAAAGCTTTCCGACTTTTAAAGCTTAGCTTTCCTAAAATGTTTTCATGAACTAAAATCTAATTATTATATTTACATTTTTTTTAATTATTAGATCTAAAGCTTTCTGTTCATTGTAAATTATGAAATGTTTATCTGTAGAGCGTATGGAGGCCGTTTTTAATTTTTCCATCGGGCGACGCCGGGGAATTCAGCTAGTACTATATATAAACATCAACACGAAAGAACGAATTTAAAGTCTAATGGAAAGTAGCCTATAAATTTAAAAAAATAAGGATATGAAATATCGCGGTGTTTATTGAAAATCTATTAAGCTGGTCCGATCCAAGTATGTACTCAAGCAGGAGGAGCTCTTTTATTGCTTCCTTATAGAAAGCAAAAGGAAAAGAGCGTAATAATAGCGTCGGAACGGTGGATCGATACGGCCACATCGTTGGTCGATGAGGAATCGAATCCGTCCACCTGGAAAAAATGTGTGATATCTGATGGACCGAGTACCCGGGGGTTAGAATAGCGGGCAATGTGCTGAGTAGAGTGTCTTGTATAGTAATGGAGATAGAGTATTAGATTGATGGTCTGATGTAGTATGCGATAGACTAACTCATAGTGCTTTAGACCCAGTGTCAAAATTGAGTACAGAATAGACTAACGAATGCAATTGAAAGTCTAATTTAGTAGAGAAAAGACGTAAGTACCTTTCGGACCAGAATTGATCGGATGAAGATGAAGCAGCGTTCGCCAAGTTCTGTGGTCACGGCATACTAGGGAATGTGTAGCCAGCACAACTGCACAATGCCCAGCTGCCTTTACTTCACCCCAACTAATTCATCAGAGACGGACATACCCAGGTACACCATCCCTCCAGTCCCGGGAACAAATCTTAGAATTCAACCGGGATTTGATCCCAGAACATTCCGTATGCCAGCCGAACGCGCTTTCGCTAGGTCACCGTGCCTCCGTGTTAGAAAATGTAATGATAAGTAAAATGTAATGATAAGTAAAATTTAATGATAAGTAAAATGTATTAATAAGTAAAATGTAATGATAAGTAAAATGTAATGATAAGTAAAATGTAATGATAAGTAAAATGTAATGATAAGTAAAATGTAATGATAAGTAAAATGTAATGATAAGTAAAATGTAATGATAAGTGAAATGTAATGATAAGTGAAATGTAATGATAAGTGAAATGTAATGATAAGTGAAATGTAATGATAAGTGAAATGTAATGATAAGTAAAATGTAATGATAACTAAAATGTAATGATAAGTAAAATGTAATGATAAGTAAAATTTAATGATAAGTAAAATGTAATGATAAGTAAAATTTAATGATAAGTAAAATTTAATGATAAGTAAAATTTAATGATAAGTAAAATGTAATGATAAGTAAAATGTAATGATAAGTAAAATGTAATGATAAGTAAAATGTAATGATAAGTAAAATGTAATGATAAGTAAAATGTAATGATAAGTAAAATGTAATGGTACGTAAAATGTAATGATAAGTAAAATGTAATGATAAGTAAAATGTAATGATAAGTAAAATGTAATGATAAGTAAAATGTAATGATAAGTAAAATGTAATGATAAGTAAAATGTAATGATAAGTAAAATCGCATGTGAGATTTTAAAAAAAAAGAAAGAAAAAATCAAAGATTACTTTTAGGAAATCTTCAGCAACTATTTTAAATCATCAAAGAAATTTCTTTCATATTCTTTAGAAAACTATACATTTTTTCAATGCAGGATTTCTGCAAATTCCTTGACCTACAAGCATTTTGTAGGCTTCGCTCTGGCAGACCCGTCAACAGTGGCAAAGGTAAAGGTGGAGGGCTGGCTATCTATATAAACAAACACCATTGCAATATCAACTTCATTATTACAAAAAGAAGGATATGCACACCAGACATAGAATTATTGTGCGTCAGCCTGAGGCCATACTATCTACCATGAGAATTCACACAAATATACGTAACAAGAAATATATGGTCAAGACTATAGTCAGCCAGAATACTAAATCTGGCTGCTAATGAAATTTTTCTTGTATGATAATTTGTGTGATTGTGGGCGTGCATATCTATTTTGATAAGTATATCTCTGTACTTCAGTACAAATAGTTCTTTGTTTAAAATATGCTGAAAGACAAAACATCTGTAATCAAGACATATTTCCATTTGTTTGGATCAATAAAGAAATCGTATCTTTCCGAAAAAATAAACAACCTTTTATCTCATCAAAATTCAGTACATGTATTGTGTTCATATAGACTCATATCGTGTCATGAAATGTAATGTAAACAACGACACAAACACGCTTTCGTTTGCTTTTTGTTATTTTTTCTTTTTCTAGTTGTTTTTCATTTGTTTTTGCTGCAACTAATTTCTAAGGGGTTTTATTTTAAGTATGCACCGTTAACAAATAATGGCGTTACATCTGCGTCTGCACCGAGAAGATATACCGACTCGCCTATACATTTTTAGCACCGGAATTAAATGATAACAGCAAGGAAGTGGGTGAGGCGGGGTGCAGGAGGTTGGTCTTTAACACTTAGTGCCTTTAAAGTTATTGTGAGGAGAGGGACGGGTTGGTTAATGGGGAGAGGAGAATAGAGGGGGCGAAAAGGTAAACGATAAATGTAGCAAAAGTAAACGCCCCAGTCGCCATCCGAGGCAAAGAGTACAAACCAAATTAATAAAAGAACTAAATAACTCTGTCTGGTACTTAAGGAGAACGATTTACTAAGTGAAAGTAAATTTATCTCAAGGGTTAAAAGGTTCGAATCGCCCTCAGCTTAGAAGATATAATATATACATTTTCTTTAATACGTCAAAAAACAGTTTTTTAGTTTGATATTCGAAATACTAAAGTAATGGAGTAAAAATAAAAGAGAAATATATTCACTTTATTCACCATATTCACTATATTTTTTCAGGAGCTAGTAATCTGTCGATCTTTCATCTGGACAAATTAAGTAAAGAAAAGTTGTGTGTTTAGCCGAAAATGCGAGCCTATGTAGTGACAATATTGGCTATTTGCACAATTTACACTCAATCTGAGAGCTCGGCGTGCTTCATTGGTCCGAGATTTCATGAGATCTCGCTTTTTTTTTTTATTTCTCCCTGATTCTCTCTTTCATTCTGTTTCAATACTCTGTCCTTCTCACGGCCCCCGTCTCTCAATTCCTTTCAGCTTTCTCTTTATACAGTTATGGCTGTCGCTCTATCGCGTCAACAGATTTTTTTTCGCTTGTCCAGCTAATACTCTTTGAGTTCTCTTTTTCACTTTCTCTCCTCTCATTCAACCCTACTATCTATGTCCCTCTCTCTCTCTCTCTGTGTGTCTCTTTCTCTCTCTTTCTCGCTCTATATCATATATTTCTGTCTTATCATGTCAGTATTAACATTTTAAGTCTCAATCTATACATCAACAGGGGGGGGGGCGGTGTGTGTGTGTGGGGGGGGGGGCGCACGGTGGCCGAGCGACAGCGCATTTTGGCTGGAGTACCGAAGGTCCTGGGTTTGAATCCTGGTGAAGGCTAGGATATGTTCCTGGGTCTGTTCTTGTAGTGGCCCACACAATCCCCTGGCATGCCGTGGCCACATAAACTGGTGAAGAGCTGCTTCATCCGGCCCCATAAATCAATTTGATCCGACGGGATTCTTGACTTTTTACTTTACAATGTATCAACGTTCCATGTATCAACGTTCCATGTATCAACGCTCCATGTATCAACGTTCCATGTATCAACCAACCAATCAATCAAACTGCCTAGCTATCTATGTATCTGTCTATCAGTCCATCTTTCTCTGTATCTCTCTCTCTCTCTCTCGTTCTCTCTCTCTCTCTCTCTCTCTGTTTATATATATATATATATATATATATATATATATATATATATATATATATATATATGTCAAACTGTCAATCAGACAGTCAAACAGTCAATCAGTCAGTCAAACTGTCAATCAGTCACCCAAAATGTCAATCAGTCAGTCAAACTGCCCATCAGTCAGTCAAAATGTCAATCAGTCAGTCAAACTATCAATCAGTCAGTCAAACTGTCAATCAGTCACCCAAAATGTCAATCAGTCAGTCAAACTGCCCATCAGTCAGTCAAAATGTCAATCAGTCAGTCAAACTGTCAATCAGTCAGTCAATAGATCTATCCACTTCTCTCTCTCTCTCTCTATCTCTTTCACTCTTTCTCCATCACTTTCTCCATCACTTTCTCCATCACTTTCTCCATCACTTTCTCCATCACTTTCTCCATCACTTTCTCCATCACTTTCTCCATCACTTTCTCTGTCTGTCTCCCCCAAGTCTCCCCCAAGTCTCCAAACCTGTACCATAACATGAATAGCAATTAACGACATGTCTGCAATTCTAAAAGCACTTTCCTCTATTCCATTTTTTCTTCCTCCTCCCCCCCCCCCCATCTCTCTTTCCTTCCTTTACTTCTTGACGATCACACATCTAGTCAAAGTAAAACAGTTTTAAAGAAAATAAAGAAAAAAGGAAGGAAGAAAAAAAAATAAAGAAAAAAAATCCCAAAGTGATTTCTAGATCGTCTGCATTACTCGACAGCTCGCAGCGATTGGGTGAAAAGCAAACGCGCGTGAAGATAACGCTTGATGATGTTTGCTGATTGGCTGGTCTTGAAGTTAACTGTCGCCCTAGCCTCTCGAAAATCGCTTTTTTTGTTTTCTTACTTTTTTTTCTTATTTTATTGAAAAGTGTAACAAAAATTTCTATTCAATGAATACAGATAAAAATAGTATTTTGTTCCTACTGGCAAGGCCCACTGACGAGGGCTACTTAATAAAGAAGGGCCAAAGCTCTGGATGGGGAAATTTCCCAGAAGCAGTGCCGTTGATGGGATTTGGGAGCCCGGGGGGGAGGGGGCTTGGCCTCTTTAGGGGCCCCTGCATTTTGACATTTTGATATAAAAAAGTTCACTGACTTTCAAATTTGGACACCCTCCTCCCCAAGCTACGCCACTGCCCGGAAGTTCCACTTCCGTGGGCTACAAATCTATCTTATATGTTACAGACGCTCCTTCTATACAGATGAAGGGCCGTATTTAAGATTGTGGGGGCCATGGTCCCAAGGGCAAAATGTATGTGTGGGCCTATCGTGGACTCGCCCCTGCCTTCCGACATTGCTATATTAGCCTGTGTTTTTTTGGAATGTGTGTAGGGGTCCCTGTTTCATGGAACATGTGGAACATGCCTAGATACGCCTCTGTACATATGTATACAAATAAGATTAAGACGAAAAACAGAGTTTTATTTTTAAATGTGTAGTTTTTTTGTGTGTGATAATAATTAACACACACACACACACACACACACATACATACACACACGCGTGGAAGCACAGTGGACGAGCCGGCAGTGCGTTCAACTGGCGATCCGAAAGTTCTGGGTTCGAATCCTGGTGCAGGCTAGGATTTTATCCCGGGGCTTGGGGGTGCCCCTGAGTCTTCCCAGCTCTGATGGGTACCTGACACTTGTTGGGGTAAAGTAAAAGCGGCTGGGCATTGTGCTGGCCACACATGCTCTCGTATACCGTGGCCTCAGAAACGCTGCTTCACCGGGCTTATGATCAGTTTTGTTCGAAGTGTACTTTACTTTACTACTACACTTATCTATGGATTCAGTTTAGTCTTGCCTTTTGGTGAGGTTTTTAAATGACCTCAAGATGTTGGTTTGCGCATCCGTCTTGAATCAATCGGTTTCAAATGCCGTTTGCAAAGACTGTTTTAACTACTGCACGTGAGTAAACCTTGCGCATGACCCCATTGGCCTAAGCGTAAGAAAGTAATTGGGTTTGAAATCTACCGTGTGTGATTTCAACCAGTCGTCTACGTAACCAGGTGTTGATGTTGTTTTGTTACGTAGGCTATATTTTAAATGTGTACCTACGTACACATATGGTCGAGTAAAACCTGCCCCCCGTAAGCATCAGTACGCAGAATCCTCTACATCATACACTCACCATACCCCCCCCTTCGCCATTTTCCTTTTTAAATGCGAACGTAATAATATAATATATATATAGATGGCCCCTAAAATAATCGGCAAATGTAAAAAAAAAAGATAATACCATAAGGCCGGTTAATAGTTTCTGTGGCTGCGGCATGCTGGTGGATTGTGTGGCCAGCACAATGCCCAGCCTCCTATACTTTGCCCCCAAACTAATGGCAGGTACCCGTCAGTGTTGCGCAGACTCAGAGACAAACTCCAGACGCGGGAAACAAATCCTGGTCTCCACCTTAAATTCGAGCCCCGGAACCTCCACAGCGCGCTGCCGGCTCGGCCACCTAGCCCCAATGGATCAATTTGGTCCTACGGGATTATCTTAACCCGAGGTCATTTGACATTACTTCCTTCACCAAACGACGGTTTTCGTTGATTGTAATAACAGACTTAAACAATACTACCAGAAACTAACAACGTTATGCCACTGTTTTTTTTTAACCCTTTCTTTTGCTTTTTATCGAAATAGTTTATTAGCTATGTTGTTTGGTGGAGTCAATTTAGGACGCTATATTACAAGCATACCATGAAGTATCAAATGTCACCCCAATCAATGTAAAATCAACAAGAAAAACAACGAAAAACTCAGAAGAGTTACATCCCAAGAAACTTCACCGCTTCGTCACATGAACACCAAGGCTGACTTTTAATTAATTCGAAACTGAAGATAAAGCAAAACAAAAAAAAAATGAAAGTTTTTTCAATTAATTTTTTTAAAATAAATAAAAAAAAAAGGCCCTTTATTCTTCAACAATCAAGGTCTTCAAAGAGTCCTTAAAAAAAAATGAAGTCTTTTCTAATTTAGACAAAAGTCGTGTCCGACTCATTCTAATTTAGACAAAAGTCGTGTCCGACTCATTCTAATTTAGACAAAAGTTGTGTCCGACTCATTCTAATTTAGACAAAAGTCGTGTCCACAAATGAGCATCAGTGAACATGTCCGGTAATCTAATTTTCTCAGCCGAAGTCCAAGGCCAATGAACGCCTTTTTTCCGCTTGGGCAGCCAAGCGTTAACGTAACTCTTAACCAGCAGACGACCGTCCTCGCTTTCTTCTCTATCAATAAACGCCCTTGTATTTTTTGCTCCTTTTTTTTTTCTTACCCACAGAAGTCTATTGAATAAGGGAATTTTATTTTAAAATTGTATTTGGGTCAACGGTTCCGAATCTATTTTCATTTTAATTTAAAACTTACCGTTGCGTCGATGGCGCATACGCTGTCCAACAAGCTTCAATGTGAGTTATTTCCCTTCTTCTTTTTTCGTATCCATTTTTTTAAATTACTTTTTCGAGGACATGGTGCTTATACAATAAAAGCTCCTAAGCAGATTTTTAAAACGCGCTTGTTTTTTTAAACTATTTTAGAACCTTTTTCTTTTCTTTTGTTCTCTCTCTCTCTCTCTCTCTCTCTCTCTCTCTCTCTCTCTCTCTCTCTCTCTCTCTCTCTCTTTCTCTCTCTCTCTCTCTCTCTTGGTTAAATGGTTAACTACGAACTTCATACATTATTCAAGGGAGCAGACATAATTTAAAGGAGACGTGAATTGACCCATACAGCCTGAAGCATCTCATCTTTATTTAAACTGTAAACAAAGGACTCGTCGATGTCTGTTTAAACAAAAATGAATGTTTCTATCATTAGCACACAGGATATTTGTATACACACAAGACGCAGATACACAAGACCCAGACACGCATACTCACACATACATGTAGACACACATACGGATAGAAAAATAAAGAAGTTGACACACATACACATGTTGAACCAGAGAAAGCGGTGAAAAGAGAAACGGAAAGATGGACACAGACATGTACACAGACATGGACACATACACAGACAATACGCTGTCACAATTATTGGACATACAGGAATATAGACATAGGCCTAGGAATACACTTTTACTTATCTTATCTTATATATTACATACGCTCCTTCTATAAAGAAGATTATTGCGTCCTACGCTCTTCCGTGGTCCGTGTCTAGTCTTGCATTTTTATTAGTATTTTAAATGATGTTAAGTTACTGGTTATCCTGATTTGTTCAGGCAACCCATCCCATGCCACTCGGGAAGAAAGCGTACTTATATGCATTTGTTCTCGCATAAGGGATAAGGAAAGTGTTTTTTGTCCTTATTTTTATCTGAGCATTGCAAGAGGTTATTATTGTGCTGTATTTCTAAATTAGAGTTTAATGCCTTATGTATTATTACTTCTTCTATCATCTAGTGCAAAGATCAGCAACCTACAACTCGCGTAGCAAACTTGGCACGCAGAACAATTTTCAGTGGCACGCGAAAGACCACCCAAAAATTGTTTTCTGCATGAAATTGATTGCTAGAACATGCTAGAGTTTAAGCTCTTGGCACGCCGAATAAATTAGAATTCCTACTTTGGCACACTATCATTAAAAGTTTGCCGACCCCTGCTCTAGTGTTTCTAGGCTTAGTGATTTAAACTATTAATGTTACTCTTATCATTTGTGTGTCTTCGTTAGTAATAAACTTTTATGATTTTTTTCTAATTTTTAAATGTTTTCTTAAGTTGATGGGTCCCATACAGATGCTGCATTTTCTAGTATAGATCTAGCTAATGTGAGTTAGCATTTTATTTTGATGTACTTATAACATTTGTAAAAGTTCTTTTTTATGAAGTCTAATGTGCTTGTTAGATTTGTTAATTACTTCATCAATATGTGAACTCTAAGATTATTGTTCATTTATTATTAATCCTAAGTACTTTGCATTGTTAGTTCCTGTTAGGTTTTCACCACGAATGAAGTAGTTTGTAATAATTTGTTTGTTTTTCTTGGATACTTTTAACAGTTGGCATTTTTCTGGGTGAAAAGACATTCTCCAATCAGATTCCCTTTTTTTTGTAATTCATGCAGGTCTTTTTGTAAGAGTTCACTAGACTCTATCTATTTTTCTAGTTATTGAGTAAAGATTGATACACATACACACACAAGCGTACACAGACGGAAAAAATGAGTCAGAAACTCTCCTGAAGACGCACACCGATCACGAACACGGAAGTTCACACGCCCAGTACGCACTAGAAAACATAGACATCCACGCCTGCATTGAAAAATGACATAACACACACACACACACACACACACATACTAACATATCGACGCATATTTAACTTGGTAACTTTATTATTTGTTGGCTTATTTCATAATTACTGTATTTTTTCGTTGTATCGCTTCTGGTGGTGCCCCATTTCTCTCTGACGACCGTTGGCCTGAGAGTCTTCTCAATATTTGGCCCGAAAGTTTGGAATCTACTTCCCATCCAACTCTGGCGAACAAGTTCTGCCATCACTTTTAAAAAGAACTTGAAAACATATTTTTTTTAATATATTTACATTCGTTAAACATTTTTTTAGACCACTACTGTATTACTTTTACATTAGGTCGATTATTAATGCTAGATTTATTTGCTTTGATCTATATTTGTAAAGTTTTAAGATTTAGATAATTATATCCGTGTTCCTAGTTTTTTTTTTGTTGCTCAATGTTAAATGCGCTCCGAGCTTACATTATGTTTGTTGGCAGCGCTATACAAATAGAATTGTTATTATTATTATCTTTATGTGTGATTGAAGCAGTTTAAAAGGGTCGTCGATAGATTGACGCCACTCACCTTTGTTCGTTTCTCAAATCTTGGTGAGCTTATTCTCAAATGTCTACTTCTCCCATGCACATTCTAATTTCACTTCATCTCTAATGTCTATATCTCTTATCTTCAAATACGATTTCCCTTTTTTTTGTATAAGTCACCTCCCATTAAATCCGTGACATCAGCTAACTACAAACAAACGAACAAATCAAAAAATCTAATTTTCATTAATCTTGTTCTTTTCCATCTCCAAAAGGAATAATTCTAGATATAGATACTTAATCTCTTTAATGTTAGTCGTAATGGAGGAAGTAATCGTACATTTCAAACAGCCTTTTTTTTTCCAATTATTATGTACTGTGGTCGTCTGTTACTTTTTTTTTCATCATAAGCCAAGAGAAGGTATCTCCCTTTGATATTCCATTGTTAATTTGTTTGTTGTTGTTGTTCTTGTTTTTTATTTCAATATCTTCCTTTGATAAAGACTGTAGGCCTATACATATAAACATAACATACTTATACAGTCAAGTCCGACTTGATTAATTTTATCAGATATACATTTTTGTTTCTATTTTTTTAAATTTTGTTTGATTTAGGAAGTGTGGCGAAGGAGGGTGAAGATAGTTGATGTGTGTATTGGTGAAGAGGCTGGTGAGGGAGAAGCGTGGGGAGGGGGGGAGGGGGATTAAGCTCGGCCAGGTCTTGTTTCTTGCGTCTGCAACAAGGTTCAGTGGGTGGTAATATATGTTAGCTTCAGACGGATTGGGTTCGAACCCGAGAGAGTAAAAACAAACATGAATAAAAAAACAAAAACAAAAGGCTGGAATGTTTATATCGATTCTGGGGCGGTGCCACTGGGTCCAACCAGCCGGTGCCACTGGGTCTAACCAGCCGGTGCCACTGTGTCTAGCCAGCCGGTGCCACTGGGTCTAACCAGCCGTTGCCATTGGGTCTAACCAGCCGGTGCCACTGGGTCTAACCAGCTCTAAAGGCTACTCAACATTAGGAGTGGTGAGGATGGGGGGAGGGGGGGAGGGGGGCGAGTAATTTTAATTCAATCAACGTTAGATGTCTCTTAAATTGACTGAGTTCTATCAACACTGCTTTCATTCATGATTGAAGTTTGTTTTTGGTTCACAAATTAATTCACTTATTTAAAAAAAAAAACAAAAAAACAAACTTTTAAACGAGTTTAATTATCCCCTTCAGACCAACTGCGTATACCAGTTTCTGGGGACACTTGTATACAAGGAGATTGGGTAGTCCTCTCAATGCTCAGAAGCCCTTGCCCTTCTCGTAAAAAAATGATGACGCATCCATTTGTAGCTAGGCAGACTCGGGGACACCCTCTTATTCCAGGGAAAGTCCTAACTCCTTTTCTTTTACCTGGATTCGAACTCGGGACCTTCATGATGGCTATCCACCGCTCTATCACTTGACCACCGCGCCCATTATATATACACAATATTACTCTTTCTGAGAAGCAAAACAACAACTTAAACTTGTTACTCAGTTTTTTTTAAAGTAATTTAATTAAAATGCCTGTGGATCGCCAAGGGAGATAATTCACACTGAAAAGTGAGAAAAACAAACAAGTGAACAGTGAGCGTTTCATCGCCAATACTTGTATATATTGAGCTCAAGTCTTAGCTCTTCAGGTCTGCAGCTTACCTGATGTTATGTTTTTAAAATAAACTCGTTTGAACCGTAATTAGTTAAGCGGAAAGCAAATACGGTAATTAGAAAGCAAATGACAACGGGGTTCTTTGTGATTGTGGTATTCAGAAGTGTTGTATAATAGCCTTTACTCTGAAGTAAAAAAAGATAGATTGAACTATGCCAACTACCTGGATGAAGCAAAAACATGTTTTTAGAAAACTACGAATCAGAACCACCGAAACTTGCCGCATTGCGCTAGCCACAAAATCGTAAAAGTAGGCAAGTGACCTTTCGGCGTAGTTTCGATTTTAGCACCGAAAGTGGGCACATGGCCTCTTTCAGTTCGGTTTCGGTTTCAGAACCGAAAGTAGGCAAATGGCCAACCACCTGGATCAGACAAATCATTTTCCAAACACTACGAATCGAAACCACTAAAACTTACTGCATTGTACTGGCCACAAAATCTCCTTGCTTGCCGCGGTCACGGAAATTAGATTGAAATATGCAAATTACTTGGCTTGGGAAAATTATATCCCAGCAACTATGAATCGAAATGACTGAAACTTGCTGCCTTGTGCTGGCCACAAAATCTTCTTCATGCCGTGGACTTGTGAAGTTTTGAACGCTAATTGACACGTCTTAACGATTATGCATACATATAAGGTCACAAAGAAGAACATTTCCGGTCTTATTCGATCATTTTCTTCGAAACATGTCTGTGTGCTACGTTACTGGTTGTACGAAAATATGTATAGAATTAAATTTTATTTTATTTCATTTCCAAAAGATGGCGCCAAAAGAAAACGATGGATTGTGAATGTCAGATTTGAAGAATCACCTACCGGTATTTATAATCCCAAACTAATTGCATGATGCAAAAGAATTTTCGTGTTGTCGTTTTTTATAAATCTCCGCATTGTGTTTTTTAATTACCTAGGACGCAACTCTTGACTAACTTATTTTATAAAAAAAAAAAAAGCTAATTTTAACCAAACGCGACTAACACTTTGAGTATTAATTATCGCCGACTCAATTTTGATATTAAAAACGGATTCCTCATAACTAATCTTGTAGCCGTTGTATATTTCTAAAAGACCAGAACTGGCTGTCGATGTTGAAATCAATTGTCAAACAGCACCAAAAGCATGGTTTTTGTTTACGAAAATGGCGGTGAATTTCACCGGAAGTTCACGATCATTGCAGTTCAAAAGGTCACACCTAATTAAGATTTGTCAATTCACTAAGTCTTATAAAAAATGAATATATTATCTGGCGCTCACAAAATGTTGATTACGTCAACAGTGTCATAACGCATTCGCTGTTTATACTCTCCAATAAATCGCAGTGCATCATTTCCTTTTATTTTTTAATTATTTTTTATTTATTTTCATAACAATTTGGGATGAGATTATAATGTTTTATTCACTCAGCGTCTTGCTTGGCTTAAAGGGGTATTATTACGTCATCCGTCAGTCAGCATTAAATGTAGAAGCGGCAACACAGCGGACGCTAGCTCAAACCGGGAGATTGAGTTTTGGGGTTGGGAGGAGTAGTGGGAAGAAGATGGATTTGGGAGGCGAGGCGTTGGGGGGGGGGGGGGGGGCGAAGGCAGGCGTGACAGTGTGAAACCAAATAAGTGTAAAGCACCGTGTCGCAGTTCGGAAATGGGGCGAGGCGCCATAGTGTCCCGTCGAATCAAATTGACCCATGGGGCCGGTGAAGCGTCCTTCATCAGTTTCTGTAGCCACGGCATACGAAGAGATTGTGTGGCCAACACAATGCCCAGCCGACTTTACTTGACCTCAACTAAAGTCCGGTACCTATTAGAGCTGGGCAGACTCAAGGACACCCTTCAGATCCTAGAACAAATAACTAGCCTTTCAGCAGGAATCGAGCCCAGGACCTTCGGTACGCCAGGCGAACGCGCTGCCGCACGGCCACCCAGCTGCAAATTAAAGCTTCGCCATCGCACACGAGTAACACCAACTACCTACTGGAAACGCCCCTGACTGGTGGGTGGGCTGAGAAGTAAATGCAAAAAAAAAATCTGTAAATAATTTTAAAGGGGAAACGTTTTTTTTTCTTTAACAGAAAGAGAAACAGATAGAACGAAGAGAGAGAAAGGAAGCGAGAGATGGATTGCGAGAAATAAAAAGAGAGAGAGAATAAGAAGAAAGAAGGAGAGGGAAAGAAGAGAAAGGTGTAAAATAAACATTAATTAAAGTCGTTGAGCAGGACAGGAAGTGCTGAAGAAAACTTCTGATTGAGCCCGCATGCGCAGTGCGTTATCATTGCCAGATTTTCGAACTAAGTTTTCAACCAATTTGGCTGGCGTAATACAATTATTTTGGCCAGACTTTGATCTTCACGGGGAGGAGAGAGCAATGATTTGTATTGCCAGTTAGTAGTAGTCAGTTCCGATTGGTTACTTTCAAGCAGTTGATGGCAGACAGAAGTTTATGTTCACCAAAACGGATGAATGTGAGACAATAATGGGGCCCATTACTTCCTGAGTTTAACTGCATACCTATCTCTTCCGTCATGGGAACGTTTCGTCTTCTAAATTCCAATTTATTAAATTGGCACTCCGTATTTGCATTGATCTACTAGGCTATATTTATAGAAAATTGGGCGAATAGAGTTATGGGTAAATAAGTATCTAATTACGCATAAAAACTATACATAAATAGATGGATAGATAGATAGATAGATAGATAGATAGATAGATAGATAGATAGATAGATAGATAGATAGATAAATGGATACAGAAAAAGAGAGATATGATTAGATCGAAATAGTGACAGAAAGATAAATGGATTTATCGATTGGTTTTTTATACATTGATTTATAGCTGGATAGATAGATCGTAAATGGATAGAAAGACTTATAAATAGGAGGATATTTATACAGTTATCTTAGATTATACTCTAGGTTATAAATAGCAGATGGTAAGAGACGTCAATAGATCGCTAAGTAGATTTATAAATATAAATAGATAATATAAATATAAATCTATAGTTGGATTGATGAATGGTTGGATAGAAAGATAGGTAGATGGATAAGTAGATATCTAGATAACTAACGTGGTCCAAGGTTAGTACAGCCGGGGATGAGGGTGGGAAATAAGCACCCACTCCTCTTGAAATATCCTCATGGCTTCGTCTCAAATAGCCTCTGCTAACCAAACTCCAACTCATGGCCTTCTCGAATGACTCGAAAACAAGTCTGGCGGATCATGTTTCAACTAACAGGAGAAGGGGCGAAGCCGGGCCGCTGGCGCCTTAAAAACCAGCAGCTTCGGGCAGATGGCGCTCGTAAGCCTTTTAGGTAGCTCATCTAGGAGAATGAAACTCCGATCTCAAACCTCCGCTACACCTGTTCATGGAGAGGCTAAGGGAGTAAACCCTAACAAAAAATCAGGAGATGGAGTCCCTAAGGCAGTTTTATAGCGAACGCGATAACTCTCTGGCAACTCCTGCGACGCAGATGGTCCCTCGTTGTATCAGCTAGTTGTTCCCCTGGAATCACCGTCAGCGTGGAGATAGAGGGCCTGCTCCATGGGCAACAGCTGGCCTTCTTATGCATCGCCCAGGCCATCGTGGCCTCCTTTTCGACTTCCTTCACCCCAACCTGGAGAGGTATTTCCAGCTTCGCTGAAAGGAATGAAGAGAGGCGAGCCCGAAGAAAGGCGAGGGGCAGGGGAAAGGGAGACTGCGCCATCATCCCTTGAGGAGGGAAGGATGCCATATATAGATAACTAAATAGATAGTCTATTCTTATACCAATTACAGTAAAGGTGATGGTCACTGCAGGGACAGTACATGGTCAATGCAAGGACAGTACCTGGTCAATGCAGGGTCAGTACATGGTCAATGCAGGGTCAGTACATGGTCAATGCAGGGTCAGTACAGAAAAAGTGAACACACAAAAAGAATAAAATGTTGTATAAAATATTTAACGAAAAAAGATTGTATCAAATTATCTTACTGACCTATTCCTCCCCCTCCATCCCTTTTCCTGCCCCCAACCCTCCCACACACAATCATACCCACAGAAATATACTTATGAATATTTTAGCGTCCTAGAAATTAACTCTTGCTTTAAAACCAACAGAAAAAGAAACAAATGAGTTTAATAGAAAGATATGGAATTTAATTAAACATGATGAATATCTTGGTTTGGGGAGAGGGGGGCTGAATGTAGAAATGGTGGCAGCGGTAAAGATGTCTTGTTGTATTTTGAAAAGAAATTTTTTTTTTTTGTTAGTTTGTGTATACACAAACATAGAGACAGACACACAGACTCAATCTAGTGTACTTTAGAGTTAACAGTAGCTAATAACTTCTCTCTTTCTCTTTTTCTATTTCTCTCTCTCTCTTTCTCCACCTCTCCCCTATCCCCTTTTCTCTACCTCTTTTCGCCATTTTCTTTCTCGTTCTTTCTCTCTATTTCTCTCTCTACCTCTCTATTTCTCTTTCTTTTTCTTTCATTCTCTCTTTCTCTCTTTCTCTATATATTTATCCAACTACATGATGGACTTATCGTTTGTCTTTCTATTTCTACACATATCGAAAGAGTGTAGATATAAAAAAAATATTTAAAAAAGAAATAGGATGTATTAGAGACAACGAAATTTGGCGGTCTCGATAAAATGTATGACCGATTCGCATTGTGCTGACACACAATACTCCTGCGAGCCTATTAAGATAATTATACAAAAGGCCAGTAAAAAGTACTTCTTTCTTCGGCTTCGATCTAATATATATCATTACGACCTTTTTCTTGCTGGGAATCTGAAATTAACTAAATTTGAATTAGCGAAAATGATCTAAAAAATTTAAACATGGAATTTAATGTAATTGAGTTTTCCTTTTTTTAAAAGAATATAATCGTTACTACTTTTAGATTTAATTGAAATTCAAAATAAGAAACAAACAAGGACAATTTTTATTAAAAATCCTTCATATTTTGTTGGTGTTGTTTTTAACAGACGAATTGAGAGGCGCATTGATCGTCTGTATTGATTTGGAGTTGTTCACATTTTGAGCAGCTTCGCTAATCACGCCTAAAACAAACAGTGAATCAAATAAGCAAGGGCAATAACAAAAGGAAAAGACGAGAAAAACGGTGTCTATTTTTAAATGTGTAGTTTTTTTGTGTGTGATAATAATTAACACACACACATACGTACACACACGCATGGGGAGGGCACGGTGGGCGAGCCGGCAGCGCGTTCGGCTGTCGTTACCGAAGGCCCTGGAGTTCGAATCCTGGTGAAGGCTAGGATTTTGTTATCGGGTCTGGAGAGGTGTCCATGAGTCTACCCAGCTCTGATGGGGTACAATACCTGACCTTTAGTTGGGGTGTAAAGTAAAAGCGGCCACACAATCCACTAGCATGCCGTGGCACACAGAAACTGGTGAACTCTTGATTCAAACGCCCTATTTGGATAAATTTGGTCCGAAGGGATACTGTACTACTTTACTTTACATACACGCGCAGACACATATACAGATCACGTTTGCAGACGGTAGCACATTGATTTAATACGTGAGCACGCTCATGCACGACGTATTCGCTAGAATACGATTTCGCTAACTGGTGGTAATTCCGCTTTAACACGACCGAGCTTATAGCTGAGGGTAACCGTACACGTTTACTCTCGTGCTACTACACACTTGTATGAACACACTGATTCGCTAGCACATGACATCCACATTAAAAACGCACTACAGAAATACAACTTCAAACAAATATTTTATTGTATGCATTTTTTTTTGTTTTTACGTTCAAAGTAGGATAAATAGATAGATAAATAAATAGATACTACATAACTATAAGGATATATACATGGAAATATCATTGATAGCTGATATATTATAGTTTTTTATTTATTTATACGGAGATAGATAGCAATAAAGATAATAGTTAAATGATAAAAAAAAGTATAATTTATATAGAGATATATTATGGATAAATAGATGGATGTCTTTATAGATTGATTGATAGATATATAGATATATAATTAGATAGACAGATAGATAGATAGATAGATAGATAGATAGATAGATAGATAGATAGAAAGATAGATAGATAGATAGATAGATAGATAGATAGATAGATTGATAGATAGATAAATAGATAGGAGTTTTAAGAACATATTTTATGGTTTTGCATAATTTAAACATATATATATATATAAATATATGTGGAGAGATAGACAGAAAGATAGCTACATAAATTATTTTAAAAAAATATATTTTATAATATATATATATACAGAGAGAGATAGATTAGTAAGTAGATAAATAGATATATAGATAGATGGATAGATTATTAATAGATGGATGATAAATAGATATATAGATAGATGGATAGATTATTAATAGATGGATGATAAATAGATATATAGATAGATGGATAGATTATTAATAGATGGATGATAAATAGATGTATAGATAGATGGATAGATTATTAATAGATGGATGATAAATAGATGTATAGATAGATGGATATATTATTAATAGATGGATGATAAATAGATGTATAGATAGATGGATAGATTATTAATAGATGGATGATAAATAGATGTATAGATAGATGGATAGATTATTAATAGATGGATGATAAATAGATGTATAGATAGATGGATAGATTATTAATAGATGGATGATAAATAGATATATAGATAGATGGATAGATTATTAATAGATGGATGATAAATAGATGTATAGATAGATGGATAGATTATTAATAGATGGATGATAAATAGATGTATAGATAGATGGATAGATTATTAATAGATGGATGATAAATAGATGTATAGATAGATGGATAGATGATTAATAGATGGATGATAAATAGATGTATAGATAGATGGATAGATTATTAATAGATGGATGATAAATAGATGTATAGATAGATGGATAGATTATTAATAGATGGATGATAAATAGATGTATAGATAGATGGATAGATTATTAATAGATGGATGATAAATAGATGTATAGATAGATGGATAGATTATTAATAGATGGATGATAAATAGATGTATAGATAGATGGATAGATGATTAATAGATGGATGATAAATAGATGTATAGATAGATGGATAGATTATTAATAGATGGATGATAAATAGATGTATAGATAGATGGATAGATTATTAATAGATGGATGATAAATAGATGTATAGATAGATGGATAGATTATTAATAGATGGATGATAAATAGATGTATAGATAGATGGATAGATTATTAATAGATGGATGTTAAATAGATGTATAGATAGATGGATAGATTATTAATAGATGGATGATAAATAGATATATAGATAGATGGATAGATTATTAATAGATGGATGATAAATAGATATATAGATAGATGGATAGATTATTAATAGATGGATGATAAATAGATATATAGATAGATGGATAGATTATTAATAGATGGATGATAAATAGATATATAGATAGATGGATACATTATTAATAGATGGATGATAAATAGATATATAGATAGATGGATAGATTATTAATAGATGGATGATAAATAGATGTATAGATAGATGGATAGATTATTAATAGATGGATGATAAATAGATGTATAGATAGATGGATAGATTATTAATAGATGGATGATAAATAGATATATAGATAGATGGATAGATTATTTATAGATGGATGATAAACAGATGTATAGATAGATGGATAGATTATAATTAGATGGATGATAAATAGATGTATAGATAGATGGATAGATGATTAATAGATGGATGATAAATAGATGTATAGATAGATGGATAGATGATTAATAGATGGATGATAAATAGATGTATAGATAGATGGATAGATTATTAATAGATGGATGATAAATAGATGTATAGATAGATGGATAGATTATTAATAGATGGATGATAAATAGATGTATAGATAGATGGATAGATTATTAATAGATGGATGATAAATAGATGTATAGATAGATGGATAGATTATTAATAGATGGATGATAAATAGATGTATAGATAGATGGATAGATGATTAATAGATGGATGATAAATAGATGTATAGATAGATGGATAGATTATTAATAGATGGATGATAAATAGATGGATAGATAGATGGATAGATGATTAATAGATGGATGATAAATAGATGTATAGATAGATGGATAGATGATTAATAGATGGATGATAAATAGATGTATAGATAGATGGATAGATTATTAATAGATGGATGATAAATAGATGTATAGATAGATGGATAGATTATTAATAGATGGATGATAAATAGATGTATAGATAGATGGATAGATGATTAATAGATGGATGATAAATAGATGTATAGATAGATGGATAGATTATTAATAGATGGATGATAAATAGATGTATAGATAGATGGATAGATTATTAATAGATGGATGATAAATAGATGTATAGATAGATGGATAGATTATTAATAGATGGATGATAAATAGATGTATAGATAGATGGATAGATTATTAATAGATGGATGATAAATAGATGTATAGATAGATGGATAGATTATTAATAGTTGGATGATAAATAGATGTATAGATAGATGGATAGATTATTAATAGTTGGATGATAAATAGATGTATAGATAGATGGATAGATTATTAATAGTTGGATGATAAATAGATGTATAGATAGATGGATAGATTATTAATAGTTGGATGATAAATAGATGTATAGATAGATGGATAGATTATTAATAGATGGATGATAAATAGATGTATAGATAGATGGATAGATTATTAATAGATGGATGATAAATAGATGTATAGATAGATGGATAGATTATTAATAGATGGATGATAAATAGATGTATAGATAGATGGATAGATTATTAATAGATGGATGATAAATAGATGTATAGATAGATGGATAGATGATTAATAGATGGATGATAAATAGATGTATAGATAGATGGATAGATTATTAATAGATGGATGATAAATAGATGTATAGATAGATGGATAGATTATTAATAGATGGATGATAAATAGATGTATAGATAGATGGATAGATTATTAATAGATGGATGATAAATAGATGTATAGATAGATGGATAGATTATTAATAGATGGATGATAAATAGATGTATAGATAGATGGATAGATTATTAATAGATGGATGATAAATAGATGTATAGATAGATGGATAGATTATTAATAGATGGATGATAAATAGATGTATAGATAGATGGATAGATTATTAATAGATGGATGTTAAATAGATGTATAGATAGATGGATAGATTATTAATAGATGGATGTTAAATAGATGTATAGATAGATGGATAGATTATTAATAGATGGATGATAAATAGATATATAGATAGATGGATAGATTATTAATAGATGGATGATAAATAGATATATAGATACATGGATAGATTATTAATAGATGGATGATAAATAGATATATAGATAGATGGATAGATTATTAATAGATGGATGATAAATAGATATATAGATAGATGGATAGATTATTAATAGATGGATGATAAATAGATATATAGATAGATGGATAGATTATTAATAGATGGATGATAAATAGATGTATAGATAGATGGATAGATTATTAATAGATGGATGATAAATAGATGTATAGATAGATGGATAGATTATTAATAGATGGATGATAAATAGATGTATAGATAGATGGATAGATTATTAATAGATGGATGTTAAATAGATGTATAGATAGATGGATAGATTATTAATAGATGGATGATAAATAGATATATAGATAGATGGATAGATTATTAATAGATGGATGATAAATAGATATATAGATACATGGATAGATTATTAATAGATGGATGATAAATAGATATATAGATAGATGGATAGATTATTAATAGATGGATGATAAATAGATATATAGATAGATGGATAGATTATTAATAGATGGATGATAAATAGATATATAGATAGATGGATAGATTATTAATAGATGGATGATAAATAGATATATAGATAGATGGATAGATTATTAATAGATGGATGATAAAGAGATGTATAGATAGATGGATAGATTATTAATAGATGGATGATAAATAGATGTATAGATAGATGGATAGATTATTAATAGATGGATGATAAATAGATATATAGATAGATGGATAGATTATTTATAGATGGATGATAAACAGATGTATAGATAGATGGATAGATTATAATTAGATGGATGATAAATAGATGTATAGATAGATGGATAGATGATTAATAGATGGATGATAAATAGATGTATAGATAGATGGATAGATGATTAATAGATGGATGATAAATAGATGTATAGATAGATGGATAGATTATTAATAGATGGATGATAAATAGATGTATAGATAGATGGATAGATTATTAATAGATGGATGATAAATAGATGTATAGATAGATGGATAGATTATTAATAGATGGATGATAAATAGATGTATAGATAGATGGATAGATGATTAATAGATGGATGATAAATAGATGTATAGATAGATGGATAGATTATTAATAGATGGATGATAAATAGATGTATAGATAGATGGATAGATTATTAATAGATGGATGATAAATAGATGTATAGATAGATGGATAGATGATTAATAGATGGATGATAAATAGATGTATAGATAGATGGATAGATTATTAATAGATGGATGATAAATAGATGTATAGATAGATGGATAGATTATTAATAGATGGATGATAAATAGATGTATAGATAGATGGATAGATGATTAATAGATGGATGATAAATAGATGTATAGATAGATGGATAGATTATTAATAGATGGATGATAAATAGATGTATAGATAGATGGATAGATTATTAATAGATGGATGATAAATAGATGTATAGATAGATGGATAGATTATTAATAGTTGGATGATAAATAGATGTATAGATAGATGGATAGATTATTAATAGTTGGATGATAAATAGATGTATAGATAGATGGATAGATTATTAATAGTTGGATGATAAATAGATGTATAGATAGATGGATAGATTATTAATAGTTGGATGATAAATAGATGTATAGATAGATGGATAGATTATTAATAGATGGATGATAAATAGATATATAGATAGATGGATAGATTATTAATAGATGGATGATAAATAGATGTATAGATAGATGGATAGATTACTAATAGATGGATGATAAATAGATGTATAGATAGATGGATAGATTATTAATAGATGGATGATAAATAGATGTATAGATAGATGGATAGATGATTAATAGATGGATGATAAATAGATGTATAGATAGATGGATAGATTATTAATAGATGGATGATAAATAGATGTATAGATAGATGGATAGATGATTAATAGATGGATGATAAATAGATGTATAGATAGATGGATAGATTATTAATAGATGGATGATAAATAGATGTATAGATAGATGGATAGATTATTAATAGATGGATGATAAATAGATGTATAGATAGATGGATAGATGATTAATAGATGGATGATAAATAGATGTATAGATAGATGGATAGATTATTAATAGATGGATGATAAATAGATGTATAGATAGATGGATAGATTATTAATAGATGGATGATAAATAGATGTATAGATAGATGGATAGATTATTAATAGATGGATGATAAATAGATGTATAGATAGATGGATAGATTATTAATAGATGGATGATAAATAGATGTATAGATAGATGGATAGATTATTAATAGATGGATGATAAATAGATGTATAGATAGATGGATAGATTATTAATAGATGGATGATAAATAGATGTATAGATAGATGGATAGATGATTAATAGATGGATGATAAATAGATGTATAGATAGATGGATAGATTATTAATAGATGGATGATAAATAGATGTATAGATAGATGGATAGATTATTAATAGATGGATGATAAATAGATGTATAGATAGATGGATAGATTATTAATAGATGGATGATAAATAGATGTATAGATAGATGGATAGATTATTAATAGATGGATGATAAATAGATGTATAGATAGATGGATAGATTATTAATAGATGGATGATAAATAGATATATAGATAGATGGATAGATTATTAATAGATGGATGATAAATAGATATATAGATAGATGGATAGATTATTAATAGATGGATGATAAATAGATATATAGATAGATGGATAGATTATTAATAGATGGATGATAAATAGATATATAGATAGATGGATAGATTATTAATAGATGGATGATAAATAGATATATAGATAGATGGATAGATTATTAATAGATGGATGATAAATAGATATATAGATAGATGGATAGATTATTAATAGATGGATGATAAATAGATGTATAGATAGATGGATAGATTATTAATAGATGGATGATAAATAGATGTATAGATAGATGGATAGATTATTAATAGATGGATGATAAATAGATGTATAGATAGATAGATAGATTATTAATAGATGGATGATAAATAGATATATAGATAGATGGATAGATTATTAATAGATGGATGATAAATAGATGTATAGATAGATGGATAGATTATAATTAGATGGATGATAAATAGATGTATAGATAGATGGATAGATTATTAATAGATGTATGATAAATAGATGTATAGATAGATGGATAGATGATTAATAGATGGATGATAAATAGATGTATAGATAGATGGATAGATTATTAATAGATGGATGATAAATAGATGTATAGATGGATGGATAGATTATTAATAGATGGATGATAAATAGATGTATAGATAGATGGATAGATTATTAATAGATGGATGATAAATAGATGTATAGATAGATGGATAGATTATTAATAGATGGATGATAAATAGATGTATAGATAGATGGATAGATGATTAATAGATGGATGATAAATAGATGTATAGATAGATGGATAGATTATTAATAGATGGATGATAAATAGATGTATAGATAGATGGATAGATTATTAATAGATGGATGATAAATAGATGTATAGATAGATGGATAGATTATTAATAGATGGATGATAAATAGATGTATAGATAGATGGATAGATTATTAATAGATGGATGATAAATAGATGTATAGATAGATGGATAGATTATTAATAGATGGATGATAAATAGATGTATAGATAGATGGATAGATTATTAATAGATGGATGATAAATAGATGTATAGATAGATGGATAGATTATTAATAGTTGGATGATAAATAGATGTATAGATAGATGGATAGATTATTAATAGTTGGATGATAAATAGATGTATAGATAGATGGATAGATTATTAATAGTTGGATGATAAATAGATGTATAGATAGATGGATAGATTATTAATAGATGGATGATAAATAGATATATAGATAGATGGATAGATTATTAATAGATGGATGATAAATAGATGTATAGATAGATGGATAGATTATTAATAGATGGATGATAAATAGATGTATAGATAGATGGATAGATTATTAATAGATGGATGATAAATAGATGTATAGATAGATGGATAGATTATTAATAGATGGATGATAAATAGATATAATAAACAGGTTAATAAAAACATTTTGGTCTGTCAACCTTTAAATTTTCGAGCTAAAAAAATTCAATATCAAGAAGAAAATCTCACAATAAAATAAAATACAGAATAAACATTTCAATTGAACCTTATGTTGGAAAATTATTGTCTTATATACCATAGAGTTTAAACACGTATAATAAATCAAGACTATTATTATTTTGTTTATAAACAGCACTGGAAAACGCCAAACACAATCAAATCAGGGAGAGAGAAAAACAAACAAGCTCTAGGTTTTATCAAAGACTCTAAAAAGATGGAACGCTTGCTTTAATATTTCTGCTATTTGATAACTCGAATGACTTCTTTTCGGACTTCCCGATTCCCTTTTGTACTGTACACTTCCGTTTTATTTAATTGCTATGATTTTCTCAATGAAAAGTCATAATTAAAATCGAAAGTTGTATACAGCGGAATCCCTTACGCAAACGTGGAAGTCATTAAAGACAAAGTAATAGGATGCGCTCGTAAAAAATAATATTTAAGTTCTAAAATTAGAGCAAGCGGTCCATCTTATTATAGTTTGATTGTATGTAATCACTGCCAACCCGTGCACTTTTAAACGGTGATTCCCGATATGTGGAACATAAAAAAATTATGCAACTCTGCTGTTCCGAAATACGCTCCGTAACCATTATATCGAAATATCTATGACAATATAATTTGTCATGGCAGTAACCCGGATACTTAAATTGTATATAATATATGTATATGTATCCGTAGCTCCCGAGGTAATGGCACCCCCTCCCCCAACCACCTCTTTATTTGTGTGTGTGTGTGCGATATACTTTAACTGTTACCTACTTTGGGTGAATTACCTCGTGCAAATCTTCGTATCACGAGATACGAGTCATCATCAGCTGACATTAGGAAAAGCGAAAGTTATTATATCAATGAAGAAATTACCTGGTTTGTTCAAGACATATCCCGGGGGAGTGGGGAGAAGCAGTCGCACCAAGGTTATAGGTAGGCTAAGAATCAGAAATGCAAACAAAAAAAACGAAAATATTTTTGTAAGCCAATAAAATTACGGCATTATCTTCTATTTCAGCGGTTCTCATTTCTTTTAAAGTACATCTAGTATTATCGAAATCAACCTCTTTATGATTTACGGAATGGTAAAAAGTCTACCGGTCGTTGTATTAGCCACACATCTTATTGCGTGCCGAGGTTTTCTAAATGTCCAGCTTCCGCCTGCTAATTGTCCAACTTTAGCCTGCCAAAACGCTCAACTTCCGCCTGCTAGTTGTCCAACTTCCGCCTGCTTAACGCTCAACTTCCAACTGCTAATTGTCCAACTTCCGCATGCTAATTGTCCAACTTTAGCCTGCCAAAACGCTCAATTTCCGCCTGCTAATTGTCCAACTTCCGCCTGCTTAACGCTAAACTTCCAACTGCTAATTGCCCAACTTTAGCCTGCTTAATGTTCAACTTCCGCCTGCTAATTATCCAACTTTAACCTGCCAAACGCTCAACTTCCACCTGCTTAATGTCTGATACGAGCCTCACACAAATTTACTTCCGGTATCCTTTGCGACTTAGGCACATACTCAGTTTCCAACTGAAGTCTTGTTTCCTTAAATCTTCAGAACATTGCATGTCCATCTGACACTTCTCTGTGTAATCCGTTCACCTACCCTGTAGTAAGTAGGCCCCGTAAAGCGCTGGGCGCCGTGTGAAATGAGTTAATGGACAGCTTCGCATCGCTTTGGCTGTATACTCTCTTGACATAACGTAAATAGCTACTAGGCTACTTCACGTAGGAGATATACTGTCTTTTGCCTACTTCGCATAGAAGATATATTGTCTGTATAAACTCTCTAGAACTCCAGATCTGCTATTTATAGTTGAACTCTTTTCACACCGACAGTAATTTCTTAGCGCCTAATTGATCCCCTCACAACATCAGCCAACAGTGTATGAAACTCCTTCGTTTGAGAACCACCACTCTAACTCCCCCCCCCCCCCCCCCCGTGCCTTCGAGAGATTTCTTAAATTGATTTTTAGTTCCTCCGTCGTATGATATGGCTGATCATTAATCGTTTAACATTCAAGATTGGAGCTACTATCTATATAAATCCTCCAATCTCACCCCTTAACAATGTGGAGGAATCATTGAGGCAGAGTTATTGAGAACATTTTCTTTTTAATGTGTATTTTGCAACACTTACGTTTATTACTGTCGGTATTTCTCTTTAGTTAAGTATATTATCTGGATGTTGATCAGATGTTGAAGCATTATACTCCTGTTTTCATTGTATTTCTTAGACATTTTTTGATGCTACGTAATTTAGAACTTCGAAATCCAAACCATTTTAACTCTATGTAGCGCAAAATCATTTAACAACAAGTAATTCTTAATATAAAATCTAAATCTACCACAAAGTTCTCTTAGCCCAATCATCTAGCAATGAACCAAGAAGTTATCTTAGCCCAATCATCTAGCAATGAAGCAAGAAGTTTCTCTTAGCCCAATCATCTAGCAATGAAGCAAGAAGTTTCTCTTAGCCTAATCATCTAGCAATGAACCAAGAAGTTTCTCTTAGCCCAATCATCTAGCAATGAAGCAAGAAGTTCTCTTAGCCCAATCATCTAGCAATGAAGCAATAAGTTTCTCTTAGCCCAATCATCTAGCAATGAAGCAAGAAGTTCTCTTAGCCCAATCATCTAGTAATGAAGCAAGACGTTCTCTTAGCCCAATCATCTAGCAATGATGCAAGAAGTTCTCTAGACCAATCATCTAGCAATGATGCAAGAAGTTCTCTTTGCTCAATCATCTAGCAATGAAGCAAGAAGTTCTCTTAGCCCAATCATCTAGCAATGAAGCAAGAAGTTCTCTTAGCCCAATCATCTAGCAATGAATCAAGAAGTTCTCTTAGCCCAATCATCTAGCAATGATGCAAGAAGTTCTCTTAGCCCAATCATCTAGCAATGAAGCAATAAGTTCTCTTAGACCAATCATCTAGCAATGAAGCAATAAGTTTCTCTTAGCCCAATCATCTAATAATGAAGCAAGACGTTCTCTTAGCCCAATCATCTAGCAATGAAGCAAGAAGTTCTCTTAGCCCAATCATCTAGCAATGAAGCAATAAGTCTCTCTTAGCCCAATCATCTAGCAATGAAGCAAGAAGTTCTCTTAGCCCAATCATCTAGCAATGATGCAAGAAGTTCTCTAGGCCCAATCATCTAGCAATGAAGCAATAAGTTATCCTAGACCAATCATCTAGCAATGATGCAAGAAGTTCTCTTGGCCCAATCATCTAGCAATGAAGCAATAAGTTCTCTTAGCCCAATCATCTAGCAATGAAGGAAGAAGTTCTCTTGGCCCAAACATCTAGCAATGAAGCAAGAAGTTCTCTTAGCCCAATCATCTAGCAATGAAGCAAGAAGTTCTCTTAGCCCAATCATCTAGCAATGATGCAAGAAGTTCTCTTGGCCCAAACATCTAGCAATGAAGCAATAAGTTCTCTAAATAACTAGACATGCTCAAAGCTACAGCCGGCAACTTTTATCTTTGTTTCTACACCAAACAAATATTGAAATGCAAGAGTTATGATTTATTGTCTCAACGTGATATCTAGCAACAGTGTTCGGCAAGCTACGGTACGCGTGCCAGACGTGGCACGCAGATTGATTTTCAGTGGCACGCGAAAAGAGTCACACACAAAAAAAAGCCAATTCAAGTTATATCTACAACGAATTGACTGTTGGCGCCGTTTGACTTTTAAGCTGTTGGCACGCTGAATGAACTAGAAAATCCTACTTTGGCATACTATTATCAAGAGGTTGCCGACCCTTAAATTATTATAGCATATAGTCCAAATGTTTACTGCTCAAATTCAATTTTGAAAGAAATTTTCTTTGAAGTCCCAGGATGTCATATAGCACTGCGGAAAATCAAACATTTTCTTTACACTACTTAGTTGGGTTTTTTGTGTGCTGTGGAGAAAGTTAGATCTATCCATACGGAAACCTGCAAACGTACATACATGAACTGTTGTAGACCGAACGCTAACCTATTGGAGTCATCCGCAACGGAAACAAGGCCGAAAGAGGCCACTCGCCTACTTGCGGCACCGAAACCGAAACCGAATTTCGGTCGGCCTCTAACGGACAATATTGACTAAGCGAGAGTTTCGTTGACTCGCAAGCAGAAGCAAACTACAATTTTTTTATTATATTAACCAATATAAATTTATGAAAAGGATAAAATAACAAATAAAAACATAACCAACAAATAAAGGAAAGAAAACTGCCAATACTTTGTACAAAAAATAATTATAATAATACGCAGACAAAGATTGCATTTGCATCATCGTATTGTTCAAAGTTTGAAAGAAAATCAAGATTTAAAAAAAAAGGAATAATGAAAGCAAGGGAGAGAATGCAGTTTCATTTTATTAAAATTTTGTTTTCTTTTGAAAAAAAATAGCAACAACTGTTTCAATAGTTAATTACGTCAGCGAATAGTGTCACGTCGCGTGATTGGTCCCAGCTTCTGCCAGGGTCACGTGGCCATTTACTTCCTATGTTTTAATACTCTGGACGTTGTATTTTAAATATTATTTGATTGGTGGTTTGCCGCTGCATCTCGTTGGAAAGCGAAAGCTCGTTATCCTTGTCTGGCTTACGTCTGCAGGAAAATAAATGAAAGAAAGGCGAGGTAAGAGTCCCGGCATGCCAGGAGTTATTGCCCTTGTTTGTTATTCAAACATGGGCACCAACAAACAAATTTAATATATTTGTGTATATATAAATACATGAACATATAATAATATTATGTGTACTTATATCGTTTATATACGTTTGTATATATATGGGTACGTACGTCTGTATGCAGGTGTTTGATTGCAGGTGTGTGTTCCTGGGGGTTTGAAGAGAGAAAGAGTGAGTGTTATTATAAGTACGTGTGAAAAGATTCACAATAGTAATTTATATAAAGAAAAATCGACATTTTACTATAGATTCAACAGCCAATCTATTTGGCCCATGTAATGTAATATTGAAAGATAAAGAATTGGTCCAAAAATATGTTCTAAAAGAAAAATCTCACAATTTCTGAAAAAGAAAATCTGACAATGTCTTAACCCTTACAGTCCCGGGCGCGTATATAGCGGAACTGAAGGCAGCATAGATAGAAGTAGGTCGGTACGGGAAGGGTTAAAAGAAAATCTCCCAACGTCTTAAAATAAAATCTTAAAAGGTCTTTAAAAAAATCTCACTATTTCTGAAATTAGCCAAATTTTTATATTTTCGTGCTTAACCCAATTCAGAGAAAACAGGTTCTGCTGCTTTGATACTTTTCATAATTCTGTATCTCATCGCCTAGCTCTATTCTGTTTCAATTATCAGTTGTGTCCCCTTATCTCCTTGTATATATTATATTTATTATATTGTTCATAATTTACTTCCTTTTAGCAAAAATAAATAAATAAAATAACAACTCGGTGCCAGTGGCTGAATGGGTCTTAAACACAACACAAACACAGCAACAAACACACACATAGACGTCTATATAACACAAACATCAGTAGCAGCGATAATCATCGAGAGAGACGGGTTTCATATTAATAAGAACGTTATGTGGCAAGCCTAGCAAAAAAAAAAATTATTAGAAATCATTACTGGGACTACAGATAACAGCATAATGAGATATTGTGTTTGTGTTTCTAATCAATAGGCTAAATTTAGAATTATCTACCCTTGTCTCACCCCATTTAAGAACGGTGTTGAAATCTTTTCTTAATTTTTTCTATGAAAAGACAAGGGGAGATAATTTTGTGTATGTTTTTCCTTTTTGACCCGAGTGTAGAAATATTGATGCAGTGTTTTTTGGGGGATGGGTTGAGTTATCGATGCTTTGTTCTGGTTATCAATTGCGTCGGAGTTCGTCTAAGTTCCGGCAGAATGCTCAGTTAGGCCAATCTATAGCAAGCCCCTCGATCTTGTCCTCACGACACACTCGGTTTTGAGTTCCGAGCACGGCTGTGTATGTGTGTATGTTGGAATATGCCAATGTATGAGCGTTTTCATAATTGTATATATATCTATGCCTATATATAGATATTGCTTGTATGTGTGTATATATATGTATGTTTGTATGAGTGTATGTTAATATATTGCTTTGTATGCGTGATAGTGTGTATGCGTATGTATATTTTTATGTTTGTATTTCTGAAACCTATTTATATGTGTGCATGTATGTGTGTATTTATGTAATTATGTATTTATATAATTATGTATGTATATATTGATAAATTAATGTATGTGTGTATTTATAAATGAATGAATGTATATATGTATGTCTGTATGTATTTTTGTATGTATGTTGTAGTGTGTATGTATGTATAAATGTATGTATATATTTACGTATGCATGCATATGATTGTATTTATTTATGTAAATGATTGTGTGTAAGTATTATTTGCGTCTATTTTTAACGTCTATTTTTAGCTATTTATTCACGTAATTATGTATGAATGTACATTGTATGAATATATGTACATTTTAATATGTATATTTTCAAAAGGTGCGTACGTATGAAAATATACATACATTCCTATCTCCAACAAAACACACGTATTTATAATGAACATATCGATCTAGTTAACTAACCAGCCGTCTATACAGTAAAAAATTTGTTGTTTTTTTTCCAATAATTAGTCAATTAGAGTTATCTTCAATAAATTATCCAGAATTCAATGACACGCGTTTTTTCCTTATTTAACTTCCGCCATTTATAAACAAACCTGTGTCAGAAATCGTTCAGGAGTTTAAGCCTCTGTCTGGCTTGTGACATGTTGTTTTTTTTTTAACTGTCACAGTTTAAGTCCCAGCTTTCATGGCCGGGTTTTTATTTTAGATGTCATTTGATAATGCCATACAGATGACATGTGTTGACATTAATAGGTCATTACGACGTCGGCCCGTAAAAGAGTCGGAAAGAGAAGTTTGGCAAATTAACCCCATCAAAGTTCTCTCTCTTTCTTTTTTTCTTTTTCTAGAAGATAAAATAAAAAGGGCGAAAGGAAAAAGTTGGGCGAAAGGAGTTATTGTTCGTGGAAGTACACGAGACGGGCACGAGACAATCACGTAATGCGACTAAAAATAGATTTTTCGGTTGCCACGTGATGAAGATATACAAAATAGCCACAAATGCATGATGGGAAAAAATGATTGAAGAACTTAATTTTTTTAGACTTCTCATGTTTTTTGGACCGTTATAGAATTTATTCATTGACATAAATTGCGATCAAACATAAACACAATATAAATAATAGAAAAAAAACAAAGACAAATTTAAGTTAAAAGAGTGAGGGGCAAAAAAATTTTTTTTTTAAATTCAAGGTGTTCTTAAATTTAAGTCCTTAGTGCAAACACACATTATTCTGATAAGATAACCAACCACACAATGCCATTGTTCGCTTTGGACACTATGAACCGAGACCTGTATTATAGTCTTTTTTTTTTCGCCAACCCATTAAATAATTAAAGTAGTCTTAATTAAATATATGAAAAAGTACATGCATGTATTTAATATCAAGTGTGTTTATGTGTATTTGAATAGGGTCCGGAGTACTCACCAGCCATATAGTGTGGCCGGTACATTGCCAGGTGTCATTTAATCTTCACATCAGATTTAGAAGAGACTACATCCGGGCATTGTACGTTATCTGGGTATTTCACCATCAAGTTGAGTTTTGGGGCATTTTATCTACAATTTTAAAATAGGACCTACATAAGAAAACAAAGGCTTTTTTTCAAAGGATCTTTTATCAAAATTTTTGAGTTATAAGTAAAGTGCTCTTCGTGAAGCAGCGTTCACCCAGTTTCTGTGGCCACGGCATACTATGAGGCTGTGTGGCCAGCACAATGCCCAGCCGCCGCCTTTACTTTACCCCGACTAGTGTCAGGTAGGCTACCCATCAGAGCTGGGTAGACACATGGACACCCTCAAGTCCCGGGGGAACAAAAACTAGCCTGTGCTAGGATTTGAACCCAGAACATCCAGATCGCCTGTCGAGCGCGCTGCCGCTCGGCCACCGTGCCCATATTGAGTTATGTCTTGGATAAAAATCTTGGAATAGTTTTCAAATTTCAGTTTTTCAAAATCTAAGCTTTGGACCTTCGGCTTGGCAAACCAACTCCCTCTATGTTAGGACGACCACCACCACTATGCAACAGATACGCAGGTCAAAAATCACATAAATAGCTATAATTATAATTAAAGAGAATCTGTTGCTTAAAGCCAGTTTGTTTTTTTGCTTGACACATACTCAATCGCTAGATCCATTTTGGGGTGGAGAGGGCGGTATTTATCAAGTTGTACGAAACGAAGCGAAGAGATTGATTCATAATTCCCATGGCATTAAATCTGCATGACCCCCGCCCCCACCCCCACCCCCACCCCCCCCCCCCCCACTTCCCTCGTTAATTGCACAAGAAAATCATTGGCCGCTTCAAGACAGGGGCGAACTGAGGATAATTGGTAATCTTCAATTCCACCTATATATCCAGGGTGCGTTTTTTTTATTATGGGAGTTTGGGGTGGGAGGGCGGGAGGGGGGGGGAAGAAAGGTTGGGGTGACGGGAGGGAGGAGGGCTTAATTCGTTGACGGCTTGATCGAGAAGAACTGCATCAGTTCACGGTATACCCCCGTTGTTGTTTTTTTCCACGCTTCCGTGACTCCGGTGCCTGATTCATGGCTATATTGTGTGTGTGTGTGAGAGAGAGAGAGAGAGAGAGAGAGAGAGAGAGAGAGAGAGAGAGAGGGGGAGGGGTGAGGATGTGCGACTGGCAGGCTGGTGATAACCAATGTTAGTTCATCCAATATCGTATTGATAATGATTATAATTAGCGTGTAAACAGAAAGGGTTTATTTATCCAAACATCAGCACACAAAAAAAATTTTGTTCTCCAGGGGCGTCTCGATGTCCCATGCATGTTGTCTTTAAGACAAATGCGAGAACAAATGCATATTAGTACACTTTCTTCCCGAGTGGCATCAGGGCATGGAATGGGTTGCCTGAACAAAACCAGGAAAATCAGTAACTTAACATCATTTAAAACATTAATAAAGATGCAAGACTAGACTCGGGCCACGGATGAGCGTAGGACGCAATAATCTTCTTTATAGAAGGAGCGTCTGTAATATATAAGATAACAGGTGGGGGTTTCCAATGACGTCAAATCAAGTTTTTATATAAATGGATAGAAGTAAGGATTATCCGGAAAATAAATAAGTAGCATAGACTTCCGATATAAATACATAATGAAGCTTTTATTGAACAAAATTGGATCTTTGCTTTATGGAATTAGATTAGTTTTTCCAGAGAAATAACAGTTGTTGTTTTTTTTTTCATGGAAATCTTTTTTTTTTTTATTTAATCAACATTTAATTTTGTATTTCATGTTTACCAATCAGAAGTTTCAACGTAAGAAGTGATGACTGATTTTTTTTTCTTTTAATAAAAAAGTTGTAGATTGATTTGTTAAAAAACAAAGAAAAAAAAAATTCCCGGAAGTGGAAATTTGAGAATCCTTGGACAACACCACCCCCCTCCCCCCTACCTCAACCTTTAGGGCAGAAAGAGTTCATAGAAGTCTCCATATAGACGCTAGCGCTCCTACTGTTTACTTTTAGAAAAGTATACACAAAAGGTATAGTTCTGTGGATCTAGATATCTTTGCGATCTCCAATATATAGATTTTGAAAAAAAAAACAGGCCCCGGGGAGGGGTAAGGGGGAGAGGGGGTGGAAACTGTTTGTTTTACAAAAGGGAGATAATATCTGTACGTCTGCTTTAAGTTGGTTATTTTATTTCTCTCAGGCGATTGGGAGGGGGGGGGGGTATAATAATGTTTTCTATCATAGCTACTTTTCTTTTTTTTCTTCTAAAAGTGTTGTTCATGTTGTTTTTGTTTAACCTGTTCGCGTGCAAATACCTACACACTCGGTGCAGTTCCTTTGTGTTCATCTCTAGACCTTGATCTCGGTGAGAATAGACTGGGAGAATAGATGATCAAAGATGAGAAATTAATGCGCCGTAGGCCGTAAGAGCTGACCTGGAAAAAAATGACAAAGAACATAGACCGTGATAATAGATCCCCATAAAGAGAAATAAATCGTGGGCTTTAGGTCAGGGCGTGAGGGGGTCAGGGCGTCAGGGCGTCAAGGGGGTCAGGGGTCTCATACACGCGGACTAAGCGCTCAGTAAGTAGTCTGTAGGTAGTCTGTAGTAGTCTGTAAATAGTCTGGCCAATTAGATCCATACGGCTTGTGAAGCATCGTTTAAAGGTTTATGTGTCCACAATGTACAAGGAAATGTATGGCCAGCACAATGCCCTTACTTGTCTGCGGCTACCGTCAAGAACACATCAAAGCTGAGTGGACTTAGGAAGAAAGCATAGCCGTCAGTAGAATTCGAACCCAGGACCTTCAGCTATACACACGAGGGCGCTGCCACCTGACCACCGAGTACCGTAAACATACAGCAAAAAAAAAAGTAAAGTATCCCGTCCGACCAAATTGATCCACGCGAGAAATGACATAGAAAAGACTAAACACCGTAGGCTGTGTGAAATGACCAAAAAAAAACTAAACACACTGTAGGCCATAAGAAATGACCACGAATAGAATAAACACGCCGTAGGCCGTAGGAAATGACCACGAATATAATAAACACACCGTAGGCCGTAGGAAATGACCACGAAGAGAATAAACACACCGTAGGCCGTAGGAAATTACCACGAATAGAATAAACACACCGTAGGCCGTAGGAAATGACCACGAATAGAATAAGCACACCGTAGGCCGTAGGAAATGACCACGAATAGAATAAACACACCGTAGGCCGTAGGAAATGACCACGAAGAGAATAAACACACCGTAGGCCGTAGGAAATGACCACGAATAGAATAAACACACCGTAAGGAGAGAGACCAGAATCCCGGAGAGAAAAACCCACTACAAGTGGACAGCTATTTGATGGTACGAGGCTCCAATTACGCCACTTTCCATATTTTGCGGAAGTCCCCAGGGAGATACGGGTACTTCACTTAACAAACCCTGAACTCTCCTGAACGTTAATGGAAGGAAAAGGGAGGGAACTGTGTTCTACTGTATACGCTGGTAGGGGTTAAAAAGTGTAAAATTCACATGAAAACTTTTTTTTTTCGATTTAGTAACGTTTTTACTTTTCACACCGCGTAGGTCTATCGACCGATCGAGCGTTCACAAGTTTCACTGACCATCGGTTACTATAAGCTTGTGTGGCCAGCACAATGTCCAAACGCCATTGCTTTGCCACTATTATATCCAGGTAGCCATCAGAGACATATCTCCAGACCCGGAAAAAAGTGCTAGCCTTCACTGAGATTCGAACCCGGGACCTTCAGTACGGCAATCCGTAATATGCTCTAACCCGACAGAGAGTCTCTGTACGTCTTACTTTAATTGAAAATATATTGAAAAAAAATGTCTTTTTTTTTTCTCTTTTTTTTTACAATTTTATTCCCTACCTTTAAAGATATGTTGACATTAGCTATAGTAAGTAAGTAAAGTACCCGTCGGACCGAATTGATCAATAGGTCCGATGATTCAGCGTTCACCAGTTTCTGTGGCCACGGCATACTTAGGTGATTGTGTGGCCAGCACTAAGCACAGCCGCCTTTACTTTGCTTCAACTAAGGTCAGGTACCCATCAGAGCTGGGTAAACTCAGGGACACCCTCCAGACCCTGGAAAAATCCTAGCCTGCGCTAAGATTCGAACCCGGGACCTTCAGGTCGCCAGTCGAACGCGCTGCCGTTCGGCTACCGTGGCCCATTGACATTAGTTGGTCCAGTGTTAAAGCGTCGATTTATTGACTCATAGGTATAGCGTTAAATTTTGTCAAACCTAAAAAAAATTGTCTTTTACTTTTGGGGTTTTTAACTTAAAGACCAACTGAAGAGTTTTTTCTCGAATGGACGAGATTTGTATCAGCCTCAAACGGAAGTGACGTATTGGTGGGGAAATATATAAACAAAACACGATCTATATGTAACCATTTTTGTTAAATAAGAACCGGGCAAAGATTGAAAACACGTGGCAATAGATTCAAAACCAGTTACAATAAGTCTTATTCATTTTTCCTACTCGAGTTGACGTCACTACCCTTTGTTGCCGGCCAATCGCTAAGAGATTTGGATTTTTTTAACCAAAAAGCACACACATCTAAGTGATTATTATAAACTAATTACTTGAAAATTATGTCTAATATATTTAGTATAAATGATTTTTATTAACATTGGGATACTGTATACACTTTTTACTATAAAAATAAACTTTTAACCTAATTTTTGATTAAAAAAAAAACTCTTCACTTGGTCTTTAGATTTAATTATGCCAGATTATATAAAACAAACATGCAAAAAATGATATCTTTAAAGTGCGTACCAAATACTTTTATGAAAACATAACATTTAAATATATTTTAATAAAGTTAAATTGTTTGTTTTTCTGTCTAGTTCAGCAAACAAAATCCATATTTTAAAGATGACTTCGCAAAAAAAAAAAAAAATTATATAATTAAAGGAATTTTTCCTTACATTTATATGGAATAAACGTGAGAGGCAAGCAATAATCTCAACAGAAACATTAAATTGTGGGGTAGCAGTCAGATAGTTAACCTTTTATCAACTAGACCTGGTGATAGTTTTTTTCAAACTCATTTCTTGCTCAGTTTAACAAGAAGCAGACGTAGCCTTTATTATGCCCGCGGAACGTCTCTCTATTCGAGAAAACCCACAGTCTCTGTTCTGGAAGGGGATGAAAGACCGCGAGATTTGATGACGCAATTGAGCGAGTAGCAAAAAGAAGAGAAAAAAGAACTGTCATGTGCGATATAACTAGGTAGATCATTATGCAATTTCCCGAGATAACAAAGTGGAATAGCACAACAAGGATTGATGACGCAATTTCAAAGCACTTCACGGGAAACACAAGAAACGCACGAGCAGGTCTGAACATACACCTAGCGGTGGCATCCAATCAGGAATGAGATTGCTTTCTAACGTTTCACTTCCTGTCATGTTGGCCAGGTATTCTTCAAAGAGGAACAGGGCAAGCCATTTTCTATTTATTATCATGTATATGTTGTACTTAATGCGAAATAATAACAATAACAAGACGTAACTTGTCATTTCGTGATATATCGCAACTCTTTTTTCGATTTCCATCCTCTTTCTCCCTTCTCTCCCCCAACTTGAAAAGAGGCATACAAGAATACTGCACAATTCGTATAATTATTCAAGGCATTGTTGTTTTTTTGTTGCGAATCTTTCATGCGTATCAAAAAAGGTTGAAGACAAGATGACAAAGATCATCCATATTGGTGAGCCAACCGAAAAAAAGTTGTATTTAGTCGGTTCTCACTGTGTTGATATCGAACGATTAATTTTTATTTTTCATGTCTTATATAGATGGTACAGGGATAGGGGTTGGGTGGGGGGAAGGTTGGGGTTGGGGGGAGGAGGGCGTGTTGAAAGGTGAGTGGTTAGGTGGGGAGAGGGAGCAATTGAGTGTCACAGGTTTTAAAACGTACGTACGGGTTGGGGGGGGGGGAGGACCGAAACCACAAATTAAAAAGTGGCTGACTAACTACCGGGTGCCTACCACCTCCAGGGGGATGGGCGCGTATTGTGGGGGGCGGGGGGAGTGCTGAGACAATATCACTGTTTTTTTTTATCTGCGTGAATCTAGTTTTAAAAAAACACAAATCAAGATGGCATAGTATTCGTGTCTGTGTGTGTGTGTGTGTGTGAAAGTTAAAGAGAGAAAGAGAAAGAGAGAGAGAAAGAGAAAGAGAGAAAGAGAGAGAGAGAGAGAGAGAGCGTGATAAGAAGAGAAATGGGGAGAGATTGAGAGAAAGAAAAACTACAGGGGGAAGGACGTAGAGAGTTCTTAAAGAATCTTTCGGAAACAGTTTTTTTTTTTATATATTTGAATCAAAGTTGAGGTGTTTTCTTGGTCGGGGGGGATGGTTCTTGAGTGGGGGGGGGGGGGCGCGACCGTCCACTCCACCCTAACCCTTACTGTCATGTGTCCCACAATTCCATTGATATAATTGATTTTAGTAGTTCAACAGGACGGCCATGTTGGTGCGTGTGTGTGTGTGTGTGAATGTTGGTGTAAGAGAGAGAGAGAGAACATGTGTTTTATTTCTTTCGTCATCTCTCATCTGTTTCTGGTTGTCTTTCATTGTTGTCTCTCTCTCTCTATTTCTAGTTATCACTCTATTTCTCTCTCGCTCTATCTCTCGCTCTATCTCTCGCTCTATCTCTCGCTCTATCTCTCGCTCTATCTCTCTCATTCCTTCTCTCTCTCTCTCTCTCCCTGTGTTCTATGCATAGACTGTGTGTCACTTAACTGTCTTCAGTATTGCCCGTTCGCCGAAAAATCCCCCCCCCCCCCCTCTAAAAAAATAATTCGAATGAAAGCTAATTAACTATTTGTACCACTGGCCTATATCATATGAAACTATGCCCTAAAAGGACTAAACATGAAACAGATGCTAATAAATCAACGTATAATTTTAACTTCAGACATCGAGATACCATCTATTGACAAGTCTTAACCATTATACATGCACGGTGAACCTAAACGGTTGATGCATTCTAACACTTTCGGTCATATTCGTTAATTTACAAACAAAACATGCCTATGTGCTGCGTTCCTGGCTGTTCTGTGTGTAAGGTAGCGGACAAAATCAGTTCCAAAAGATGTTGTCAAAAGCAGTGCCGTTGTTAGGGATTTGGGGGCCCGGGAGGCTTGGCCTCTTTAGGGGCCCCTGCATTTTGACATTCGACATTATGACATGAGAAATAAACAATTCGGACACTCTCTTTGGGGCCCCCTACAAGTAGGGGCGCGGGGGGACTTTCGAATTTGGACCCCCCTCCCCCTCCCCTAGCTACGCCACTGACCAAAAGAAAACGATTGATTTAAACTTAAAACGTGAAAAATCACATATTTTGATTGGAAAATATTTTTTTTATTCATTTAACCGGAAGTAAACTGGAAGTACATGTATGCATTGACACCTGGCCTATATAGTTTAGTTTAGTGTATGCTAGTTGTAAACTTAACGCGACTAACACATCGACTATTAAATATCGTATACTCACTTTTGATGTTAAAAACGGATTCCTCAAAACTAATCTTGTAGCCTTTGTATATATCTGAAAGCTATAGGGTCTACTTGAAAAAAAGCCGAAAACATTATTTAATTTTTTTTGCCGGAAATAAACTGGAAGTTCATGTATGCATTGAACTTAAACGGTCAGGCCTCATTAAGACTTGTCAATACTTGCTTGGTCTAAGAAAACGTCTAAGAAAGTGTTGTTGTTTGTTTTCATCGGGGACCAGAATCGAATAAAACACAACCGAATAAATAAATGTCCGTCCTGGTCTCCATTCTGAAGTTGGCAACAGCCAGCTAGGATTTTAGTTTTATGAAAGCGCTGCCAAGACTGCGCATTATATAGATCAACGGTTTAATCGCCAGAAAGCTCCATAAGTACTTTTTCTCATATTTCATTTTGCCCCCAAAATAGTCTTTCAACATTTTTCAAGACTTATCTTAAGTTTAGTATCTACTATATCACTTATAGTATCGCTTATAAGATAGTAAATCTAAACTTATCTTGTTTTATTACACCTTTTTATTATTGGTCTATATTTCAAAGTTTTGTTTTTTCTTTTTCACGTTTAGTTTGCTATATATTCTAGGCACTTAGTGCTTTACCGCTTCCTGCCTTTTTGGAACTCTCTGATTTTTTTATGTCATGCTTGTCAAGGGCGCTTCCAGATAGTGCGTCAAGAAAACGCCCGCCCCTCCGGCCCCCAAACACTCCCCGTCCTGGCTTTTGTCCACTTGTCTGAAAGGTCGCTGGGTAAAAGGGATGCTAGAGCCCCCCGTTGTTTAAAACGACGGTGCCCTCTCTCGCCCGCCCGCCCCCACTTCCCCCTTCCCATGTAAACTCGTGTCCGGCTGGGGGCAAAAAAAACAAAAAACGAGAAATCGGGTTTCGGATTTATGCGTTTAATAATAATATTCCTAGGAAAGCTTTTAAACGAAATGACGGGCGAGGGCAGATCGGATGAGAGAAATAGTGTTATTTGGAACATTTGATAAATTCAGTGTAGGTTTTTTGCCTCCTCTTCTTCTTTGATTATAGTCTTTCTGTCGTTATCTCCTTTTCTTTATATTTTTTCTTTCATTTGTTCTTTTTCTTTCATTTAATTTGCTTTCTCATTCTTTTATTCTTTTTATTACTTTCTTTCCTTTTCCGTATTTTTTTTCTCATTTATTCTTTTACTCTGTCTTTTGCGTTTATTTTTCTTTAGTTTTCTTTCTTTCATTCCATAATCCTTTTTTTTTTCAAAATTTTATTATGCTTATTTATTTTAATAACATTCTTTCTTTTTCCGTCACTCTTTTTTCTTTATATTTTCCTTGCATTTCTTCCTCTATTTTACATTCTTCTTCTATTTTTGTGATCTTACTTTTCTTTTCTTTTTTTCTTTCACATCTTTTAATTTCTTTTTTGTCCTTTATATTTCTTTTGTCTATTTTTCTTTCTTTTTTTTTCTATTTCTCTATCTTACTGTTCGTTTCATTATTTTTTTGTGTGTGTTTTACATCTTTTCATATTTTTTTTCATGCTACACTTTTAATAATAAAGTTGTTACGCTAAACAAGCGAAGGAAGAAGTTGGCGGGCACGGTGAAGAGCGGAAGTCGGTCGAAGTAGGACGGAATCAATGATTAGCTGAATTCCATGACGTCATTTCCAATATATTTATTTTTAAAAAAAAAACACAATGTGTAGGCGATGAAATAGTGTGATGAAGAATTTAACCGAATTACCTAATCCGTACTTTCCTTATGGTTAGGGCTACTGTATGTTGGCTTTGTTTGCTTTGCTGTTTTAGGATTCGAACTTGCATCGATTGGTGTGCAAATAGGCTTCAAGTGTTGGACGAAAATGAAAATTAGTGTAGACAAACTTCCGGGCTATCTGATCTTTTTTTATTTTAGCGAAGCATGTGCGTAGGCCAGAGGGACATGGTGGCCGAGCCGTATCGTGCTGGCAACACATGCCGTGGCCACAGAGACCAGTAAACGCTGCTTAACCGGCCCTATGACCAATTTATTCCAAATGGTACTTTACTATACGTAAAAAACTGACAAATTATTTGATTAAAATTTATGGGATTTATTAACTGTCAACTGTCATTTTCGATTTCGGTCTCATACGAACGAGCAGCGTTCACCAGGTTTTCGTGGCCAAGACATTCTAGGGGATTGTGTGGCTGGGACAGCCATAATTTTACTATGCCACAACTATAATGTCATGTCATGGCCTACTATTCCGATTTGGTTGGGACGCCCTACAGACCCGGGAACAAATCCTAACCTTCACCAGGATTTGAACCCAGAACGGTACGCCAGTTGAACGTGCTGGCACCATTGATCGATTTCGACCCGTCGGACCAAAGTGAAGCAGCGTTCACCAGTTTCTGTGGCAACGGCATACGAGGGGATGTGTGGCCAGAACAATGCCCAGCCAAAGAGTGTCAGATACCCATCAGAGAAAAAAATCCTAGCCTGCACCAGGATTCGAACCCAGAACCTTCGGATTGCCAGCTGAACGCCCTGCCGCTCGGCCACCATAACCCATGACGGAATACTTTACATACCTGTTATAGGGATGCATTTTGATGATAGTTTTCAACATATTTTCACGTACCAACTAACTTAACCGTGAGAAAAATCCATTAACCTTAACCCTTATCTGACTAATCATTAACCTTAACCCTTATCTGACTAATCATTAACCGCTCCTTCAATTTCTATTGACGTAAAAACTAAAAAAAAAAAAATTAAAAAAAAAATCCTGAAACTCTTAAAAGTTAAAAAAAAAACTTTGATGTCATAGAATATTCCAGAAGGGGCGTGGTTTTATCGACCCTTGTCACCCTCTGAACGTATGTCTCCACGATTTCCCGCCCCCCACACACACACATACCCACAACAGTATGAATTATGAATTACCTCCTCGCGTCCCCCACCGTCGATAGTTAGCGCCATTTTTGTTTCGACCTTTTTCACAAAGGTATTATTTATAATAAAAAAAATTGCTACAATTATTTCTAGGCATCGAAATTTAAAAAAACAAACAAACAAAAATATCTTTTCAATTCCAGTCCAGTTTATTTTTGAAAGTTGTAGTTTTTTTTTTTTTTGTCCCTGTAGTATCAATGATGATATCAAGTCAGTTATCAGATGCTCTTTGCGCCCTCCAACCTCCCATAAGCAAATAAAACTGCCCCCCTATCTCCCCCCCCACCCATATCCGCTCCACCCCTCAATTTCGTATCGTCTTCAAAACTCAAAGCCATAATTTCCTTTTAATTGTCTGAACGCGAGAAAGTTCTAACATGTATATTTTTCCATTTCTCCAAAACAGCTACTTTCAGATTGATTCTATAAAAACGAAAGAAAATTTTTTTTTTATTTTTTTTTCTTTGTTTCATTGATTTTTGGCTCAGTTAACCCCAACCAACAAACCACCCCCCTCTCTCTCATTTCTTTGGCTCCGGCCGACGGCACAGGTGGCAGGGGTGGAGCAGAAGTCAATCTTTTCCCAGCAGACGACGGACTTGGTTGTACATTTTTTTTTTTTACCTTTAAATTTTTTTTACTTTTTTTTTCTTAGCATTGCGTAATTAAAATGGTTGAATTTTTTTTTCAGTTACCATACTGGATTACTTTGGTGTGGATTGTGGATTACCACTGCAATTAATTACCGGTATGTAATTGTGTTTATATATTAATTCCTAAATAACTGTTTTCTCTCTATTACAATATCTTTAGCTGTATTGCTAAATATTTCTCTAACAAACGAAACACGTACACACAAGTAATTTACACATTTATTTATTTATATTTTTTTTAAATAAAGATCCGGATATATAACCGTTGGCAATAATAACTTAAAGGTGATTAGCTATTCGTAGTTGGCTGGCAGTGCATTTCATGCCATTTCCAACAATCGAAACGTGTCTTCTGTTTTTCAGCCATTGAAAAACTAAGCCTTCTTTGCAACTGCTTTATTTCAAAGTACATGTAAATGCACAGACAATTAGCAGATTCTCAAAACCCCACTAGTTATAGAAATTTTAAAAAAAATATTAATAAATATTTAAATGCTAGAACATATTTTTTCTTATCCTACTTACTAGTAGGCTTACGTCTATCCAATGTGTTAGTGTAGTTAGAACTTTACATTTCGGTATTTAGGCTTTCGCCATACAGTTATATCCGCTTCCTGTGTTGTCATTATATTTATTGTCCTTCCAGTCCATCACGAATGAAGGTTATTTGTCTTGTTCAAGTTTTATTAAATAAATAATCCTTTACAGTCTGGCTTCTCTCTGCTATAAGTGCCTGAATAACTCCGCCCCGGATTACCTCAGCTCCTGTCTTGAGCTCTACACCCAATCCCGTCCGCTTCGTTCGGCTTCTAACGCGATCACTCTGCGGATCCCTCGTGTGAAGCTAGTGCCCGCTGGCCAACGTGCATTTTCCTACGCGGGACCGTCCGCTTGGAATCACCTCCCACTACAGCTTCGCCAGAGCACTAGCTAAGACACCTTCAGAAGCCGGCTGAACCTATTTCGTTAGCCGTATTTGCGTCTACATATTTACATTTTCGTCTGTTGTTCGTTCTGTATTCTGTAACTGTCGCCATCGCATAGAACTGTCATCAACGGGATATGCGCCATACAAGCACAATTATTATTATTATTATTATTATTATTATTATTATTATTATCGTATCTTATATTAAATTACAGAAGCTCCTTCTATACAGAGGATTATTGCGTCCTACGTTCATCCGTGGTACGAGTCTAGTCTTGCATTGTTATTAATGTTTTAAATAATATTAAGTTACTGGTTTTCCTGGTTTATTCAGGCAACCCATTTCATGCTCGAATACCACACGGGAAGAAAGAGTAGTCCAGTGTATTCATAAACGTTGCCTCAAATGTTAGGTTACGTGTCATACGCATTTGCCTATCTTCAGTATTAAAAAAACAAACAAATCTAAGTCGGAACCGTTTGGTATATTGCCTTAACCGGAAGCGTGCTGCTAATAGGCAGCTGCCTTCATTTATCCCTTCGATCTGACGACATCGACGTGACAAATGTCAGGACGAGAATCTATTTCAGTTTCTGGGTGAAACTTTATCAAGGCGATAACTCTAAATGTTATCATGATATGTCTTCATGAAATGTGTCTCGTCGATAAACCTGTCCCGCTGTCTCGGTGTCTCGGATAGATTCCTTCAAAATCCCGTCAGCCATTTCGGTTTACGATTTGACTTTATTTAAATATCTCCCTTATTGTAAAAACAAATGCACCCGGGCATGGAATGGGTTGACTGAACAAACCAGGAAAAATCCAGTAACTTTAACATCATTTAAAACACTAATAGACATCCAGGACTAAACTCAGACCACGGATGAGCGTTGGACGCAATAATCTTCTTTATAGAAGGAGCGTCTGTAATATATACAATAAGATAGGAGGAGCGTCTGTAATATATTATAAGTTATCTGGTGCTTTTAGTTCTTTATATGATGTGGTTTTCTCATCCGTAACTCCTATGTATCCCACCTCCTGAAAAAAGAAGTCGTACGCCCGTGTTAGGGAGACGTATGTGCGTTTGTAGTCACGACTGCTGTTGCGGTTGTTGTCTTTGTTGCCGTTTTGAGCAGAGGCGTATCCTGTTTTGTATCGGCGTGTCTGTGTGTGTGTGTTTGAATGTGTGTGTTTGAATGTGTGTGTGTATATGCGTTGATGTGTGTGTGTATGTATATGTGTGTGCAAGAGTGTGTGTGTGAGTGTGTAGGTGTGTGCATCCTTTTCCTTGAAGGTATCAAATGATTTGGCGAGAGGATTCTGGGTTGGAAACAAGACCGTTGCTAACGACATGTCTAAATCTGTATTTTAAAAAAAAATCTTTGAGTTCGTTTGTTCGTTTATATGTTTGTTTACATGTTTGGTTGTTTGGTTTTCGTTCTTTATCCATGAAACATTTTGTTTCTGTAATAAATGATTTCTGGAAAGTCAGAAGAATAACATAAAGAATTTTAAAAAAACAACACCTTGATAGACTAACAGACCGATACACGTAATGGATGTGAGGGGTGAGAGAGCGAGATGTCGAGAGAGAGAGACAGAGAGAGAGAGAGAGTGAAGCTAGAGATAGAGAAAGAGAAAATAAGATTGAGAGCGGTGAGGGAAAGAGGAAGGGAGAAAAAACTTAGAGAGAACGAGAGATATGGCAGCTAGAGAAAGGAAAGAGATAGTGCCAAAAAGAGAAAGGCCGAGAGAGAGAGAGAGAGAGAGAGAAAATATTTTAAAAAGAGGGAGAAAAGAGAGAGAGAGAAAAGGAAAGACAGGACGAAAAAGGGAGAGGAAAAAGAGAATGAGAGAGAGAGAGAGACGGCAGGAGAAAGAGGGAGAAAAAGAGAAAGGGAGGGAGGGAGTCTGGTGAAGATAATTTTAGAAGAGAATAAAAAGAAGTGAAGAATGTGAGTCATTGTGAAGGAGAAATTGGGCAGACGATACTTTAAAAGAAAAACGGAAAGAGAGAAGAGAGAGAGAAAGAGAGAGTTGTTCGGTACTAGAGTGACGCAACAAAATGTTTTAACAAACGACTACACAACAACAAAACAACAAAAAGACACACACAGGGAAAAAAAAATCAGAAATTGAATAACGTCAAATTATCAGAACGAAACGAAAGGAATCGAGATGATGACGAAAAAAGAGAGAGGGGGGGGGGGGAAGAAGAACAGAGAGAAAAGAGGGATAGAGAAAACAGAGAAAAGAGAAAAATTATAGAGTGAGACAGAAGAAGATGATGTCAAAACCGAAGTGAGTATAAAAAAGGCGAAGAAAATTAAACAAAACAAAAGAGAGTATCAGAGAGAAAGAGAGAGAGAAAGAGAGAGAGAGAAAGAAAGAAAAATAGATAAATAGAGAGAAAAGAGAGAAAAATAGAGACAGAGATAGAAAGAGAGAGAAAGGCAGAGAGTGGGAAATAGAGAGAAAAAGAGAAAGAGAGAAAGAAAGAGAGAGAGAAAGAGAGAGAGAGAGAAACAGACAAACAGGGAAGCATACACAGAGACAGTTAAAAAAAATCATCAACATTTAATTTATATTGAGTTATTATTAATTTTTTTATAATTTTATTTCCATTTTATCAACATTAATAACAAAAAAATGTAATTATAAAAATGATTGTTTTTCTGAAAATGAAATTGAAATGATAATCTTGAAACATGATGTAAATCACCTAAGAAAATAAAATATTACAACTTGCATTTGAAAATTTGATTTTCATTAATTTTCTGTATAAAAAAAAGAAATCTAAAAATAGAATTTCATCTCTTGTTATTGTGGATTGTGGTTTGTTGTTTTTTTTCATATCACTCGATGTATTAATACTTAAAATTTTGAACAAATTGTATATTATATTCAATATTCATCATCAAACCTTTTTGCGTGGAAAGGATGAATATTAAGAAGGGCGAATGTAAAAGAGGACGATTATTGAAGAGCGAATATATATTAAGAAAGACTATTTTAAAGGGGCGAATATCAAAAGGACGAATATTGGAGCTCCGCTGTACAAATCTATATTATAAATTATTAGTAGCGAAAGGGTACGTGGCCATTTTATGTCAAATGCTGCTACCCTTTCATCTTCTTTGTAACAGACTCCACTTCTATGTGATTATTGCATCCCACGCTTTTTCCGAGGTTTGCGTCTAGTCTTGCATTTTGATTAGGGCTTTAAATCTAGTCTTATCAAAGACTCTAATAAGATGGACCGCTTGCTTTTAGTATTTCTGCTATTTGATAGACTCGAGTGACGTCTTTTCGGAATTTCCCGATTCCCGTTTGCACTGTGCGCTTCCGTTTTATCACGATGTTTTTAACCAAAGACTATAATAAGACGGACCGCTTGCTCTATTTATAGAGCTGAATAGTTAGTTTTCGCATGCGCGGACACAAATTTGCACTCTAGTCTTCCGGTGTAAATAAATGGGAAACATTGTATACTGTATCGCAAGCGTGTCCCCATTTAACTTGTTTATACACACGAGTAACAACTCAAAATAGTACCCGGTACAGTAAGTACAATCTCAAAATTATTTCTTTATCTCCCCTATTTAGCCACTTTTTATTTAAATGTGTCAAATACTGTCAAATAATACCAAAGACTGTAATAAGATGGACCGCCTGCTCTATTTTTAGAGCTTATAATATGTACTTTTTTTCCGTACGCAGCAAATAACGCTGTCTTAAATGACTCCTATGGCTGCCTAAAGGTTACCTTTTCAATTTTAATTTTCCAATTGAGAAAATCGTACAACAGAAAAAGGGAATCCGAAAAGAACTCATTCGAGTCACCAAATAGCCTAAATATTAAAGCAGCTGTCCATCTTATTACAGTCTTTGATAATATACACGCAGAGTACACAAACACAGAGAGAGAGAAAGATAGAGAAAAGTGTAATATATATTTATCCCCTATTGCCCTGAACTTGTGAAAGAGCAAGCCTCGACTTGTGATAATAATAATAATAATAATAATAATAATAACGGTGCTTATATAGCGCATATCCCGTTGGTGACAGTTCTATGCGCAGACGACAGTTACAGAATACAGACAGACAACGAAATATGATGAGGCCAGAATGGGCACCTCTGTGTTGCCAACCTTGATATTTTGTTGCTAACAACTTTTGCGGGCCCTATCTGCACTGCCCTATCTGCACTGCCCTATCTGCATTGCCCTATCTGCACTGCCACTGACGGTGCACTTTAAAAGACAAGAACAGTAATTTAAATTCCACGTGACAAAAAAATTATATTATTTCTAAGCTCCAATGCAGAGCATTCACGCGACTACACACGCGCGCACAAACTCACGTTTGGGTCACGGACGTAAGACACGCCCCCAACAACCTTATTGTCTAAAGACACGCGCAGTGAATGGTAAACATCACAACAAAAAAAAAAGAAAAGAAATCTATAGACTGTTGACGAACCGATCAATGGGCCGCCTTTATAGGGGATGATGAGTCCCCTGGGCGAGACGCCCCTCTTGTCATTAAAATTACAAAGGGCTACGCCATTACTTTTTGTGTCCGGCCGATGACGCACTTTAAAAAAGACCACGTGAATCTGTGGTGGGGGCCATTGGGGGGATGCAAGATTACCTGGGGAATTGCGGGTCGAATCCAATATTTTCACGTGTTAACCCGTGCGCTATCAACTTTTTTAAATAAGTGTAACGTCTCGCTGTCTAGAGTGGGGCTGTTTATCACAATGACTTCTTGGAACCCTTGAAGAATCATTTAACTCTCGCCCAAACTTTCATCCAGCAATTTAGAAACGACGTCAGGAATAATTAACATAAGCACTTTTAATACAACATAATACATAACATCGAAGCACAACACAAGTCAATAATAATAACACGTTTTAAGAAGAACACAAGAAGCAGCCTAACCAGTCTCTCAATACACTCTACTCTCTATTCTCTACTCTCTAAAACTACACAACTCGTCTGTTTAGACGTCTCGTCTACATAAAATTCGTCTTCCGACATTACGTCTACCACGACAACCCGTCTCTAACGACCCTCCGTCTACCGACACTTCGTCTAATGCAGTGGTTCCCAACCTTGCAAATACCGCGACCCCAGTAATACAGCCCCTAATGTAAGTGACCCTCAACCATAAAATTATTTTCGTCGCTACCTTAAAGTTGTAAGAGTTCTTTCACAGAAATGTTCCTCGTAATCTATGTGGTTTAATGTCATGGTTCCTCAAAGAAATCAGATTAAGTAGGTGTCTCGGTTCCTAAGACCAGTAAAAATATGTGTTTTCCGATGGTCTTAGGCAACACCCAAGTGAAATGGTCGTTGGATCCCGAAAGGGGTCACGGCCCATAGGATGCGAACCGCTGGTCTAATGCGATTCAATCTAAATTGCCGGAGTTTTGGAAAATAGCAAAAATTACCACAAATTTGACTATTGATGATACATCTAAATTATCACAAATATAAGTTCTTGGGATAAATCTAAATTGTCACGTGACCTAAACGTACTATTTATAGCTCGAGTGAAAACGGGGGGGGGGGGGGAACTGTGTTTACATATTATAATATAGAGTTGTTCTTTTCTTTTTTTATATTCAATCTGGCAAAAGCAGACGTAGCCTTGGGGCGTACACGGGGCCCCGGAATGGTACATCGAACATTCGAATCACGAAACTTGCCTGCCCTCGCTTCCGCTCTGTGATGGTCTCCTGGGAAACATTGGCTATTAAGCCCGTGGCCCTTTTTCATGACCGTCGGAAACCCTGGGGGGGGGGGGGGGGGAGCTAGTAGGGGAAAAAGAGACGTTACCGCAAAATTGTTCCAACTGAATCAGTGGGAGTCGGAATGAACTCCTCCCCCCCCCCCACACACACACATACACATCCACACACACCAAAACTGGGAGGGTAAATAAACAACAGGCGATTCAATGTCCTTTGTATATCTTTCTGGGTAGGTATCGCGTTGTTGTTTTTTTGTTTGATAGTCTGTATAAAGTATAAAATATCATATACCTATCTATCATCTTATCATCTTATATATTATAGACAATTCTTCTATAAAAAAAAAAAGATTATTGCGTCCTACGATCAACCTTGGTCTGAGTCTAGTATTTCATTTTTATTTGTTTTTGTTAATGATGTTAAGTTACTGGTTTTCCTGGTTTGTGCAGGCAACCCTTTCCATGCCCAGATGCTACTCGGGAAGAAAAACTACTTATATATTCAATTGTTCTCGCATAAGGGATAAAGAAAGTGTTTTTGTCCTTGTGTTTATTAGAGCATTGCTACAGGTTGTTATTGTGCTGTATTTCTAAATTGAGTTTAATGCCTAATGTAGTACAGTAGAAGTCCATTAATCCGGCATCCAACAGTCCGGAATGCCCGATAGTCCGGCATCGCTCCCAAAAATTGTAAAAAATTTAGTTTTCTCCAAAAGTGTGTCTTTAAAGCAAATAAAAACGCTCGAGAGCTATTCGGAAGTTTTCGGGGGTAGTTCGGGATCATCCGTAAGCGCTCGGTATTGTTTGGAAACAAATAGCGGCCGGCTAGTCTCAGCTGTCACAACAAATACAGGTGCAGTGCAACACAGTTAATTAATCACGAAGCGTCTGCCTGCCTGTAGATGAGGCATAGGAGTGGCTTCTAATCTACGAGAATGAGCCTGTTGAACAAGAACTAACCGATGAGGACATTATCAACAGTGTAGTAAACCCTCACCCTACTCAAAATTTTGAAGAAAATGACTCAGATGCCGAAACGGAAGAAAAGGAAAAAATCAGCTGGGCAGAAGCTGTAGAATCACTAAATAAGTTTATCTCTTTTGCTGAGGCTAGTACTAGCTACAGTGCTTCGGAAATTATTGATTTCCATATCATTAGAAATAAATTTTATACTAAACGCCAAAAGTCAGGAAAACAAAAAGACATTCGTGACTTTTTAAAATCTAAGTGAAATATGTTTTACAGTACGAGTACATACATTATATGAAATGTAAAATAAACTTTGTTGTTTTGCATACTGTATTTGTAGTTTAATTATTAACCTAATTGTTCTTATAATTACGATGTATGTAAGTATGACAATGTAGTTAAAAAAACAAAGTACATTTGTTTTACTGCAAAGCCTACGCTTAAAAGAAGGGGCACCGCCCGATAGACCGGAATTTTCGATAGTCCGGCACCGAGCCGGTCCCGAACGTGCCAAATTATCGGACTTATACTGTATTACTACTTTACTCTTTGCCTCTCTGTCCTCTAGTATTTCTATGTTTAGTGATTTAACTATTGGTATTATTGACTTCTAGATAAATCGTTGAAGTCGTACGTAAAAGCATCGATGGTAGGTCTTCGATTGAATATGTTGATGAAGTCTACAAGGCTTCGTTAAATGTTTTTTTTTTTGTATCAATGCATTTGTTAAATACAAAAATTTCTTACTCTCTTTTATTGATACGTTTTAACCCTTCCCGTACCGACATACTTCTATCTATGCTGCCTTCAGTTCCGCTATATGCGCGCCCGGGACTGTAAGGGTTAAAATGTGTACTTTCCTTTGTCCCTGAGTCAACCAGGCTCTGATGGGTAGCTGACCTTAGTTTGGATAAAGTAAAGGCGGTTGGGCATAGTGCTGGCCTCACAATCACCTAGTATGCAGTGGACACAGAAACTGGTGAACGCTGCTTAAATGCTTTAAAGCTTGATAAATTTGATCCGACGGGATACTTTTTTAAATATTGGTTTACAATATGGAGATACAAACTCGTTTCTTATCATATATCCAAGAACTAACGGAAATAAATTATTATTTTTTTTCGAAGTGGCGTCCAGGAATGGAATGGGTTATCTGAACAAACCAGGAAAACCAGTAACTCACCATCGTTTAAAACACGAATAGAAATGCAGGACTAGACTCAAACAGCGGATGAGCGTAGGACGCAATAACCTGTAATGTATAATAAGATAATCAAAATGCAAGAGTAGACTCAGATCACGGATATGTGTAGGACGCAATAATTTTCTGTATAGCTGGAGCGTCTGTAACATTTAAGAAAACATAAATTTATAGTCTCCATTGTGTTTATCTATATAAGTCTACGTAGTTGATAGCGAGGCTTTAAAAAAAAAAATCAAATAGAAAAATGGCTCCCAATAGCGAAATGGGCTCACATGTTGAGATAACGAGCCAAACTAAAACCCTCGTCCATCTTGTGTCCACTGGCCTTACTCACACCACACACTGGTCCCCTCCTTCTCCCTCCCCCACCAGCTCTCAGTCATCTCCCCCTCCCCCACCCCCGCACACCCCTACTCTTCCAGCGTACCCATTAGGACCCTCACTGCCCTGAACTGGCCAGATTTCTCCGTCCAAGAGTCATTACAGACTTTCCTTTTTTTGCGGGTGCCTGTTTGTGTGTGTGGCGTCGAGGAAAAAAGATGGAAGGGGGGGACATGGGAAGGGGAGGGGTGATCTAGTGAGGACGTCAATATCTTTTACAGGGAACATGGACAGTGGGAAGAGACCTAACCAAGTTTTCTCCTAACACAGTTACTGTCCTTCTATTTTCTCTTTCTTAGTTTTAGCTGGTTAGGTCCACCTCTTCACTTAGGGCGCCCACGCCGCAAGGTCGAGGCGCAAACACACAAGCACGCAAATGTACAATAACAATAACAATAGCATACTAACTCACGTAAAGGCCACGGTGGCGTTCGACTGGCGATCCGACGGTTCTGGGTTCGAGTCCTGGTGGAGGCTAGGATTTTTGTACACGGGATTTGAGGGTGTCCCCGAGTCTGTCCAGCTCTGATGGATACCTGACATTAGTTAGGGTAAAGTAAAGGCGGCCTGGCATTGTGCTGGATCACACATCTCCTAGAATGCCGTGGCGAAACTGGTGAACGCTGCTTTACCGGTCCTATGGATCGATTTGGTCCGACGGGTACTTTACTTACTTACTTACTCACCTAGGTATGACACACAAACAAAATAATCTATAGTCTTGTAGTCTCATACATACTCACCCCCCCCCCTCCCGCCCCAAATCGCTCATCTCCCGAGTTTCAGCAAAGACTTTAAGAAGATGGAGCGCTTGATTTAATATTTCTGTTATGTGATGACTCCAATGACTTTTTTTTCAGAATTCCCAATGCCCTTTTGTACTGTACACTTCCGTTTTGTTTAATCGCTATGATTTTCTCAGTGAAATATTAAAATAAAAATCATAAGTTGTATACAGCGGAAACACCTAGGCAAACGTAGGAGCGTAGAAGTCATTTAAGACATCGTTATTGGATGCGCACGGAAAAAAAGAACATATAAGCTCTAAAAATAGAGCAAGCGGTCCATCTTATCATAGTCTTTGGTACAGTAATATTTTAAAGTTGTATAGTGCCCTTAGTGTAAATGCTCTGAAACGAGTCCTAGAAGAAATGTGACAAAAAGAAGGTACCACAAAACATTCTTACAGAAATCAATAGTCTTTATAGTTATGTCAATTTGCAAAAGATTTATTTTAGCTTGAAAAAATTATATTAGCAAGTTATCCAAGAAATAGTTGTCGTTGTTTTTTTTTTTAAGATTTCTTTAAAATGTACACTGCATACTACTACCACCTTAAAGCTGGTCTATTTTTTCTGTAAAGATCCGGAAAAATGACTAATTTATATATTATGGCCAGCTTTGCAAAACGCTTAATAAGATAAACACTTTATTTTTGCGCTGTAAAAAGATGTCTGTCGAGACTTTCGCATTTCTAAGATCTTTACATTTAGGCCTAAAGTCGTCTTATAAGACCTTATCACTTAAATAGTTAAGTAAATACTAGACCAGTGGTCGGCAACCTGTTGCTAATTGTGTGCCAAACTAGGATTTCTAAATCATTCAGCGTGCCAACAGCCTAAAAGTCAAGCTTCTCTATTAATATGTACCAAAAAAAATAATTATAGGATAAATGACTTAATTCCGTAGCAAGACCAAATGAGATTATTTATAGAGAAAAGCGTTAGATCTAAAGCATTTTATAGTTTATACAAAATTAACGTGTATGTGATTATCATCCATTTATTTGTATACAATATTTTATTACTAAGCTTTCACGTGTAATATAGTAAATGGTAATTGTTGACTAACAATTTTTTTTAACCAAGATGTGGATCTAAATGTTAATTTATTTTGAACTCAGTTTAACTGACAAGTCTCCTAATGTGTTATGAATTACGACAATGAATGGATACGTACTAATAATAAATTATGGGTAGTTAATATAATGTTTGAAAATATACATATAAATCAAATTCTTTAGTCATATGATATTTATATAATTTTTTAATACTTTTACAGTTTGATCATTTCAAAATTATAAATTGGGTACTGCTTATTCTTTTAAAAAGAAAAAAAGGAAACATTGGAAATATTAGCTCAAATAAAACGGGTTAATTATCCCCCTTCAATTAAAAAAAAATCGTTGCCACATTTTATTCAATAGTGATACCAAACAAGTTATATTTTGTAATATAATAAATATTACGGATTAATTATTATTTCTTATTATAAATCCAACATTATGGTATTCATACTAGATGTAGCCTAAGTATTAAAAGATTAAAATAATTTACGCTAAATAGTTGTAAAAAAAAAATTTACTGCATTAATTTTTTGTCCATTTTCAATTTAAGCTGTTTATATTCTATACAGAAATTACATAATATAGTGCTATTAAATAAGTCTTTTATATTTATAAAATAAATAATACAAATTAATGTGTATTAGAATTACTTATATTTATGTTTAATTAAAGAAGATGAGCATTAATGAGTGGTCAAGTGTAGGTGACCTCTTTATATGCTTAAAACAGCTTTTATGTGCGATAAAATCTGTTTACAATTGCTAGTTGAACCAAAAGCTGAAATTAAAATCAGCAACCTTCCAGATTTTTGTCCGCAAATGGGCACTTTTGGATGCCCATTTGTTTATATTTAAAATTCAACTTGCTGCATTTTAAAATCGCCAACATCCCCCCTCTTAAAAATAAGACCTATATTAAACCAATTAGGCTTGATGTAGTATGAAAAATTTGAGAAAAATGAAATATAATCTAGCCTTGCATTTTGATCAGTGTTTTGACTGGTGTTAAGTTACTGGTGTTAATGGTTTTAAAAGTTTAAAGATAGGCATATAATATAACATATAACATTGTGTATTATAATGTGTTATTATTGGTATTATAATGTAAATAGTATGATGTTATAAGGCATTATGTGGTGTACAGACCCAACGTCCTGTACATAAAATGTACATACAATGTACATACAATGGCCCCCGTCCATTGAAACAAGGGAGTATGATGTTATAAGGCATTATGTGGTGTACAGATCCAACGTCCTGTACATACAATGTACATACAATGTACATACAATGTACATACAATGTACATACAATGTACATACAATGTACATACAATGTACATACAATGTACATACAATGTACATACAATGTACATACAATGTACATACAATGTACATACAATGTACATACAATGTACATACAATGTACATACAATGTACATACAATGTACATACAATGTACATACAATGTACATACAATGTACATACAATGTACATACAATGTACATACAATGTACATACAATGTACATACAATGTACATACAATGTACATACAATGTACATACAATGTACATACAATGTACATACAATGTACATACAATGTACATACAATGACCGCCGTCCATTAAAACAAGGGGTCCATGGTGGCCGAGCGGAAGAGCGTTCGGCTGGTGTACCAATGGTTCGAACCCTTGGTGAAGGCTTTAATTTGTTCCTGGGATCCGGATGGTGTTTCTGAGATCACCCAGCTTTGATGGGTGCCTGACTTTAGCTTGGGTTAAAGCAAAAATGCGGCTGGGCATTGTGTTGGACACACAATCCCATAGCAAGCCGTGGCCACATACCTCCACTGGATCAAATGAGTCATATTGGTAGAGTACATCTATTGAAACAAAATAAAACAAACACCCCATAAATACAATCTTCTCCGGTATAAAATAATCGAACATTGGCAAACTTCCGGGTCAAAGGGTTGTTTAAATAAACCCGGGCATCCATCTTCTATTGACGCAGTACATTCAATGGGGGAACTATTCAGTGAGTCTAATTGACCCTTCCTGTCGCTACTAACGAAAAATAAACACCTCGGAGGCGATCATTAATTAACCTCCTCCCCGGCTCTTCTCTGCCTCTGTCCCTCTGTCTATCAATCCATTCCATCGCCCCCTCCCCCCCCCTTCCACAACCTCTCCTATTGCTTTTGTATTATTTGTGTGGGGGTTTTCGCCAGTGTGTATGTATAGTCGTATGTGTGTATATGTGTGTATGTGTGTTTCTCGTTGCACATGGGATTCTATGACACTTTGGCTACAGGAAGTAGGTCTACCGACATTACGTCTACCGCGACAACTCGTCTAACGACACTTCGTCTGCCGACACTTCGTCTAACGCGACATTTGGTATACCAGACGATTCGTCTACCACGACAGTTCGTCTACCGACACTTCGTCTTCCGGACAATTCGTCTACCGAACAATTTGTCTACCGCGACAGTTCGTCTACCGGATGATTCGTCTACCGCAACAGTTCGTCTACCAGACGATTCGTCTACCGGACAATTCGTCTACCGGACAGTTCGTCTACCGTGACAGTTCGTCTACCCGACAATTCGCCTACCGCGACTGTTCGTTTACCACAACAGTCTACGCCTACTGACTGTTTGTCTACCGACTTTTTTATCAATCGACATTTTATCAACGTCTAAATAAAACAAATTTGAACTTGCTCTAAAATTCAAAGTTAACAAGATGAAAATACTAAAAACAAAAGTTAAACCATAATATGCTCTAAAAATGTGTGTTGTTAGTTGTATAGGTTACACAAAATATATTTGCGTTTGACCGGTCGGTAGATTTTCAAAACTATTTAATTTGATACCTTAAATTCAATACCATCTTTCTAAACGAATCAGACTTTGTTGAGACAAAAAAAGTAACGGTTAAAACAAAACAGATCTTTGCTAAAAGAAAAAAAAGTTTTGAAATTTTTTGTGTTGTAAAAAAAGACAAAAAAGAAAAAAAAGTCACCTAATTTATGTTACATGTATTTAGATATATATTTAATTAATGTTAAATGTATTTAGATATATATATTTAATTAATGTTACATGTATTTAGTTATATATTAAATGGATTAAATATAGAGTTTCCCTGTGGGAAAGCAATAGATCTTCTGTAATCAGACTTTATGTGAAGTAATGCGAGATTTCTGTGGGAAATGATAAAACATTTGTCTGGAGATATAAGATAGCAGTTTCTGATCATCGTAGTAATATTTCTGGAAGACTAATGTATTCTTTTAGGGGACACGGTGGCAGGGCGTTCGGCTGGCGTACCAAAAGATCCTGGGTTCGAATCCTGGTGAAGGCTCGGGTTTCTTCCTGGGCTTGGAGGGTGTCCCTGAGTGAACCCAGCTCTGACGGGTACCTGACTTTAGTTGAAGGCGGTTGGCAATCCCTTATTATGACGTGGCAACACAAACTTGTGAACTCCGGCCCCATGGATCAATTTGGTCTAACCGGATACTTAATGTAGTCTCTAAACCAGGGGTCGGCAACTCTTGCCAAAGTAGGATTTCTAAATCATTCAGCGTGCCAACAGCCTAAAAGTCAACCTTCTCTATGATACTTGTTTTATTATTTTTTTATAGGACAATTAGTTTAACTTCCTAACAAGACCAAAGCCAATAGCAAAGGAAATATATAAAGAAAATCGTTAAAGCGTTTTATATTCAATAAAAACAAGTAACGTGTTTGTGATTATCATCCTTTTTGTTTGCATACTTTGTATACCATTTATGGTAACCAGTGGTTATGCCCGTCAAAATGACGGAGAGACGAATGATTAAAATGTATTTTTTTTAAAAAGAAAGAAAAAAAAATTACAATAAAAAACTGTAGTGAAAACGTTTCTTTTAGTGTTTAGTTTTTGTTCCTTTCTTATTGTTTCTGGTCACCCTGACCCTGGCACATGCATAAAAATTGTTGCTGTCAAGCTTCTGACATTAAAAAGTAACCATTTATAGATTATCCTTTATAATTCGTATCATTTAAGTTATAGACTGTATAAAGTCGCTTATTAAAGGATGTTCTCAATAGCGACGTGAATCCATGAAATAATTAAAACATTTGATTACTATAACTTATACTTAAAAAGATAAAGTAAAACTTCTAAAAAAATGATTAGAAGGACATTACGTCATACGATTATTTATTTTTTTGAAGTACACCATTCAGACTCTCCAGGCCACATTGCTGGTGCGTACCTTTTATTAAGGAGATTACGCCGCTTTAATATGAAATGAAAGGGGAATTATTGGGGAAAACCCGATAAGACTTCGCGTTCAACATACTAAATAAACGGAAATGGACATTTGTTGCGTATTTTTGTATGTATCTGCATAGCTAGCAGTGCCGTTGCTAGGGATTTGCGGGCCCGGGGTGGGGGGGGGGGGGGGTGGGGGTGGCTTGGCCTCTTTAGGGTCCCCTGCATTTGATATTCGACATTATGACAAGAAATTTGGACACTCCTTTGGGGGCCTCCCTCAAGTAGGGGCCCTGGGGACTTTTGAATTTGGACCCCCTTCCCTAGCTGCGCCACTGATAGCTAGATATATTTCTTTGGATTTATAAAATCTACACATTCATGATTAGAAGTGATCAAAAAAAAATTTCTTTTGAAGAGCGTTTCCAATTTTGTACATTTAATTTTTGCGCCGATTGGTCAAACGGTGTAAGAGCCTATAGAGGACAAACAAATAATATATAAATATATATATACTTATATATATATAAACAAACATATAAACAAACATATAAACAAACTCACGGTAAGTATAGATCTATATATTGGTAATTATTTTGTAAACACTATCCTTTGGTTGTCAAGATAAGGTTCTAGCAACTACTAATACTGATTATATTTTGTTCTCAGTTTAACTGAGATTCTCTTTCATTTGTTTTATGCTTTTAGAATGAATTGTCAGCAATTATCAAGCGGAATTGACGCGTCGTAATCATACAAACTGGGTAGTTTATGTAATGTTTAAAAAATGTGCATATAATATATATATTTTTGTCATATAATATATATATATATATAATTTTAAACTACTTTTTACAATTTGGTCTTTATAAAGTTATTTATAAAGTTAAGTTGTAGGTCATTTAGTTTTTTATAAAAGATAAAAAAGAACATAATATTTATTAGAAATATTAGCGCAAAGAAACTGGTTAATTAATTATCTCCCTTTAATTAAAATAAAGTTTCTAAATTTGATTCAATAGTGATGCCAAACAAGTTATGTTTTTTAATATAAGCAATAGATAAGATAGATTAGATGGATTAGATAGATTAGATAGATTAGATAGATTAGATAGATTAGATGGATTAGATAGATTAGATAGATTAGATAGATTAGATAGATTAGATAGATTAGATAAATTAAATACATTAAATAAATTAAATCAATTAAATAGATGAAATAGATTAAAAAGATTAATTGATTATAATAGATTATAATATATTAGATCGGTGGATTAGATCGATTAATGAATAGTCTGGCGAATAGCTCCAGTAAAACTACAACCTTTTACCAACTGTCAGAGCAATACATGCTATCAGCATGAATGGTTTAATTTAAGTCTAAATGTGATTGTATATGCTCCAATCACCCAGGTCTCCTTATGATTGTATCTGCCCCCAATCACCCAGGTCTCCCTGTGATTGTTACTTCTGTAATGGCGTGATCCTTCTACGTTGGTGGCGATGCACGGACATAGTTAATTGGATTGCCATCAATGAGCAGTAGAGTGAGCATCGGGTGACTGCGTCCGCTCATTCAGGGGGCGCCACATCACGCCACCCAGTTCTTTTTAAAAAAAAACCGTCGCCTCAACCGTCGCCCCCCAAACTGATGTGTGTCACGCAAGTCTTCGTCAGACTGGTTGTATGGGGGCGAGGTGGATCCTCTCTCTGTGATACTCTGTAAAAAAATACGAAAAATAATCAAGTGGGCCAGGCCAAGACTGTCTAGTATCAGGGTAGGGGGGGGCAGGCTTAGACCACGCAGTGCCAAGACCTAGACAATTATTTGGTGCCAAGTTGCCCTGGTGCCTACCAGCGGTGCCATGAGGTGCCAAATGGTCAATTCCTTTGACCCCGTGTTCCAACAATAGATATCCATTAAAGGTTATTCTTCTCTTTAATGGGTCAGTCTCAGTTTGTCTCAGTTTTTAATGGATCATTTTTGCTCTATTTGTTTGATTTGTTCTATGTTTGTAGAGTTTGCAAATCATCATTTAGTTTTGTTTCTCTTGGCCTAGAGATTAAATCCGTGTTCTTATTTGTTTGTTAAATGCGTTCTGAGCTTACATTATGTTTCTTAGCAGAGCTATACAAAAGTCATTATTATTATTTTTATTATATCATACAAAAATGGGATATGTAATGAATATACCGGTAAATATATAGGTATTCAGATAATGAGGAATAAAAGTTGGCAAATAAATAATATTTAGAGAAAATAGTAAAGTAATGTATCCCTTCGAACCAAATTGATCAAAGTACCGGTGAAGCAGCGTTCACCAGTTTCTGTGGCCAAAGCATACTAGGGGACTGTGGCCAGCGCAATGCCAAGCCGCCTTTACTTTGCCCAAGCTAAAGTCAGGTACCCATCCGAGCTGGGTAGACTCGGGGACACTCTTCAGACCCAGGAACAAGTCTTCACCAGGATTCGAACCCAGGACCTTCGGTGCGCCAGCCGACGAACGCGCTGCCCCACATTTAGAGAAAAATATGATGATAATTTATCCGTATTGATAGAGCAGAAGTTCAAAGGTCAAACCGAAAATCGCTAAGAAATATAAAAGCGTGAAGAATAAAACAAACAATATATGAAAAAGAACTTAACAGAACGTGAGACGGATAGAAAGATAGAAAAAGACAATCGGTTAAGAGAGTGGGACATGAAAAAAAAGACTGAAAGAAAGAAAGAGCTAGTGAGATAGAAAATGAAGTTACTGGTAACTATGGCGATAAACGTTGTAACGATAGAGAGACCGGCAGTAGAGAGAGAGAGAGTGTGAGAGAGAGAGAGAGAGAGATTGACTCAAGTAGATGAGCAAAGCACTCTGCCGTCCTCTTGACTAGAGGAGGGAGAAAATTCCATTTTCCCAACTTGTGGCAAATTTCCCCCTCCACAAACTCCGTTTTTGGAGTTTTGGAATAGCGTTATTGTTTGTGTTACTTCGTTTTTACTGTTGGCCAATGTCGCAGAAGTTATTGTCCCAGAGAAAAAACAACAACAGGATACTGCCTGAAATGGGTTTGCTATAAAATGGGTATTGCTGAAATATGTTTTTGCTGAAATATGGTTTTGCTGAAATATCGTTTTTGCTGAAATATGGTTTTGCTGAAATATCGTTTTTGCTGAAACATGGTTTTGAAGAAATATCGTTTTTGCTGAAATATGGTTTTGCTGAAATATCGTTTTTGCTGAAATATGGTTTTGAAATTTCTAAGAAATAAATAACGGATCTGTTGATCTGACTTTCAGAGATAAAATGTTAGGGTTTGATCAAATCGATCATTTTGGATCTATATTAATATCCGATCGATTTTTTTCTACCTTTGTTATATGTTAGGGGCCCTCAATAAAGCCTGGCCCCACTGTGCATCGCTTGGAACATCCGGGCCTTTATCTCCTCTTATATTATAATTATACTGACCATACAGAAGATTATTGCACCCTACGCTGCCTACGCTTATCCGCGGGTTTAAGTCTAGTCCTGCATTTATTCGATTAGTCTTTTAAAATGATGTTAAGCTACTGACTTTCCCGGTTTGTTCAGGCAACCCATTTCATGCCCGGGTTCAATTCGTGAGTGTGTGAGAGGGAGTACATAAATACATCTGTTCCTGCATATGGCATACGAAGTTTTTGTTTAGTCCTCATGTTTATCTGAGTCTAGTAATATATTCGCGCCTACTCTGGCATTTAAGTCGCCAAGGTGGTATAGACTCTCATGTTTGGGGATATTTGACACTACCGAATCCCGAGCCTCATAAAAAAGGTCTTTTGTTTCTGCTTCAGAGCAGAGAGTTGGGGCGTATAGGCTGAGGATATGCGCTGCACCCATGGATGTTAGTAGTTTGTTGCCGAGTATCCTCTCTGTGCCATGTGCCACTTGCTCAATGTATGATATTAGTGAGTTTTTAATGGCAAAGCCAACACCATGGTGCCTTGGTCTGTCTGAGGACAGTCCCTGCCAGAGGAACGTATAGTTTGCCTCACTTATTCTGCCATTGTCAGCCAGCCGTGTCTCCTGCAGGCATGCAATGTCGATGTTTAGTCTGGAGAGTTCCTTGTTTATGATTGCAGTTTTCCTCATATCTTCTGTTAATGGAAGGTCATTGTGGATTCCAGGGCACAGGGTACGGACATTCCAGCTTGCAAGACGAAGTGCTGGAGACTTCTTGCTTTTTCTTTTTCCTGGTGCTTGGCTTTATGGCTCGCTTATTGAGTTGAGCACTCTGATCCCCATACACCCAATGGGGCAGGCAAGCCATGGCTTAACATCACCTTATTGGCTGGGACTGCCCAGCTTGAGGCGGGCTGTAGATGCTCAGTGAGACGTGGCTATCTCTCCCACCGTCTGGAGCGACCCCTGGCGCCTAGCTCTACGCCGATCGAGCAGTGGCTTATAACCGGTAAACTGCCGCTCCACGTGTTGTGCCTACGCCTTGCAGCGAAGCTGGAGTGACCTCTCCAGGTTGGGGTGAGGGAAGTCAAAAAGGAGGCCACGATGGCCTGGGCGATGCTTAAGAAGGCCAGCTGTTGCCCATGGAGCAGGCCCTCTATCTCCACGCTGATGGTGGTTCCAGGGGAACAGCGAGCTGATACAACGAGGGACCATCTGCGTCGCAGGAGTTGAGATAGCGCGTTCGCTATAAAACTGCCTTAGGAACTCCATCTCCTGATTTTTGTTAGGGTTTACTCCCTTAGCCTCTCCATGTACAGGTGTAGCGGAGGTTTGAGATCAGAGTTTCCCTCTCCTAGATGAGCTACCTATCAAGGTTTACGAGCCCCATCTGCCCGAAGCTGCTGGTTTTAAGGCGCCAGCGGCCCGCCTTTGCCCCTTCTCCTGTTAGTTGAAACATGATCCGCCAGACTTAGTAACGAGTCATTCGATAAGGCCAGGAGTTTGGACTTTAGTTAGCAGAGGCTCTTTGAGACGCAAGCCATGAGGATATTTCGAGAGGAGTGGGTGCTTATTTCCCACCACCATCCCCGGCAGTACTAACCTTGGACCACCAGCCTACTACTTTGAGGGAAACACTTTGGATGTTGTCGAGGAATACACTTACCTTGGCAGCAACATCTCAAGCTCACTGTCCCTGGAAAAAGAAATACAAACCAGAATCGGCAAGGCAGTATCTTTAATGGCAAGGCTCAACCAAAGAGTATGGGATAATGCTCAACTCACTGAAAGGACAAAAATCTCTGTCTACCAGGCCTGTGTGCTAAGCACACTCCTCTATGGAAGCGAGACCTGGGCTACATACGCTAAGCAAATAAAGCAGCTCAATAGCTTTCACGTGCAATGCCTGCGCATGATACTCCACATCAAATGGCAGGAAAGAGTCACAAATGTGGAGGTGCTCAGGAGAAGCCACATGCTGAGTATAAACTCAATCAAGGCGCCTGCGATGGATAGGCCATGTCTACAAGATGGGTACGAAACGCATCACAAGAGCCCTGCTGTATGGAGAGCTAGCAGCCGGAACAAGAAAGAGAGGTCGCCCTTGCCTGCGTTTCAAAGACGTTTGCAAAAAATACTTGTTACTGGCACGCATTGAGCCCAAAACGTGGGAGAGCCTTGCTGAGAAACGCACCTCCTGGCGGTCCAAGGCGCGCGAGGGCACTCAAGCTGCAGAAGCCACACTCACAGAAAGAGGTGAAGAGAAACGAGCCAGGAGAAAGGAGAGAGGCAGAGAAGAAGGAGACTGCGCCATCGTCCCTTGTGGATGGAAGGATGCCATATATAGTAATAGATTGTTATTGTCTTGTATTTCCAATTAGAATGTAATGCTTTAGGCCTATGATACTTATGTATTACTAATTTGCTCTTTGCCTCTTGCCTTTGAACGGCTAACAACACATGTTGTAAAAAAACGTTGAAGCACAAAGAAAATTACTGGTAAATTAAAGTTGAACTAGGAAACAGAAAAACTGAGCTCTTGTCTTTAATGTACCCCTCACACCCACACACGCACACACACACACACACGCACGCACACACACACATGCACACACACACACATACATACACACATACACTCAAAAACACACATACACACAAGACTGAAAAATGTGAAAAGCAAACGTCCATGCATGAAATCGAAAACCAAACATTAAATGTTAATTCTACAGTTTGTAATCACAACCAGCGAATCGTATAACGTTGAATTATCATGTTGTGCCGTTGGATTTAAAAAAAAACAAATGCTATTTTGCTCAACTGAAATGTCAGAGTTATAGAGCAAGATGGGGTATGATGGGGGAACCTGTTGGTTTCACTAGTTTTAAATATCGTTTGTTATTTATCGTATTTTGCAGTTCATGTTTATTTTATAGCATGCTTAATATAATATCGATGCTAGCTATACCCCTTGTTTGAAAAAAAACTACGTGCATATGTGTTTGTGTATGTTCTTGTGTGCGTGCGATGTATGTTATATGATGATCATGTCTTTTTATCGAGCAATAATAGTGATAAATAGATTTTAGTAAAAAATACATAAAACCAGGAAAAGCAGTAACTTGACGTCATTTCAATCACTAATGAAGGTGTTAGATTATACTCAAATCACTGAAAAGCGTAGGACGCAATAATCTTCTGCACAGAAGAGGCTTCTGCAATGTATACGATCTTAGAAAAACATGAATTCATTAGTTGTTGTTTTCAAATAAACTTCACTAATTTACAAAAATGATTGATGTCCTCAAAGAACACGTTTTTAAAATGCATAATTCATAGAAAGATAGATAGATAGATAGATAGATAGATAAATAGATAGTTAGATAGATAAGTAGTTAGCAAGCTATCTAGGTAAATAGATAGATGAATACGTAAATAGATGGATAAATAGGTAAATACATAAACATATATATATATATATGGGTAGATAGATAGATAGGTGGATGTATATATAGATAAATAGATAGATAAATAGATAGAAAGATAAGTAAATAAATATATAAATTGATTGATAGATTGATTGATAGATAAATAGGTAGGTAAATGGATAGATAGATAAATAGGTATGTGAATAGATTGATAATTAGGTAGATAGAAAAATAGATAGATAAATAGATCAATAGATAAGACAATCAAAGTTCATATCGAACAATTCAGCTAAAATTCACTGATCTCTCTTTAAAAAAAAACATAATTTCTTGATTTATCTTTTTCTGAAAGTCGCGACTCTAGTTATTCAACCTAGAGATATCCTTAGTAGTATATTAAGTCACATTTAGGTCGCATTCCCCCGCTCATTCCCCCGCTCCCCCGCTCATTCCCCCGCTCCCCCGCTCATGCCCCCGCTCCCCCGCCCCCTCCCCCGCTCATTCCCCCGCTCCCCCACCTTCTCTCCCCACCCCCACCCATTCCCCCGCTCCCCCACCTTCTCTCCCCACCCCCACCCATTCCCCCGCTCCCCCGCCCCCTCTAAGGGTAAGGAGGGTTGTGACGTCAGCCCCCGCTCCCCCTCCCGACATGTAGCACACGTGACATTTCGTGACCTCCCCCTCTCGACACATGTTTATTTTTTTTTTCCGTTCTCTCCCCCCTCCCTACCCCTGTAATGTCAACTATCCATGGGTAAGGTTGGGTAAGGTTGGGTAAAGCATTTTTTACCCACCCCCTCAGCATTTTTACCCACCCCCTAGCGACATGTGGCATGACCTCCCCCTCTCGACACGTGTTTATTGTTTTTTTTTCCCGTTCTCTCCCCCCTCCCTACCCCTGTAATGTATAGTTGAAATATACTTATGTATGTAAAAGAGATGACCCACATCAGCAATACATGAACAATGACATGTGTTCAGTACATTTTTAAATAGTTTTTTTCCCCTTAGTAATTTAGTTATCTTTATATTTATGTATGTAAAAGAGATGTAGGCTATCGAACTTTTAGTTCCGGCTTGTCGTCCTAGGTTATTGAACTTTTGCCCTGGCTTGTACATACTTAAAACACCAACACTGGCTCAATAATGTATAATTAATTAGATGAAAAGATTCATCCTCTCGACATCCTTCCTCCCCACACCCACCATACATTCACCCCACCCACTCGATCAATAATAATTTGAATGTATAATGTCGCATATGTTTACAGCTAAACTCAAGCCCACATCTATAATTAAGATGTAATTTCGGATTATTGATCTTTTGCCTCTCGTGCAAAACAACTCGAAAAGTCCCCTCTTACTTCTAAAAACAGGTGTTGTTTTCTAAATATATAATTGATTTGAGCAATAAACTCAACTGCAGATCAATAGAATATTCACATTTTGTCACTCTTCACACACATTCATATATATACACACACACACACACGTATCTCACACACACACACTCATTTCTTTTTCCCCTATACAGACATCTGTTTATGGTTTATCTATGCACTGTCGGTTATTTACCTTTTTTTGTACTATCATTTTCTTTTCTTCCATTCAGACATATCTATGCAGTGTAGTTATTAACCTTTTTTTTTGTACTATCATTTTCTTTTCTTCCATTCAGACATATCTATGCAGTGTAGTTATTAACCTTTTTTGTACTATCATTTTCTTTTCTTCCATTCAGACAGCTGTTTAATTCAATCCTCCCACCCAATCGATAATGCCAACATTTCACTTACTATTTTCACGTTTTCCCAAAGGCTATAGTAGTATTGCTGCCATTTTGTCACCACTAGACAAAGTAAACAAACAGCACGCCCGCTATAATTATTTTAAGCGCTTTAGTATTCTTTTATAGTTCTTAATAAAGGGTACCATTAAAATATTTTAGAACCAGTGTATTCACATTTCATTCATACCTACAGCCTAACCACTGGATCAATAATAATTTGAATGTATAATGTCACATGTGTTTATATAGTAGAATATTCACATTTTGTCACTCTTCACACACACATACACACACACATACACACACACACACACAATATTTGTATCACACACACACACACACACACACACACACATTTCCATACAGATATCTGTTTATTTACCCAATCGATAAACATACAGACATCTGTTTATTTCAAACATCCCAACCCAATCAATAAACTATTGTACTGGTTTATCTATGCAGTGTAGTTATTAACCTTTTTTGTACTATCATTTTCTTTTCTTCCATTCAGACATCTGTTTAATTCAATCCTCCCACCCAATCGATAATGCCAACATTTCACTTACTATTTTCACGTTTTCCCTACACACACACACACATACATACAGACAATCACATTTACAAACGCACACACACACACACATACAGACAATCACATTTACAAACGCACACACACACACATACATACAGACAATCACATTTACAAACGCACGCACATACATACAGACAATCACATTTACAAACGCACACACACACACAGTATTTTTATCTCTCACACACACACATACAGACAATCACATTTACAAACGCACACACACATACATACAGACACTCACATTACTCATACTGGCATACAAATACGCACACAGGCCCGTCAGACCATATTTACATTGTCACAGCTGTCTCTCTGCAAACGCTCCTTCTATAAAGAAACTTATTGCTTCCTACGTTCATCCGTGGTCCAAGGCCAGTCTAGTTGCATTTTTTTATTAATGTTTTAAATTATGTTACTGGTTTGTTCAGGCAACCCATTCCATATGAACCTTGCAGCTCGTTTTATTTTTTTTTGTAATTTTTTTGTTTAATGTTTTCGTAAAAGTATTCAGGCAATTTTAAAATTTTAATAGTTAACACATGCATCAGTCTAAACTAAAATATTCAACGTGTCTCTGATGGCATCCTTTTTAACTTTCTGTTATACAGAAGTCATAGTCATAGTCCCATGGTTCTTTTAGGAACACGTGGTATCCAATATGGCGGAAGGGATGTATCCAAGGGGAGTAATCGTGTAATTATTATTTTTTGTCATTATTACCATTGTATTTTTTTTTCTTTTTGTTGTAGTAAGACAGGGTTAAGCATTTTTATTCTAAACTTAAAATGTTTCAGCTATTAGTATATATATTACGAGCTCTAAATTTTCACATAATAGTGAAGGGTGATATTCTTTTATAGAATTATTATACACTAATGCAATTTTGTTTTCTCTTTTTGATATTATAAGACATGTAAATCTTGAGTAATTTTTAATTTTAACTTTAAGAGTTCGCATGTTATTTTCTTTACGATTGCACTAGATGTATAAACTTTTATATACTGTATTTAATCAAGTAATTATTTTCTTTAGCACAATTAAGGGAGCCAGAAATATTGAATAGATTAAAATCAAGGGTAGCAATCGTGTAATTAGTTGTTTTAATTTTTGTAAAATTTATATTAATCTTGTCTTAAGTTAATGGATTTTCAGGGCGATTTGCAGCTCGTTGTTTTCAACTAAAGAGTTACCAGATAGTAGATACGCTTCTAGAATCTTCAACATATATTGATACACATCTGTCGAGCTTTATGAATAGTCATAATAACTGGGTGAGTAACAGGTTCACAATAGTAACAAGACAGTCTTTGTTAAACAAAAAATCACCATATACACAGTTAAATATAAAAGAGTATATTAAACTAGCTTCCATCTTTCTTTTCGTCACAGAGGTGTCCCTGAGTCTGCCCAGCTCTGATGGGTACCTGACATTAGTTGGGGTAAAGTAAAGTCGGCTGGGCATTGTGCTGACCACACATCCCCTTTTATGCCGTGGCCACAGAAACTGGTGAACGCTGCTTCACTAGCCCTATGATCAGGTTGGTCCGAAGGGTACTTTACTAAGTCATGTTTTGTTTGTTATTATTATTGTAAACGTGTAACGTTAGTATGAAAACATGGGTGTCATTTATTTATTGCATTCAATTCATTAAAGAATAAAAGTGGGGAAAAAGAAATGTTTGTTTCCTTTGTCTTTATTTCATCTAGTACATCTAAGTCCAATGTTTTCATTGCCCTAGTATGTATAAAATAGTTGTAATTTTAAAGTTATTTTGAAATATTAAGTTAACCCAATAGATTCGTTGTAAAAACAAATAAGCTCCAGAAGATCTTTTACGTCTGCTTGCTCATCAATTAGGCGCTGACAAGATTCTTGCAGAGATATGATGACTTTCGTAGACCTACCAAGTATCTGAGCTAGCCCTTCAGTATCCGCTTCCACCAGTTGCTAGATAAGACATTGAAAATAAAAATTATATTTATTATTTATTTATTTTGTCTATACCTGCAAGATGTAATAATTTGGTAGTATCTTACATGCATTTCATCTTCATTCAATAATACAACACAAGCGAGGTCTACTTTGATTTTCTCAATGACTGAAGATAAATCACAGTCTTTACGGCCACATTCTAATACAGCGCCATCTGGGTGATCGTAACTCGTAATGGCTACACAGGGAAAAAATAATGGAAAATTGAATTTTTTACTGTATCATGACTACACTGTGGGTTTCTGTGATCTAGATACATGACTTTAGGTGACCAAAACTATCATGGCTTTAGGTTGACCTCACCCAAGACTATTAAAACTGTTAGGGAAATATTTTTTTTAAATTTTTTTTCTCCCAAGAGTCCAGAGGGAAGAGTTTACAATGCTATCACTCGCATTTAAGCAGGGGAAGTAATTGGGAAAGTAAAGGTGTTGAGGCGCTTTGCTGACCACACTATCCCCACATTAATGTAAAGGATTTAAAATATAAAAATAATCTACATATTGTAAAAGTAGATTGGATGGATACTTTAAACAAAACAATTTTGACTTTGACTTTAAAACATAAAAAATCGATAGAAAATATATTAAACTACACCTACAAGAGTGTGGAGGCATCCATTCGCTTCGACCGGGTAGCAACATGAACACTGTGTTGTCTGGCAAGAAGGAGAAATATTCCTCATCAATTTCTGTTCCATCCTCTGCAAGAACGACTGTGACAGGGGGATCAATTTGGAGTTTTTCACAACCTTCAAACGTAAAAAACAACAAATACCAAACAACAACAAACAAACAAAACAACAAGAATAAAATAATTGATAGCTTTTAATTTACTTTATTTATTTATTTTTTATTTTTTTACCTTTGTTTTTAAGCTCTTGAAATGATGAGACAGTAAATCCTTTTGTGACAATTCTTTCTTTATCCCAGACTTTAAACGGTCTATACTTAGGTTCACACATTTTTAAAAAATGTGATAATCCTTTAAAAATAAATATAAAAATAGTCAAACTTGGTTACCTACCCTTGCCAATAATATTGGCAATATAATATTTGTTGACTACGCCTAGTTTTCTTTTTATCGGTCCCTCTTTCTAACTCCCACTCTATCAAATCTTATAGAACTACAAACTCTTATCTTCAACTCCCTTGTCAGCTGTTACATTCGCATTATTTGTGCCTCATTTCTTTATTATAGCTCCAGATCGTTCTCACTACTATCTTTCTCACCCAAAACTGTTAGTTACTCTACTTTCAATAATGTTCCCTCTCTACAACGTGCGTCAGACATACATTGTTTTTCTGCCTAGAAAGTTTTTTAGTACACTTGTCTATGGACACCTTTTTTTTTTTCTCCAACTCTCTTGTTATTTTTTTCTCCCTCTCGAAAAAAAGTCTCCCTCTCGAAAAGAAATATTTCCTTCCAATAAGGAAATAGAGACCGGCTTGTAATTTTTTTTCTCCCTCTTCGAAAAAAAAAGTCTCCCTCTTGAAAAGAAATATTTCCTTCCACGAAGGAAATAGAGACCGGCTTGTAATTTTTTTTCTCCCTCTTCGAAAAAAAAGTCTCCCTCTCGAAAAAATTTCTTCCCTGGCATCCTTCTTTCTCCAATCATCTTGTAATTTTTTTTCTCCCTCTTCGAAAAAAAAGTCTCCCTCTCGAAAAAATTTCTTTCCTGGCATCCTTCTTTCTCCAATCATCTTGTAGTTTTTTTCTCCCTCTTCGAAAAAAAAGTCTCCCTCTCGAAAAAATTTCTTCCCTGGCATCCTTCTTTCTCCAATCATCTTGTAATTTTTTTCTCCCTCTTCGAAAAAAAAGTCTCCCTCTTCGAAAAAAAGTCTCCCTCTCGAAAAAATTTCTTCCCTGGCATCCTTCTTTCTCCAATCATCTTGTAATTTTTTTCTCCCTCTTCGAAAAAAAAGTCTCCCTCTCGAAAAAATGTCTTCCCTGGCACCCTTCTTTCTCCAATCATCTTGTAATTTTTTTCTCTCTCTCTTCGAAAAAATGGTCTTCCCTGCCATGTCTTTATAACAGGCAAATCGTTTAGCATATCTACACTCCTAACTCTAAAACGGTGTGTACATTACACGTCACCAAGGTTTTTGCAAGTAACGTTCTTTAGAGATATCAAAGGCCAAGTTGTAAACCTAAAGTTATCCCGACTGACCCTCATGTGAATTGGGGAAAAGTAAGGCATAAAAAAAATAAAATTAATTAGTTTTATCTAGTTTGGGGTTGATAGTATTGTAAAGAGCTTTGTGAATCGCTAAAATTAGTTTGAAGGAATTGTGATAAGTTTTAGGATGTGTATTTATGATTATAATAAATTACTACTATAAATTGGATAAGGCAGAAAAAAGCACTAGTCTTAGACTGAAATGTGTGGTGTTTTAAATGTGTTTTGTATAGTCTTATCCCTAAAAGTATTCTAAGGGTTTTTCAGTCATGCAAATTGCATATGTATGGTGTGGTTTATCTGGTGGTGGTAATATTTATTTTGTCAAGAGATTTTTTTATTGTAAAAGTTAGACATCGTTCATGGTACGAATAAAATAAGTGTGATGTTAAAAAGTGTTGATGATATGTATTTTGTAAAGATGGTGTTTTGTAAATGGCAGAAATAGTCTAAGGCCAAACAAGTGATCGGAGTTCGAGCGTGAAGTTGTGCAGGGTTGTTTCTCCTATTACTAGGGTTCAAAGCCCCTTTGAACTTAGGAAGAGGAAATTCTAGATACACGTTTATCGAGGAAACAAAGAATAGGTCTAAATTTTTGTCTATCTTGTAAATGCATTCATTGAAACACAAGATTACCTATAAAGATAGTTATATAAGGATAAGTCTCTAGGAACTCTATGTCCTGGGGAGAAAGTCTGAAACAATAAGTGTTGTATCAACTGGTGAATGGTAGTATATGTTACAAAGGTTCTGACAACTATTAATAAATGTTGGTAATTAAAGGTTCCATAGCTAGTTTGGTAATATTCTGTAAACTTTATAACAGTGAAAGTTAGGGAGAGATATGGGAGGGTTTTCTTCAAACTGACACCTGGGTCAGTTGGAGAAAAGGGAGAAGCTGAAAGTAATTAGTTTGATCTTGTGTGGAGGTGATAGTGATGAGTTACAAGTATAGGGAGGTAATGAAAAGTCTGTGAAAAGTCATTAGAAGGCATATTTTTAAGTCGTAGGAGGTATTTGGCATGGGTAATGCCACATCCCTAGTATTAGACTTTTGAAAGGTGTTATTGAAAGGTGTGTGTTTTGTAAAAAGCTTTTGTTGTGGTATGAGTCAAGCAAGATTGTCTAATGTTATACTAGTGTTGGGATAGGGTTATACATAAAGTTGGAGTGTCAGATATATTTCATGACATGACTAGGGGCATACAAATGTTAAGTTATACTTATTTGATGAAGATATGCTATGTGTTTTTGTAAAGTTAGTGTTTTGGACAGGGCTATCTATAAAGGTATTCTAAAGGTTTGAGCCACGCAACATTGCCTAAGTGGGAAGGTATACTTGGGTGTTGTCGATATGTGTTTTGTAAAGTTAGTGTTTTGAACAGGGCTATTTATAAAGGTAGACTATCAGAATAAAAGTATTCTAATGGTTTGAGTCAAGCAAGATTGCCCTAGTGGGAAGGTGATGTAGCTATGTGTTTTGTAAAGTTGGTGTTTTGAACAGGGCTATATCAGAAATCTTTCGTGACACGAGACAAGCAAGATTACCTAAGTGGTAAGATATACTTGGGTGTTGTAGATATGTGTTTTGGGTTGTGTTTTGGCTATGTTCGCTAATAGTAAAAAATCTTTCGTGGTATGACTGTAGTCATACGGGGCTGTTTAACCTATTACTAGAGTTGAAAGTCTTAGTGAACTTAGGAAAATGAAATGTAGAGCTATCTTAAAACAACTATACCTACTTGATATGTATTTTGATTTGAGAAGTCCTGAGACGGTAGTAAGAGTGCTAAGGCTTTTATAGGGTATTGAGTGGTCATATGTGTTCCAAAGGTTCTGACCACTACTATTAAATGTCGGTTTGGTAATTAAAGTTTTCCATAGCTAGTTTAGTAATATTTGGTAAACTTTACATAGTGATAGATAGGGAAAGGAAAAATTCACATGAGGGTCAGTCGGGATAACTTTAGGTTTACAACTTGGCCTTTGATATCTCTAAAGAACGTTACTTGCAAAAACCTTGGTGACGTGTAATGTACACACCGTTTTAGAGTTAGGAGTGTAGATATGCTAAACGATTTGCCTGTTATAAAGACATGGCAGGGAAGACCATTTTTTCGAAGAGAGAGAGAAAAAAATTACAAGATGATTGGAGAAAGAAGGGTGCCAGGGAAGACATTTTTTCGAGAGGGAGACTTTTTTTTCGAAGAGGGAGAAAAAAATTACAAGATGATTGGAGAAAGAAGGATGCCAGGGAAGAAATTTTTTCGAGAGGGAGACTTTTTTTCGAAGAGGGAGACTTTTTTTTCGAAGAGGGAGAAAAAAATTACAAGATGATTGGAGAAAGAAGGATGCCAGGGAAGAAATTTTTTCGAGAGGGAGACTTTTTTTTCGAAGAGGGAGAAAAAAATTACAAGATGATTGGAGAAAGAAGGATGCCAGGGAAGAAATTTTTTCGAGAGGGAGACTTTTTTTTCGAAGAGGGAGAAAAAAAATTACAAGATGATTGGAGAAAGAAGGATGCCAGGGAAGAAATTTTTTCGAGAGGGAGACTTTTTTTTCGAAGAGGGAGAAAAAAAATTACAAGCCGGTCTCTATTTCCTTCGTGGAAGGAAATATTTCTTTTCAAGAGGGAGACTTTTTTTTTCGAAGAGGGAGAAAAAAAATTACAAGCCGGTCTCTATTTCCTTATTGGAAGGAAATATTTCTTTTCGAGAGGGAGACTTTTTTTCGAGAGGGAGAAAAAAATAACAAGAGAGTTGGAGAAAAAAAAAAAGGTGTCCATAGACAAGTGTACTAAAAAACTTTCTAGGCAGAAAAACAATGTATGTCTGACGCACGTTGTAGAGAGGGAACATTATTGAAAGTAGAGTAACTAACAGTTTTGGGTGAGAAAGATAGTAGTGAGAACGATCTGGAGCTATAATAAAGAAATGAGGCACAAATAATGCGAATGTAACAGCTGACAAGGGAGTTGAAGATAAGAGTTTGTAGTTCTATAAGATTTGATAGAGTGGGAGTTAGAAAGAGGGACCGATAAAAAGAAAACTAGGCGTAGTCAACAAATATTATATTGCCAATATTATTGGCAAGGGTAGGTAACCAAGTTTGACTATTTTTATATTTATTTTTAAAGGATTATCACATTTTTTAAAAATGTGTGAACCTAAGTATAGACCGTTTAAAGTCTGGGATAAAGAAAGAATTGTCACAAAAGGATTTACTGTCTCATCATTTCAAGAGCTTAAAAACAAAGGTAAAAAAATAAAAAATAAATAAATAAAGTAAATTAAAAGCTATCAATTATTTTATTCTTGTTGTTTTGTTTGTTTGTTGTTGTTTGGTATTTGTTGTTTTTTACGTTTGAAGGTTGTGAAAAACTCCAAATTGATCCCCCTGTCACAGTCGTTCTTGCAGAGGATGGAACAGAAATTGATGAGGAATATTTCTCCTTCTTGCCAGACAACACAGTGTTCATGTTGCTACCCGGTCGAAGCGAATGGATGCCTCCACACTCTTGTAGGTGTAGTTTAATATATTTTCTATCGATTTTTTATGTTTTAAAGTCAAAGTCAAAATAGTTTTGTTTAAAGTATCCATCCAATCTACTTTTACAATATGTAGATTATTTTTATATTTTAAATCCTTTACATTAATGTGGGGATAGTGTGGTCAGCAAAGCGCCTCAACACCTTTACTTTCCCAATTACTTCCCCTGCTTAAATGCGAGTGATAGCATTGTAAACTCTTCCCTCTGGACTCTTGGGAGAAAAAAAATTTAAAAAAAATATTTCCCTAACAGTTTTAATAGTCTTGGGTGAGGTCAACCTAAAGCCATGATAGTTTTGGTCACCTAAAGTCATGTATCTAGATCACAGAAACCCACAGTGTAGTCATGATACAGTAAAAAATTCAATTTTCCATTATTTTTTCCCTGTGTAGCCATTACGAGTTACGATCACCCAGATGGCGCTGTATTAGAATGTGGCCGTAAAGACTGTGATTTATCTTCAGTCATTGAGAAAATCAAAGTAGACCTCGCTTGTGTTGTATTATTGAATGAAGATGAAATGCATGTAAGATACTACCAAATTATTACATCTTGCAGGTATAGACAAAATAAATAAATAATAAATATAATTTTTATTTTTCAATGTCTTATCTAGCAACTGGTGGAAGCGGATACTGAAGGGCTAGCTCAGATACTTGGTAGGTCTACGAAAGTCATCATATCTCTGCAAGAATCTTGTCAGCGCCTAATTGATGAGCAAGCAGACGTAAAAGATCTTCTGGAGCTTATTTGTTTTTACAACGAATCTATTGGGTTAACTTAATATTTCAAAATAACTTTAAAATTACAACTATTTTATACATACTAGGGCAATGAAAACATTGGACTTAGATGTACTAGATGAAATAAAGACAAAGGAAACAAACATTTCTTTTTCCCCACTTTTATTCTTTAATGAATTGAATGCAATAAATAAATGACACCCATGTTTTCATACTAACGTTACACGTTTACAATAATAATAACAAACAAAACATGACTTAGTAAAGTACCCTTCGGACCAACCTGATCATAGGGCTAGTGAAGCAGCGTTCACCAGTTTCTGTGGCCACGGCATAAAAGGGGATGTGTGGTCAGCACAACGCCCAGCCGACTTTACTTTACCCCAACTAATGTCAGGTACCCATCAGAGCTGGGCAGACTCAGGGACACCTCTGTGACGAAAAGAAAGATGGAAGCTAGTTTAATATACTCTTTTATATTTAACTGTGTATATGGTGATTTTTTGTTTAACAAAGACTGTCTTGTTACTATTGTGAACCTGTTACTCACCCAGTTATTATGACTATTCATAAAGCTCGACAGATGTGTATCAATATATGTTGAAGATTCTAGAAGCGTATCTACTATCTGGTAACTCTTTAGTTGAAAACAACGAGCTGCAAATCGCCCTGAAAATCCATTAACTTAAGACAAGATTAATATAAATTTTACAAAAATTAAAACAACTAATTACACGATTGCTACCCTTGATTTTAATCTATTCAATATTTCTGGCTCCCTTAATTGTGCTAAAGAAAATAATTACTTGATTAAATACAGTATATAAAAGTTTATACATCTAGTGCAATCGTAAAGAAAATAACATGCGAACTCTTAAAGTTAAAATTAAAAATTACTCAAGATTTACATGTCTTATAATATCAAAAAGAGAAAACAAAATTGCATTAGTGTATAATAATTCTATAAAAGAATATCACCCTTCACTATTATGTGAAAATTTAGAGCTCGTAATATATATACTAATAGCTGAAACATTTTAAGTTTAGAATAAAAATGCTTAACCCTGTCTTACTACAACAAAAAGAAAAAAAAATACAATGGTAATAATGACAAAAAATAATAATTACACGATTACTCCCCTTGGATACATCCCTTCCGCCATATTGGATACCACGTGTTCCTAAAAGAACCATGGGACTATGACTATGACTTCTGTATAACAGAAAGTTAAAAAGGATGCCATCAGAGACACGTTGAATATTTTAGTTTAGACTGATGCATGTGTTAACTATTAAAATTTTAAAATTGCCTGAATACTTTTACGAAAACATTAAACAAAAAAATTACAAAAAAAAATAAAACGAGCTGCAAGGTTCATATGGAATGGGTTGCCTGAACAAACCAGTAACATAATTTAAAACATTAATAAAAAAATGCAACTAGACTGGCCTTGGACCACGGATGAACGTAGGAAGCAATAAGTTTCTTTATAGAAGGAGCGTTTGCAGAGAGACAGCTGTGACAATGTAAATATGGTCTGACGGGCCTGTGTGCGTATTTGTATGCCAGTATGAGTAATGTGAGTGTCTGTATGTATGTGTGTGTGCGTTTGTAAATGTGATTGTCTGTATGTGTGTGTGTGAGAGATAAAAATACTGTGTGTGTGTGTGCGTTTGTAAATGTGATTGTCTGTATGTATGTGCGTGCGTTTGTAAATGTGATTGTCTGTATGTATGTGTGTGTGTGTGCGTTTGTAAATGTGATTGTCTGTATGTGTGTGTGTGTGTGCGTTTGTAAATGTGATTGTCTGTATGTATGTGTGTGTGTGTGTAGGGAAAACGTGAAAATAGTAAGTGAAATGTTGGCATTATCGATTGGGTGGGAGGATTGAATTAAACAGATGTCTGAATGGAAGAAAAGAAAATGATAGTACAAAAAAGGTTAATAACTACACTGCATAGATAAACCAGTACAATAGTTTATTGATTGGGTTGGGATGTTTGAAATAAACAGATGTCTGTATGTTTATCGATTGGGTAAATAAACAGATATCTGTATGGAAATGTGTGTGTGTGTGTGTGTGTGTGTGTGTGTGATACAAATATTGTGTGTGTGTGTGTGTATGTGTGTGTGTATGTGTGTGTGAAGAGTGACAAAATGTGAATATTCTACTATATAAACACATGTGACATTATACATTCAAATTATTATTGATCCAGTGGTTAGGCTGTAGGTATGAATGAAATGTGAATACACTGGTTCTAAAATATTTTAATGGTACCCTTTATTAAGAACTATAAAAGAATACTAAAGCGCTTAAAATAATTATAGCGGGCGTGCTGTTTGTTTACTTTGTCTAGTGGTGACAAAATGGCAGCAATACTACTATAGCCTTTGGGAAAACGTGAAAATAGTAAGTGAAATGTTGGCATTATCGATTGGGTGGGAGGATTGAATTAAACAGCTGTCTGAATGGAAGAAAAGAAAATGATAGTACAAAAAAGGTTAATAACTACACTGCATAGATATGTCTGAATGGAAGAAAAGAAAATGATAGTACAAAAAAAAAGGTTAATAACTACACTGCATAGATATGTCTGAATGGAAGAAAAGAAAATGATAGTACAAAAAAAGGTAAATAACCGACAGTGCATAGATAAACCATAAACAGATGTCTGTATAGGGGAAAAAGAAATGAGTGTGTGTGTGTGAGATACGTGTGTGTGTGTGTGTATATATATGAATGTGTGTGAAGAGTGACAAAATGTGAATATTCTATTGATCTGCAGTTGAGTTTATTGCTCAAATCAATTATATATTTAGAAAACAACACCTGTTTTTAGAAGTAAGAGGGGACTTTTCGAGTTGTTTTGCACGAGAGGCAAAAGATCAATAATCCGAAATTACATCTTAATTATAGATGTGGGCTTGAGTTTAGCTGTAAACATATGCGACATTATACATTCAAATTATTATTGATCGAGTGGGTGGGGTGAATGTATGGTGGGTGTGGGGAGGAAGGATGTCGAGAGGATGAATCTTTTCATCTAATTAATTATACATTATTGAGCCAGTGTTGGTGTTTTAAGTATGTACAAGCCAGGGCAAAAGTTCAATAACCTAGGACGACAAGCCGGAACTAAAAGTTCGATAGCCTACATCTCTTTTACATACATAAATATAAAGATAACTAAATTACTAAGGGGAAAAAAACTATTTAAAAATGTACTGAACACATGTCATTGTTCATGTATTGCTGATGTGGGTCATCTCTTTTACATACATAAGTATATTTCAACTATACATTACAGGGGTAGGGAGGGGGGAGAGAACGGGAAAAAAAAACAATAAACACGTGTCGAGAGGGGGAGGTCATGCCACATGTCGCTAGGGGGTGGGTAAAAATGCTGAGGGGGTGGGTAAAAAATGCTTTACCCAACCTTACCCAACCTTACCCATGGATAGTTGACATTACAGGGGTAGGGAGGGGGGAGAGAACGGAAAAAAAAAATAAACATGTGTCGAGAGGGGGAGGTCACGAAATGTCACGTGTGCTACATGTCGGGAGGGGGAGCGGGGGCTGACGTCACAACCCTCCTTACCCTTAGAGGGGGCGGGGGAGCGGGGGAATGGGTGGGGGTGGGGAGAGAAGGTGGGGGAGCGGGGGAATGGGTGGGGGTGGGGAGAGAAGGTGGGGGAGCGGGGGAATGAGCGGGGGAGGGGGCGGGGGAGCGGGGGCATGAGCGGGGGAGCGGGGGAATGAGCGGGGGAGCGGGGGAATGAGCGGGGGAATGCGACCTAAATGTGACTTAATATACTACTATCCTTAAACTTCACGGGGACCTTACAAAACTAATTAAGGGCTCGTCCTTCCCTCCAACCCACTTTTTTAATGGGCCAGCATGTTGCCCATTGCCCAGAATGAATGTCCTAGCAAGCCCATTCAATACAGAGACATTTGAGAGTTGCCCTGTTCAGATCTACACATGTGATGGAAGTAAACACATTTCCATTTGAATTTCTCCTCCACATTGCACCATGTCTTCTTATACTGCCAATAACGTCTACGAAGGAAGTCTCTAACTCCAGACTTTAAAGGCACTTGAGATTTTTTAGAAAAGTCTTCAATAGACAATTGATTAACAGACAAGTTTGAGAAAAGTGCTTTCATGTACGTGCGTAAGAAAGAGAGAGAGATTGAGAGAGTGGCGGATAGAGAGAGAGGGGGGGGGGACAGTGTGTGTTTTATTGCGGGGTTCAGCTGATTGGTCTTAAACATTTATTGAACTGATGTGATTGTGTGTATAGTCGGACATTAAGACCAAAGTATTTGAATCAAAGAGATAATAGTAGATTAGATGTATAGATTTTATATGAATGGATTTATAGATAGACACATCTAGAAAGTAACTAGATTGATAATCAAATAGACAGATAGATAGATAGATTTTCTATTAAGTTTACAGACGTTCCTTCGAAGTGAAGTACCCGTTGGACCGAATTGATCCATAGGTCCGGTGAAACAACGTTCACCAGTTTCTGTGGTTACGGCATATTAGGCCCAAAACTCCTGCAGAGCGACAGGGAATCCATCGGCGTTATGTTGGTTGACAGTCCGGTGAACTAACCGCAGGAACAGCCAACATTTATGTATATATTATATAGATAGACAATTCTAGAAAACAAATAGACAGATAATCAATGAGACAGATAGGTTTACATATAGATTTATAGACAAATAGATAGATAAGTAACTAAATAGATAGAAAAAAGATACAATAGATAGATAGATTGTTGTTAAATGGGTATATGATCGATAGATAGACAAAATGATAGTCAAAGAGATTGATAAGTAGCGAAATAGATAGATAGATAATAATAATAATAATAATAATATTTGTATAGCGCTGCCAACAAACATAATGTAAGCTCAGAGCGCGTTAAACATACAACTAAGAATACGAATATTACCCTAGGCCAGGTGACAGAGATAAATTGATGATTAAAAAAGACAAAACACAAATAAATGTAGTATAACCGACCCAACCCATAAATAAGACAGTAAATTTCTAAAGCATGTTAAATGTTATCTAAGGTAAATATTGAAATAATGAGTTTTTAATGAGTTTTTAAGTTCTGTTTGAAAGTAACAGTAGAGCTTGTTCGCCTCAGTTGAATGGGAAGTAGATAGATAGATAGATAGATAAATAGATAGATAGATAGATAGATAGACAGATAGATAGATAGATAGATAGATAGATAGGCAGACAGATATATATATATATAGAGAGAGAGAGAAAGAGAGAGAGAGACAGATAGATGGATAGTTGATAAATATATAGTTATTAAATAAATAGAAGATAGAAAGATACATTAATATATAGACACATATATTAACATAATCTGCTACTTTGACTAACAAAATTCCATACTATCTACTCCACAGGGAACTCTAAACCTGCTGAAGTTTTCCAACTGACTACACACTACGCACCTACAAAAGCGTTGACACGCTGGACTACACACCTACATCATTGACTCGGTGGACTACACACCTACAGCATCGACACAAGCCAATAAAAAATCCACGATACTATTTATAGATTCTCCAGAATCACTTACCCTCATAAACGATTTTCCCGCAACAAAATAATAATACCAAGAATAATCATAAACAACCAGACCTCCAAAGAAAATCTTATCCAAACTATTTAATCGCTATTCATGCTCAAACCCTGATAGCTTAATTGCTGTTTGTACGACCTGGGAGAGACTAAATTCTCCAGGTCGGCGCTAAGAACCATCGACTCCTCCTGCGTTGGACACAAAGGTCTTAAGTTCAATAACTCCTGAAGACCATGGGACGCTACTCTATAAATCGGGATGAGTACTGAGCCGAACTCAACACACAGGTGAAACAACTCTGGGTGGAATTCTGCCGTTGTTTTTTTCAGTAGAGATCAGAGAGGCAGAGAGAGACGGAGAGAGAGGGAGAGAGGGAGAGCGGCGTGAGGGTTTTGTCGGAACAATCTCAGATTGTAGTGTTGACGTAACACGTGCAGTCGCTTCCAATATTTTGATTTGCTAGCGGTATTTTTTTGTTTCTGATTTGGACTTAATATTTCTTTCAAAGAACTGGACAGTTCGTCGTAGAACGTATTTAAATAGGTAAGTAACATTAAAAATCATTTGTGTTCAGATTTCTATCTGTTGTCCGTAAACATTTTTTTAAACATTTTTTTAAACATTTTTTTAAACATTTTTTTAACATTTTTTAAAACATTTTTTTTAACATACTGTTTTTCTTTTATATTAAGTGTGTAAATACCGCATTCTTTTGCTATGTCTTAAATTTTTCGGCAGAGTTTTGAAAATATCAATTGGCTCTATATCCTTTATGTAATCACATTTATTTATTTTTTATTATACTAGGATTTATGCCCGTCAAAATGACGGAGAAACGAATGGTTACGCTGTGTTTTGTTAAAAGAGAAAGAAAAAAATAACAAAGAATATTACAATAATAACTGTAGTGAGAACGCTTGTTTCGGTATGTTTTGGTATTTAGTATTTCTTCTTATTTTTCTTATTAATTACGGTCGTCCGTAAAGGGAGATCATTTTGAAATGGCGCTCTTTTTATGACTATAACATAATTTGTAATAGGCTTACGTTTATTAAAAAAACTAATTAAGGAATGAAGCAATATCGTTTTTAAAAAAAAGATCAATTTATACATTTAACTTTTGTGCCGATCGGTCAAACGGCCTAGGATCATATGAACAGCAAACACATATATAAATATATATATAAACAAACATATATATATATATTATATATCTATAAACAAACTCAAGGTAATTATGTATATGATGATATATACAGATTAACCTAGTGAATTCCGTCCGAGCTCTATGCATGTTTTTGTTGGTCAACGTTAAATGCGCTCTGAGCTTACATTAAGTTTGTTGGCTGCGCTATTATAAATAATAAATTAAAATAAATAATAAAAAAATGTAATGCACACACACAACTGAACATAATTTTCATGACACGAAGGCCTACTTTATTTGGTTGTTAATTATAATCCTTTAAAATCTTATTCGTGGACAGCAGGCGTAACTTGGTACTCTAAAAAAACATTATAGTCTTTATTGTTACATCGTTTTTATACATATTTTGTATTACATTACATTTTTGTTATAATATACTTTTTTCTTTTTAAGTCGTTTATTATCACTTTTAGTTATGTTTCATCTCATAGTAGGGTCGCAATAGCGAAATAGGGCGGCAGGGACCGGAAACAATAATTTGCCCCTCCCCCCCCCCCTTGTCTATTAATTTATAAGGTGCTGTGCTTTTGGAGCCCCCCCCCCAACTTTTCTTGTGGCGCCCGGGGCGAGGGCCTTACTGCGGCAATGACTTAAAGTATTAATATACAAATAAGCCAACACTAAACGCTTCACATTGTTCTTCCATTAATCCTACAATACAAACAGAAACATTTTATCTAAAATATAACTTTATTTTATTCTTATAATGTAACTATAACGTGCTGTGAATCCCCCCCCCCCCCCCTGTTAAATATATTATGAAGGGATAGCATTGAATAAGTAGCCAAAAGGAATTCGTGAATGTGTGTCTAATATAACGAAGATTTAAATTAATTAATTTATTTATTAAGGATATGAACGATATAATTATGCTTGTGTCATCATTTCTTAGATGTTTTTTTTTTTTTTGGTTTTATAATACATGCAACTGTATGGTGGATATTTCTGAGTTATTGTTCTTGGATTGTTGTATCTGGGTGAAGTCCCTTTGGTAATTATATTTCTAGTCATGAACAAACACTTTTTTTAGTAAATAATTTATGAGTTATTTCCCTTCGCAAGGTTGATAGTTCGGCTGAACGTTTGGTTATTATGTAGATAGGTTAGGGTTATGTATGACATGACTGAAAACGTGTGTGTTTGTGTTTACATAAATTAAAGGAGGGGGGGGGGGGGTCTATGTAGAAATAGAAGGTGTTGAAATGAAAAACAAAATGGGTGTAAAGTTGATTTCAAATTTAAACCCTTGCATTGAATTGGAAAAAGGGGAAGGGGGGGGGGGTAGGACATATTGGTTTGAAGAGAGTAGGACAGAGGCTGATGCATGAGATACGGAGGCTGATGCATGAGTTACGGAGAAGGCTGTGAATAGAGATAGATAGATAATATATTACTTACGCCCGTCAACCCCTGTCGGAGTATGGGCCACCAATAACAGTTCTACAGATTCTCCTATCCTGGGCCATCCTCTAATATAATAATAGATAATATATAGATATATAGATATATAGATATATAGATATATAGATATATTGATATATAGATATATAGATATATAGATATATAGATATATAGATATATAGATGTATAGATGTATAGATGTATAGATGTATAGATGTATAGATGTATAGATGTATAGATGTATAGATGTATAGATGTATAGATGTATAGATGTATAGATGTATAGATGTATAGATGTATAGATGTATAGATGTATAGATGTATAGATGTATAGATGTATAGATGTACAGATGTACAGATGTACAGATGTACAGATGTACAGATGTACAGATGTACAGATGTACAGATGTACAGATGTATAGATGTATAGATGTATAGATGTACAGATGTACAGATGTACAGATGTACAGATGTATAGATGTATAGATGTATAGATGTACAGATGTACAGATGTACAGATGTACAGATGTATAGATGTATAGATGTATAGATGTATAGATGTATAGATGTATAGATGTATAGATGTATAGATGTATAGATGTACAGATGTACAGATAGACAGATAGACAGATAGATAGATAGATAGATAGATAGATAGATAGATAGATAGATAGATAGATAGATAGATAGATAGATAGATAGATAGATAGATAGATAGATAGATAGATAGATAGATAGATAGATAGATAGATAGAAGATATTAAATAGATAGAAAGACATAGATAATAGATACATAAATAGTATCATTTAAAATATTTAAAACATAAAATATACGTATTGGCCGTCTTAAGCAATGGACATTATTTATACAATTACTGAAATAATAAAATTGACAGGTTTGTCTATCGCTCTCTCTTTCTCTCTCTCTCTCTCTCTCTCTTAATTCTCTCTGTATCTTTCTTTCTTTTGCTTTCTCTTTATATTTTTTCTTTCCTTTTATCTTTGTCCTTCTCGCTCTCTTTCTCTCTCTTTCTCTCTCGCGCTCTTGCATTCTTTCACACTCTCTTTATCTCTATCACGCTCTCTCTCTCTCTATTTCTTTCTCGCTTTCTCCCTCTCTCGCTCGCACTCTCCTTTTCTTCCTTTCTCTCTCTTTCCGTTTCTCTGTTAAGTTTCTGTTGTCTGTGCCACTGCCCTATATAAATATATAAACGCCTCTTCTCCCTTTACGACCAACTCAAACTTTGAACTCGCTAAGGTGATTACGTAATTAACACAAGTTTCAAGAGCCCGCGTGTCACACCGTCTGCTGACCAGACTCCACTTAACATAACTATGTCAACGTCTGACACTTGTGTCACGGGAGATCAGAATCAACATCAGGCTGTTGTTGTGTCACTAATTATTTCTCGCGTAGTCTATCACAATATTTGACATCGTATTGTCTGGTCAAGTGCTATGTTTTTTTCATGTTTTTTTTTTTAAATATAATCTTGATGGCACGTTTTTTTTTGTCTAATGTTATTTATATGTATATAGGGCCTATGTCCAATTTTATTGGCATGCTTATTTGTTTAGGCCTACTGTATATATTTCATATTGAACGCATGTACATTATACATAATAGTGGAGTTAACAAACTTAATCTGACAAACTTAGTCAAAATAAGGACTATAAAATAAATAACAAAGCTACTAAGACTAAAACTCAAATCTAGCTACGGAACTTGACTGAAGTCAACTTTCAACCTTGAACTTGCCAACAAATTATCTTGCCACGAACTTGACAATCATTTTCATTTTCTTTCTAAACTACAAGTTACTTCCCTTTCCGGTAATTTACATTCAGCTGGGGGCGGTGTTTCTTGTTTCTTGCAAGGGAGGAGTGGGAGGGGCTAATTATTCACCTCTGACCTCTTCGTCGTTTACAATGATAGAGTTAACATACAGATACGACTGATATTTTGTCTCTCTCTATAGGCTATATATAGCCTATAGCTGTCTCTCTCTCTGTTTCTGTCTCTGTCTTTCTCATTGTGTCTCTCGATGTCTCCCTCTCTGTCTCTCTGTATCTCTCTTTGTATCTCTCTATGTGTCTCTCTCTATCTCTCTGTGTGTGTGTGTCTCTGCCTCTCTCTCTGTATCTCTCTCGGTATCTCTCTCTGTCTCTCGATGTATCTCTCTGTGTGTCTCTCTGTCTCTCTCTGGCTCTCTCTCTCTGTATCTCTCTCTGTGTAGGTCTCTGTCTCTCTATCTCTCTCTGTATCTCTATCTGTCTCTCTGTGTCATTCTCTATCTCTCGGTTTGTCTCATTCTGTCTCTCTGTATCTCTCTCTGTGTCTCTCTGTCTCTGTGTGTGTGTCTCTCTGTCTCTCTGTATCTCTCTGTGTGTCTCTCTCTGTCTCTCTGTATCTATCGTTGTCTCTCTCTCTTCCTCTCTCTCTCTCCCTCCTTCTCTCTCTCTCTTTCTCTCTCGCTCATTCTTATCGGTCTACAGATTGATTAGATTATATCCAAACATCAGATGTCACTTAAAGGACCACGTTCCAGGTGACAGCCTTCCACGGAACCCAACACAACGGTTAATTTCAAACTTGGTCACAAATGTCCTTGTAAAGAAAAATAACATTTAAATAATGGGTATTTTACTCCTCCCACCCCGGCCTCCCCTTGCCCCGTCGTGCGAAAGACCTGGAATGGTTGCCCTATTCTCCTCTTCCCAAAAGACCGCCTCTATTTTAATAAAAGTACAAAATTGACGTCTCAAAAACAAAACGAAACACTTGACATTTTGTGTCATAATAACATGGCGTCTTAAAGCGCAGAAACTAGAGTTTGTGACATAATTATAAATTAACGGAAGCGTGGCTTTATAAAATTATACCCCTCCCCTCGTCAATTCCTCGCACAGAGAACAATTGATTCGCTCGTGGTTTAATAAATACTTTCCTTTTGATATTTGTGTGTGTGTGTGTATGTGGAGTAATGTGGAGGCATTCATTTTGACATCGTCCACTCGTTAAAGTCTTAATAATAAGCATTAAAAATAACCCCATAGAAACCAATAAACTCTTCAAACCAAAGTTACATTTGTTCGTCGAAGCCTGTTCTAAAACTACACTACTATTATTGTATAATTAAATAAATTCACTAGCAAGAGAGAGAGAAACATTTAAAGCGACAAAACTTCTAACAGTACATAGCTTCGATTGCATTGTTCCATAAGAAAAATATACTTAAAAAAGAATGTTATAAGCAAATTGTTTTTCTCCTGAATTTGCTTACAAAATATTCGTATTATCAAATACTATAATAAGATGGATCATGAACCGCTTGCTTTGATATTTCTGCTATTTGATGACTCGAATGACTTCTTTTCGGAATTCCCGATTCCCTTTTGTACTGTGCACTTCCGTTTTATATTTTATCGCTATGATTTTCGAAATGAAAAAATGTAATTAAAATCGAAAGTTGTAGTCCATAGTCTATACAGCGGAAACATTTAGGCAGACGTAGAAGCGTAGAAGTAATTTAAGACAGCTTTTTCGGATGCGCACGGAAATAGAACATATAAGGTCTAAAAATAGATCAAACGGTCCATCGAATTATAGTCTTTGGTATTATCAACCTTTAAACAGTATAACTCTTAAGATGGATGTCCTTCGTCATTTAAATAAATCTTTTTCCTTACCTAGCTGTCATTCTCTCTTTCTCGCACTCTCTCTCTCTTTTTCTCGTTGTCTCTTACTCTCTCTATCTATCTCTCTCTCTATTTCACTCCCTTTGTTTTATCCTTGGTTGTTCTCACTTTCTCTTTTCTACTCTCTTTTCTCTTCATTTTATGCCTTTACTCTTTTTATATATTATATGCCTTCTCTCTCTCTCTCTCTCTCTCTCACTCTCTCTCTTTCACACACACACACTCTCTCTCCGTTTATGTCTATTACTATTTTTTCCACTCTCAGTTCCTAAATTCTTCTATTTTTTCTCTTTTTCTTTCTCTCTTTTTTATTTCTCTTTCTCTTTCTACCTTTCCCCGTGTCCGTCTCTCTCAAGTTCTCTCTACCTCACGCGATCTCTCTTATTCTCCTTTCTTTTATCTCCCTCCCCCTCTCTCTCTCTCTCTCTCTCTGAATGCCTCTCTCCTTTTCCCCCTCTGCTTAATTCCCTACTCTCTCTCTCTCTTTCTATTTTTTTTATCTTTCTCCCAATTCTCTCTTTAATTTCGTCCGTTTTTCTCCCTTATTCTCTCTCTCTTCTTCTTCTTCTCTCTCTCTCTCTCACACACACACACACACACACACACTAAGAGAGTCCCACACACACATGACAAACAAAAGGAAATGAAAATCTCTGTTTAATTCATTAATTGAGCGAAACGAACAAAAGATGAATGTTTTTTTGTTTTTTTGTTTCAAATCCGTTTCCATTCTTTACTTTTGTTTTAGAAATCATTAATTTGTTTGCATCGTTCGTTCGCTCCCCCGGCCACCCGATCCCCCGCCCACACACCACTCCCATTTAACGCACTGGGCGCCATATTTAATAATACCGTCATCGGCTGTCTTAGCCCCTGTGTAGTGTAAGCTAAAGTTTAATTCAAGGACGACAACCGCCGTAATAAGCCTGTCAAAGGCCAAACTCTTCAGACCAAAATAAACAGACCCAGATACACAGATACACATTATACATGCATTCATAAACCCAGTGTTGTTTGTTGAAGTTATCAGTGGGGGATTGAACCCAGGTCGCACGCATGGCAGTCGGATACGCTAATCACTCAGCTAGGGAGGACACATCCCATGAGCGAGATCGCAAAAGTAAAATTTGGCAACATAAGGTCACGTGTGTTTAAATTAACCAATGGGGGGTTGGAATCCACACATACAGTTTACTTTATTTATATTTTATATAAAAAAAAAGCTATGTGTGTGTGTTTAACCAATCAAATTGATCTCTTTAAAGACGCGTGACCTTATTGCCTCATAATTTTACTTTGCAATTTGACTTAGCACATGTGTTAACGCTAGCCGAGTGGGTAACACATCGGACTGCCATGCGATCGACCCGGGTTCGATTCTCCAATTAATCTGTATCTTTGTATTTTCTAAAAATGTTTTATTTAAATTAATATTACTTTAAAAAAAACAGGATTGTTCAACACCGGTCAATTTAGCTTTCTGATAAATAAGAAATATCTGCCTTTTTTAACCCGATTACAAAATGTATTTTAAATTACTTTTTTTAAATGTGTTCAGTAAAAAAAAATATTTTTTTAAAATTAATAAATCTAGATCTACAGCTTTCTGTTCATTGTAACTGATAAATTTTTTATCTGTAACTGATAAATTTTTTATCTGTAGCTTATACATGCCTGTTTTGTTTTCCCCGAGCGACGCCGGGGAATTTAGCTTGTATATTTGTTATATATATATATATTAAATAGAGAGAGAGAGAGTCAGAGAAAGAGAGAGTTTTGTAATGTTATTTATCATAATTATAGATAGTTCTAGATATCAAAGAAAGTAAGCAAATATCAGTCGTGTATATTTGATTTTGTTTGTGTTTTTCTAATCTAATTTCTAGCATTCATCCTCCTGTGACATTTTAAATCTATCCATATGAACGCGTTAGATCATCTTTCTATCTTTTTGAGGTTATTCTTTCAACTGTGGCCTTATTTCTAGAAAATACATTATGAGCGTGCGTGGGTGGTTGGTGGTGGGTATTAGTGTGAGAGGGGGGGGGGTTCTTGCTGGTGGTAGCAAGGGCGCAAGGTGGGTGGGTGAGAGAACGGAGTTTCGCCGCCGCTCAGCGCCAGGACGTATCGCGCAGAAACTTATGGCGAATGACTTCTGCCTCAAACTTAGAATCTTCTGATACCTACATGACGTTTTACTCTCTCTTTCTCTCTCTCTCTCTCTCTTTCTCTCGCTGCCTTTCTCAGAACGATCCATCGCCCCTTCCTCCTCACCAACTTCTCTGACACAATTGCAAAAAGGGGTGTAGAATTGCGCCCCGAGGGCGCCGAGCATAGTTCAAGAATCTAATGGCGACAACAGAAAAGAAAAAGAACAAAAACATGTTGGTTTTTTTGTTTTGTTTCGGCGGCACAGTTGGGATGTTGGTAGTTTGTTGTTTTTTTATCTTCGGAATTTCCCGTAAACTTTGACGAAAGGGGAAGTAAGAGTTACAGAGCTAAGAAAGATGTGTTTATTTTCTCATGCTATTAGTCAATTTCTGGCACCCGCGGTGAGCTTGCCGATCACGCCCCAAAAAGTGTTACAGGCACCCGCGGTGAGCTTGCCGATCACGCCCCAAAAAGTGTTACATGTTTTCTCAGTGGAATGTTATTGTGTGTCTGCGTGTGTGTCTGTGTATCTTTGAGTTTTGATTTGTTTACTGACATTTCCAGGGGCCATATAAAAAACTTTTTTTTGCTTCCATGAAAGAACATCAGAAAAACCGACACAATTTTCCCAAATTAAGAATTGCTATATTTAACGACCTCAACATTTTCCCAAATAGAGAATTGTTAAAATAAACGACCCCAACATTTTTCCTAAATTAAGAATCGTCAAAATAAGCAACTCCCAAATTTTTCCCAAATTAAGAATATGGAAATTTAACAACATCAAACTTTTCCCAAATTTAGAATTGTTAAAATGTAGACTTCGTGTTCCGTGTTCACTTGCCGAAGGGTTTTCCGTTTTCCATTTCAAGGAATCAATTTCGTCACCTATTGAATTCCGTACGACTTTTCAAACATGGCTGATGATGCAGCTCTGACAGATCTCAGAAAACGCAAAGGTACATTTCCATATTAAACATTCACGTCGATCGGCTGTTGCCTCGGGGCCCACCTGGATTGTTGGGTCAAGGTGGGGCTGGAAGGGGGGGGGGAGGGTGATGCTGCGGGGAGAACAAAACGAAATGATAAGTACACAGCCCCCTTAGCACTTCTTTCCACAGTTTAAATTTTTTTTAAACAAATTCTATAGTGCTTTATATTTTGTTTATTCCCCCCCCCCCCTCCCAGCATTAATCTCCTTATTGGGTTAGACAAAAAATGAAATTTCTTTTCCCTGTATATCTAGGTTTGAAATTTCTGGTAAATTATTTAAATTTGTTTCAGGCCACAGAAATACTTCTTAGAAATACGTCAAAGAAACACGACAATGCCCAATTAGTGTGGTACGTCTTTCTGTAGAAATAGGTTTCATTTTTTTTTTCCAGGCGTGAGTGGAGAAGGCGCAAACATAAGATTTTCAAATGTTAAAACTTTTTAACTAGGACTCGAACCTAGGACTTTCGGTATGGTCGTCCCAGCGCGCTATCTACCAAAAAAAGTAGTGACTGCTAGTATGTCGAGATAGTTCTGACCTCTGACTTATCCCGACGAGCTCGCTATTATATGAATGGCTTTCCGGAAATGTCAGTTTCCATAAAACACTAACGATTAATTCTCGATAAATAAATAAAAAAACAGTAATCAAGGTACCGGGTGCTATTTAGGTTTTGCCCCCCCCCCCCTTAACCGTTCTCAAACTCCTCCCACCCCAACCCCCCACCATTTCTCCCAGCCTCCTAACGTCTTTGCGTGCATTCGAGTAGAAAGATTGAGTATGGATCGAGAAGAGGTAGCGCGCTCGAGCTGTTCCTCAGTCAATGGGTTCGATCTCTCCCCCCCCCCACACACTTCTCCCCCTCCCACCTCACTTCGTTGTCTCTTTACCCAGCCCATCGACTCCTCTCGTTGTGGGGGCGGGGGTCATCAATTATTAGCCCCCCCCCCCCCGCCTCCCACCCTCCCGGGGGATTGAGAGCAATAAATTGATGTGTCTTTTTTAACGGGTTAATTGTCGGCGTTAGATTATTTCCCGAGGAAATCTTCAGTGGCGTATCAATATGTATTGAGTGTGAGTGGGAGATTGGGTGGGGGGGGGGGAGGAGGATAGAATAGAGCTATTGACATATTGTGTGTTGTTTTTTTTTGCGCGTAACCTTTTCAAGACAATTATAAATTAAATACTTCTTATGTTAGATGTGAAAGGGGAGGTCGGAGGACACCGTTTAGCTATTGATATTCTCTGTTAATTCTTATCGATTTTTTTATTTATAAAACTCTAGCTGTGCGATATCAACGCCCTAGCTAGAGAGGTCTCTGGCCTATGAAATATAGGCGCCCTGTTCGCTACAATCACCCCCCCCCTGTAATTTTTTCAATGTTTTCACTCTCATCTACGGAGCGTTAATGTTTTGAATTGGAGTTTCTCCCTCCCCTTCCCCTCCCCTCCCCCTTCCCCCTCCCTTCCCCTTCCCCCTCGTGGTCCTAAAATGAAGAATTGGGTCACCGGCCACACCCCTGTAAGAAAGCATGCAAGATCAAGCTACCCTTAGAACTGGTTGGAACTCGTGAATGTTTGGGTCGTGAGGACTCTCCCACCATCTCTTCTGAAAGCTCACTCACTCACTCACCCCCTTTACCCAACCCCCCCCCTCACATTTCTCATCCACTCCTCCCCCCCTGTTCCTGTATCCGCACAGATGTGAGCGCGAGACCCTAGGCCTCTAGCCAGGCCCATTCTAATTGGTTTCATATGTGTAACCTACATTTCTGTTGTTTGCGCGTTTTTGTTGTATTTTTTTTTTAATATTCTTCATTTTGGTACTTGTATACAGAAAAAAACATAACATATACCCAAACAGAATCAACACAGCAGCATCGTTTTTATAAAAAGAAATAAAAACACCCAAAGGTTAGGTTAATAAACCAAGCTGCCGATGTCATTTTGTTGTTGTTGTTCAACAATCTGTTCCTTGTTGCTGTTCTAACGACCAACAACTCCTGAAAGTCAAAAGTTTTACGCATTTTGTTGTTTTTATTGTTTTGATTATACACGCTGCTTAAATAAACATTAGAACTATACCCCGCTCCCTGTATCTGTGGTCACTGCCTTTCTTATCTTAAATATTGCAGACGCTCTTTGTATACAGCGGATTATTGTGTCCAACGCTTATCCGTGGTCTGAGAATAGTCTTGCATTTTGATGATTGTTTAAAATGATGTTATGTTACTGATTTTCCTGGTTTGTTCCGGCAACCCATTCCGTGCCAAGATGACACTCAAGAAGAAAGAGTACGTGTATGCATTTGTTCTTGCATAAGGGATTAAGAAAAGTGTTTTTGTCATTATGTTTATCTAAGTAATGTAATGTAATGTAATATTGCGTTGTAATTCTAAAGTGAGGCTAGTGCCGTAACCAAACGCTTGTATTACCCCCCCCCCCCATCCAAAAAAAACAACAACAATTTATAACTTTCGGTATAGTTTCGTTTTGGGCAGAATTTGTTTATGCAAAAATTTGGTTTCGGTCGGCCTCTACCCGAAACTGGAATAATTTGACCCCCGAAACCCCTTACCCTCAACCATCTTTTTGTCCAAGTGCTAAATAAAAAGGCGAAATAAAAATGCAGATGCAGCTACGAGCTTCCAGGATAGACGCGTCTAAAGTGAATACGCAAATGTGGAAACCATGGAGATTAAAGACACAAAAAGACGGGAGAACTTGAAAGTGAGAAATGCCCAGTAACGAGAGACGCGACAAAATACCTTCTACCCCCCCCCCCCCCCCCACACACACACACACACTCCCCACATCCACCAAAGAAATGATAATGATATGTAATAGAAATATAAAAAAAAAAATGAAAAATTGCGAAAAGATAATAATCCCCACACCATAAAGGTCTAATTTCAAATAAATCAGTGGAATATGAAGTTAGATTTCCAAGCCGAAGAATCGTGATGTAAACCCGTTTGTCATTGGTCTGTTTTTCTCATATTTCATCCATTGTTTATCATCGCGGGCTTTCGTTTTCTTGTTCTTTCTTTCTGCAGACATGTTAAAATAAACAGTTGGATTGTCTGTTAGTTTCTTTCAAGTTCCAGTTATTTGTTTAAAGCAGATTCTAAGGTATTTGCAACTAATTTGATTCAACTCAGGTTTGCTTTTTGTCTTGTACTTTACCCTTGGAGTCGGCAACCAGACTTGGCACACAGAGCACTTTTCAGTGGCACGCGGAAGACCCCTAAAAATACGTTACAAGTCTCCTCTGCAAGTAAAAAGCAAAATGACTTTTAGGCTCATGGCACGCTGGATGAATTAAAAATCCTACTTTGGTACACTAATATCAAAAGGTTTCCAGCTTTAGCCTAGCCTACACAACACATCTCTACTTGTCGAAGGTTCTTTTACGCCAGAGGTCGGAAACCTTTTGATAAAAAGTGTCAAAGTAGGATTTTTTATTCATTCAGCGCGCCAACAGCCTACGTTGTATCCTGTTACTTTCTTGTAGAAGAGACTTGCAATGCCTTTTCGGATATCTTCCGCGTGTCATAAAAAAATCGCGCCCGGTGCCAAGTCGATCTCGCGTGTCGTCGATTGCCGACCTCCTTTTCCACGCCATCCCCCGTACCCCCCCCCCCCCCTTGACCCGATAACCCCCAAATGGTCACATGATCTAAACTAAACATATGATTAGCACGTTCAGAGATTAGCTCGTGGAGGTGGTCTCGAGACATTTAGCCCTCGCGGCATTTATTGTATCATGGGTGAGGGGTGGCGAAAGGTCAAATGGAGCAGAAAGGTGACTTTCTAAATACTCTTCATAAATTATTATTTTTTTTTTCTAAATATTCCTTCTAATCTTATATTTTACAGACCTTCCATTTATCGGCTACAAAAGATTATTTTCAATCCTACGCCTATACAAAAGATTATTTTTAATCCTACGCCTATATTATATTACAGACGCTCCCACTATACAGAAGTTTATTGCGTCCTACGCTTGTTCGTGTTATGTGTGTCTAGTCTTGTATTTTGATTAGGTTGTGTGTTTTCTTTTATGATGTTAAAACATTCTAGTTTTTCTGATTTGTTCAGGCAACCCCATTCCATACCCGGATACCACCCTGAAAGAAAGAACGTTATATCCGTTTGTTATTGTTCATGGAATTAAGAAAAAAATGTGTTTTTTGTTATCGTTATGCCTTCTCGCGGTTTTTCCCCGTCGATACGACGCGAAGTGCCCGCTGTGTTACTGAGATTATTGTAACAGATTATTGCGTTGTATTTCTAAGTTAGAAGTTAATGCTATATGTGTAATTCCAATGTCACCATTGCCCTCACATGGGGAGGGGGGGGGGGGGAGAGGCGGCACTTCAAGGGGGGCGGCAATTGTATACTAAATATAGCAAATATAGCACTAAACAAGCAGTTACAGTATGCAAGGGGGGCGGCGCTGAAACTTTTGCCCTGGGACGCCACATAAGCTTGTAAAGGCACTGAACTTCAATCATTGCCATCCTTTCCGCTAATGTTTGTTTTAAGGTTTATTTGGTTGAACTGTTGATGTAGGCCTACTAACTTGACATTTTAAATACCGTATTCTTTCTCAATAATTCTTCTAAAAATCGAAACGTACCGCAAAACGTCTCATTGTTTTTGTTTTCTCATACAAATGTGGAGCCCCTAAGCAAGGGCTTATGTCGCATGCGAGCCTCACCTGTGGAGTCAACATATTAACACATTCAAAACTTTTTGTCCGCTTCTAGATCTATGCCCTGACAAAAACAAAAGTTAAAGCTATTCGTTAAAACTGTAGAGATATTTATTTCTCATGTCTTTCAAAACTATGTTTTGACGTTGGACGTGAATTTCTGGGAATTATCCATACAATTTCTAAAAGTTGGCAGCTGTGGGAAGTGAAATAGATGTATAATAGTAATAACAATAAAAATGCCAACATACCGTAATTCCTATAATTATATACTTACACAGAAAACCACTTATACCGTTTCTGGAGCGGTAACAGCGAGATTGCAATGTAACAGTTCTTAATTAGGAGTCCATGGTTCCACCCTTCCCTCTCTCTCTTATCCACAATAAGTAAGTATTTACAATCAGATTACGATGATGTCGGGGAGAGGGAAAGTGTGTGTGGGGGGGGGGGCATGAAATGAATGTTCACGACCCGCGGGTCAGGTCCGGACCTTCAGAGTAAATATAGGCCTATATAAATGTATATAAACTATGTGTGCTTTCTTATGCAAACATTACAGCGTCATAAATGAACAGTTTGTACGTGTACAAACAGCCTCGGCTTGTATAAAACAGCTTTGACGTATAAAACAGCTTTGACATGCATACAAGTGCTTCGACGTGTAAAAAACAGTTTTGACATTTCAAAAAACAACACAGCTTTGATATGCATAAAACAGCCATTGGGAGGTTAAGCGCCTTCACGTTAAACCCCCATTGAGAAGCCCGTGAAATCACTCATGCATTAGGCGAAACAAGCGAACAGACAAACAAACAAAAAACAAATTTCTCCTCGACACCGCGAAGCACAACTGATCTAACTGGAGGCCCGCTCGAGCACACGGGCTCCGCGCATGCCTAAACCCAAACTCACTCAATCTCGAGCTTAGAGAAGTTGTTTTTTTTTGTTTTAAGTTTTCTGTTCTCTACGAGGATGATGATATGCTGGTAGCAGTGGCGGTAAGGGAGGGGGGGGGGAAGGGGAGTTGGTTGAGAAATTTAAGCCCCCGTACACACAATAAAAGTAAATGATGGGGGGGGGGGGGGGGGGGGTATGTGCTTGCAGCAGACGTGAGAAACGCGACCATGTCCCCAATTGATAGTTTTTTTTCTTTATTTTGTTTTGTTGCTTGGGTGTAAAACTGTAAATCCCGCCAAAACAAAAATAAAAAAGTGTGCTGTTTCGTCTGAACGCCTATGACGCGGTGGGAATTGATAGACTACCAAATTATTAAACAGCGATTTCTATTGGGTGTTGCTTAATTGAATCAGAGCATTTGATTGGTTCGTTTTGGTTTGCTGCCAAAGTGGATTGGTCCTTCTCCAGACTGTTGTAAAAGACTTGGCGCGAAATGTATTATTTCGTTTTTTTTTAATTGAATGGTTTGTCGAAATAAATGTCTCGCTTATTAATAGGTCTGTGATTGAACTAGACTATTACAAGGACGTTTATTTAGCGTATCTGAAAAAGAGAGAGCGAGAGAGAGGGTGAGGGAGAGAATGAATCATTTGGTGATTGTCATGTTCAAATTAATGAGAGTCCGAAAATGAGTTAATATAGGGCAGGGCCGTATTTAAGATTGTGATGGCCCTTTTCCCAAGGGCCAAGTTTATTTGGGGGCCCCCTCGTGGCCTCACCCCTTCCTGCCGACATTGCAGTGTTAGCCTGTTTTTTTTTAGGTGGCATCTGTTGGGGCCTCTTTTGTGTGTGTCTGTGTGAGGGGGCCCTATTGCATGGAACACCTAGAACATGCCTTAATACGCCTCTTGGTATATGGTAGGGTTGCCAGACACTTTTCATAAGACGTCAGACATGATCAGAAAATTCCAGGCACCTTCCCATTCATCCCTGCCCCCCCCCCCCTTCAGGTATCCCGCCCAAGGAAGGTTACAATGCAAATGTGCCCGATATTTTACAAATTATAATACTGTCATAAAAAATACCAGACAGCCCGGTTTATAATCGGACATATGACATACCTAGTTTATGGCAGTGTGAGTAATATATTAGACTTTAGAATTACTTTAAACTTTAGACCAACGATATTTAAATAAATATAATACGGGTGTTAGTTAAATAGATGGATGTAGATAGAAAGAAATAGATTAAATAGATAGATAGAAACTTGATTGAGTGAAGGCGAGTGAATTTGTATGTAACTTTCGAGACTGGCTGAGTGCAAAGAATAAATACGAAAGTTAGTTATGACTGAGAGCCATGTGATAAATGGGTGAATTTGTAAGTGGGTGAACGAATACATGAATTAATATGGCATTGCTTGCTTGATTGATTGAATGTTCCATCATTTTTGAGAGCTCGTTAACGAATGATTGATTGATTGAGTGACTGCATGGTGGGTTGAATATGAAGTTGTCGAAAGTGAACTATGGGGTGAATTTGAGGTTGTCCTCTTCTTCTTTATTCTCAAAGGAGAGTCGGGGTAGTCCGATGTTTGCTGTGAAGTTGCTGTTAGGTGCGCCGGTTCTCCATCATATTATATGTATATATAAAAACTAGAATGTACATAATGTCATTACCATGAATAGATCAGTGGCGTAGCTAGGGATTTGGGGACCCGGGGGGCTTTGCCACTTTAGGGCCCTTGCAAAAAAATAATTTCGGACACTCCTTTGGAGCCCCTGCAAAAAAATTTTTTCGGACACTCCTTTGCGGCCTCCTCAAGGAAAGGCCCGGGGGGACTTTCGAATTTGGACCCCCTCCCCCTCCCCTAGCTACGCCACTGGCATAGATCGATACATGTGATGTATTCATACGCATGTACATTGTGTAATCTAAATTGTTTCATTTGCCCCAGGGGGTGCCCACCCTTTCATGCAGTGGTAATGGTTATGACATGTTCATAAGAGTCAATCAGCTCATTAATGATTCATGATTCAAGTGGTGATAGCTAAGTCCTAATGTATGCCAATGGGAGCAGAGCTGATGATAATGTTGGCAAAGTGACATTGGTCTGTGACTGGTAGAGCGCAGATAGCAAAATATAGAACAGGGGTCGGCAACCCTATGATAACAGTGTGCCAAAGTTGGGATTTTTAAATTTAAACAGCTCAACAGCTCAACCGTGTCAACCTGTGCTATCAATGCATTTTTTTTTTGGTAGAAGAAATTTGAAATACCTTTTTGTGGGTCTTCTGCGTGCCATTCAAAATCGCCCTGCGTTCCAGTTATGACACGCGTTCCGTAGGATGCCCACCGCTGATATGACGTATAGGCAACTTTTTTTTTTTTACTGATTTATGGAAAAAAAAAGTTTTGTTAGAATAATGCAGAAGTCGAAACAGAATTTAGTTATATGCACGGAAAAGAACTTAGAAGTTCATATTTCAGAAAATTACGGTCCATGAAGGCAGTGAAGCAGCGTTAGTTTAGTTGCCTTGGCTTACTATGGGATTGTGTTGCCAGCACATAACCCAGCCGTATTTTCTTAAACTGACTAACGCCACATACCGATGGCTGTAGAGTTTACTCAGAGCCTGGAGTAACATTTTAGGCACTTTTTCTGCATAAATTAATTAACTGGATTTCATCCCGAAAATTTTGGATCGGTTATTCAATGCTAGTCTTTTTGGACCCGAAGTTTCATACCGTCGCGAAATCTCCACATAGAAAATTGAGCTTTTAGTGATATAAATCTATACAGCTGTCGTTTTTTATTTTATGTTATGCTTTATCTGTGTTAAGTTCTAAGACATGTGTCGGCAACATACATCACGGCGAACACAGTTGGCACACAGTTGTGATTTTCAATGGCGCGCGAAAGAACCACAATAGAATCAATTCAATTCTCTTTGACTAAGAGAATTGATTGGTGGCACCGATTCTATGCTGTTGGCACGCAGAATAAGATATTCTAATATCTCCCCCCTCCCCTTTTACGGTGTGCCAACTTATCACTGCAGCTGGAAAATGATAAGACTAAAATGTTCACAAACTTTCTCCCATTAATGCCAAGGAATTAAAAAGAAAGAAAACTAAAATATTATCTTAAACGTAAAGGAACTACACCAAAGTTCATGATATAGATATACATGTTCAATAAACTGGCGTGCTTCTACGGTTGTCTTGAAGAAAATGGAGAAGAAAACTACTAACAACTCCCGGAATCGTCTGAATTAATTTACTACCGTCGTTCTAAGCCAGCGGTTCCCAAGCTGTGGGTCGCGACCCCCTTGGGGGTCGAACAACCAATTCATGGGGTGGCCAAAGACCATCGGAAAACGTATGTATTATACCAGCATATAAAGTAACAAAGAAACTAATTTTATTTCTGGAGCTAGCCACAGCATTAAGAGGTGTATTAAGTGGTCGCGGCCTACAAAAAGGTTGGGAACCACTGTTCTAAGCACTGTACTTGTTTGTCCCCCTTGTGTCACTGTCAGTTGACCCTACTCGCTTCTGTCGCCTTGAATACTTCCCTCTTGTCAGTGAGATGGATTGACATATTATTATGTCGGTGCACTTGTTAGTGGCGGCACAAGAAGCAATAATAAACAAACGGGAGACAGAACAACAAGCAAACAAAGATACATTATTTCGTTTTTTTCTTAAACATCGATTTGGTCGTGTACTTTTTTTTAGGTATGGGAGGGTGGGAGGGGGGGGGGGGGTAATTGACATGTCACTGACAATCTCGTGACTAAATATAAAAATAAGTGCTGCCTTTTGGTATCGTGTACATGTCATCAGATAATTTAATAGGCCTTTAATATCATATCTTTTTTCGTTTTTTCTACCTTTTCATCTTGTCATCGTAGTAAATTCTATGCATTAATAGTATTGATATATGCATATTATATATATATATCATATCGTGAGCCCATAATCTACTCCAGGGGTGGGCAACCTACGCGACGACTTGGCACGTAGAGCTAAGATCTCTTTAAAATGATATTTCAAGCCTCTTCGTGCAAGAAAAGTGCAGGGCTGTAGGCTGTCAGGCTGAATGATTTAGAAATATTCTACTTTGGCACACTGGTATCCAAAGGTTGCCGATCCCTGTTTCTACTCCATCCTTAATGGCTCGGAACACCGGATTAAAGCATTGAATGTTTATCAATTGATTTCTAGAGAGCTTATAGAAATGAAGCAATGTTGTTTTTTTTATTATTAAAGTTGACTTTATAATAATCTCTCAAAACTGTGACAAAACCCTTTCGTAATACACGAAATCGCCTCGAGCATAAATACAAACGTGCTTCCGGGCCTAACGAGAAATTCTTTCGCGGCGGAAACTACGAAAAAAAAGTGCGCCAGACGGATGCAGAAACATGCTTCCGGTCAATCTCTCAATAGTCATCGAACAAAAAAAAAAAAAGATAACAAAAACAGAAAACAAAACAGTTCGGCTACATTCATTAGTCGAAGTAGTTGTTTTTTTTAATGACGTCATTACTTTTTGCGTACGTGTGAAGATGCAATAAATATGAGAAATTTAGTCTAGCACGTGTCTTTTATGTTCAATCTTAAACAATGGTGAGTTTATTTATCTTTGTCTGCCCGCTTTCTTCCTATTAAACAAATACACACACGAATTACCTATTGTTTCTAGGCCTATAAGACAGACTATATATTCCATTTTTGTTATTTATTACTTTCAGAAACTGTAGGCCCCCTATGTGACTGTTACATAGAAAGATGTCTGTAATTTTTTTTTTGTCACGGTTCTTTGCGAATGGTTGAAACTGTTACATTGATGTAACGTATGTGTTTTTTTCCACTTAGAGCTGTGTTGTTGTTTTTTTAACTTTTGCGCTAGCCTTTAATCGAACAATTAAAAAAAAAATGACATATTGTAGGCCCTAAAGCAGTTTTTGGCTTAAAAACCAGCAATGAGAAATTTAGAAAAAGATTATTGTTTACAATTAGAATCTAGATCTAATTCCTATTTTGTAGTCTTGAGATAGCCTATATCACCTATATGACTATATACTAGATTTATATGAATTTAAATGCCTACCTTCTCTCCCAATTATAAAAAAAAAAAACTTGAAAGAATGAAACTCTGGTGAATTAGAATGCGCCCCATTGATGTCAGGTGGTCAGCTCCATATCAGAGCTGGGCTCTTAATTAACAAAGACCGTCAAAATTATTTTTTTTAAAGCTTCAGTTTTCATCGGGATTCGAACGTTCAGAATGACAACACGGCGCCACTGGTGTCTTGTGTTACATTACGGTATAAAACGCTGTCTCCAATATTTCCCAAACAATATCATTGCTGGCCACACAACCACCCTCGTGAGCCGTGACCCCTGGCGCCTGAAAGGGGTTAGGCTTTACTTTTACTCTAGCCCACGAAACACTTAGATCTATATATTTTTTGTTGCATACCTTGTTTGACTGATTGATGTATAAAAAATGTTTATTAGTTGTGAGGTGTTTATTTCGCGGGTGTGCAACTGGCCTGGCAGTCCGCAGGCAACAATACGACCGTTTAAGTCTTTTAGTGCCCCCCCCCCCTTTAACAATGAACTTCTAACGGCGATCCTTGTATGTAAATGTATGTAGGCCTACTGTGTGAATAAATATTCTGAATGCGTGGCCCATATCTTGTTGTATCTAATTTTACGGCCCAAAGTAGATAAGTGTTGCAAGCAAGCCCCTGGTTTAGATAAATGAATTAGTCAACACACGTATTGAGTAGCTCTAGTAATGTAGAGCGGTAGTTTTGTTATTAATTAATCACCAACAAAAATAAAAGTATTATTTATCCATTTTTAAGAGCTTGCGGCAGGTGGTTATGGGTCAGAGCAAAGGGGTTCTAATCTATAGCCATCATACCAGTTTCAAGATGTCGGACTGTGGGAGGAAAGAAAAAAACACACACACAACACACGGTCGCGCTGTGGCAGGTTCAAATAAAAAGGAGAAAAAAAAAATTAGCAATCTTTGTTCAGTCGTGACCCTCTTTTCGGCTGTGATGTGGCGCGTACTGTGTGTGTGTGTCTGCGCGCGCTAGAGCCCCATGTGTAGTGCGTCTCTTTTTTCCTCTGTTGAACACACTTAGCGGGACACGTTGGGACGAAAATCAAACGTAGAAAAACGCAAGAAGTTGTGTCGTGTGAATTGTGGATGTTGGCTATTTCTTCTTTCTTTCTCTGTGGATTAATTAAAGTAATTTGATGAAGGAAAAGTTGTTCGATTTCTAAAAGGAAAAGTTTTTTTTTTATTCACTTATCTAACTGTGTTGTTTGGATACTTTATCGGTGTAATATACTTGTCAAGACGTCACAAGAGAACCGAACAGATGCGAATGCCGAATGGTAAATATTCTTCGTTTGTTTACTTTTTGAAAAAAAATACTTTAAAGCTTAAAGCACAACTTTTTTCATAATTTTCTATCAATAAGATTCTAATTTTAAGTCTCTATACATATTTATACTATAGTAACTATATAGGTCTAATTAGAGGCTATATAATATGCGGTTAGATTTCTTATAATTAAAATTAAACTAGGATTTAGGATTGATTTAGTAGGATTAATTTAGCCTAGCCGGCCTAGTCTAGATCTAGGCGCTTTTAGCATTCGGCAATACGGCCCTACGCGTATATATATCCTTTTAGCTTCTAGGGTAATGTTATTTACACTTTTAACGTTTCTTAGGAAAAGTCTTTTTTATTATTTTGTTGTTTGATAATGTCATTTTTATCGCTCCGTGTTGACAGTGTTGTGGTTGTATTCACGCGTTTTTGATTGTGTGTGTTTGTTTTCGTAAAAAGTTTGAAAAAGTTCTGAGAAAAGGCAAAACATTTTAGGCTATATATACTTTCGCATGAATACAGTTTAAAACTGAGTTTAAAAATAGTCTAAGTCTAGATCCCACAAATTAGGCCTAAACTTCAAACTTCAAAGGTCTTCTCGTATCGGCCTACTCATATAGTCATAGTCGAGTTCATAGGCCTAGAAAACCGCACCTTCCTTTGACTTTAGTTTAGAGTTGAAAATATTATATTTAGATTAATTAGTCAAAGTAATTTGGTATACATATAGTCTAGGCCCTACACACTACTAACATAGACCTACTGCATGTCGGTTTGTTACATTTGTTCTTGTAATATTGTAACGAGTAACACCGAGACATATGTTTTTTTTGTTTTTTTTTCCCATTGTGTGAGAAATTGAGAACCATTGGTATTATAGTGTACAAAGATATAATGGGTTAATTAGACTGGCGATAGTGTGTCTTGTCTAATACAAAGAAAAGGACGAGAGAAAAATCAACGACACCGCCAGATCAATCGTCTTTGTCTCCTTTGGTTGGCGCCTGTTCACATCTGCTGCAACATAAGCGACCCACTACACACACAGGCATACACACACACTCCCCATGGGCTCTATTTTCATTATAACTTATTATTATAAATTTTGTAATAACCTGCAAGGCCTACTTTAATTGTTTTTGTTTTATTTTTAAGAAGTTAATGTTGGCAAGCTGCTTAAAGGCTAAATGGTATTTTAGGCTACTATATATTCAAATGAATTTTATGAATGCAACGTAAATAGGTATTAAATAAAGCGGAGTTGTGATGGTTGGTACGGTTTCCCTATCTTAGCTAGACCAGGGGTCCTCAACCTTTCGATAATAGCGTGCCAAAGTAGGATTTCTAAATCACCCAGCGTGCCAACAGCTTTAAAGTCATACTGCTCTAGCAGGTGGAAAGGCGTGAATTGAGTTTTTGGGGGTCTTCCGAGTGCAATTTAAATCTCTGCGTGCCAAGTCTGGCACGCGTTGTCATAGGTTGCCGATCCCTGAGCTTGACTATAATATATAGTAAAGGGCCGATTATATATTCACATACGGTTGCGAGGCAGATAGGCCTAGCTATAAAGTCTATATTCTGTATGGTGTATATAGGTACCGGTACATGCGGAGATGCACTGCATAATTAAGGCATATGGCCTTATGTTTGTCTAGACTTTTTTTTTTTAATTTAGAAAATTGTTTGTGTTTAAAATAAGTTATTGATCAAAGTCTTTATTCAGTGTTTAAAAAAAAAGTTTGAACTAAATGGATCTATGACTTTTCAATTTGATATATTCGGCTTTTTGTCTAAGCTCCGTTGAGTCAATTGTCTTATTGACCATTCATAACGATTTATGTGTGTGTGTGTGGGGGGGGGGGCGCTATGTTGCATAAATGTAGCGCACGGCCGTTAGACTTAGACACTGGTCTAGCGGATGCGCGCTGGGCTGGTGTGATCTACGGTCCTGGGTTCCAATCCTGTTTATAGGGTTCTGGAGGGTGTCTCTCTGGGCCCTACCTTGCACTGATGGGTACTTGACATTACGTTGGGGGGGGGGGAATAGTTTAGGCCCTGGAAACCAGTGTATGCTGCTTCGCTGACCCTCGGGATCAAACCGGTCTCACGGGGATCTTATATATTACAGACACTCCTAGTATAAAGAAGATTATTGCTTCCTACGCTAATCCATGGTCTGAGTCTTGCATTTTTGTTTGTGTTTTAAATGATGTTAAGTTACTGGTTTTCCCGGTTTGTTCAGGTAACCCAATCCATGCCCAGGTGCCTCAAGGACTAAAGAGTACTTATATTATTATGCATTCGTTCTCGCATAAGGGATAAGGAAATTGTTTTTGTCCTTATGTTTATTTGAGCATAGCAACAAGTTGTTACTGTGTTGTATTTCTAAATGAAAGTTTAATCATAATGCCTCGTGTATTATTATTATTATTATGATTACTCATTTATACTTATATTTATTACATTATCATGTAAAAGGTGTGCCTAATGAAAAGATTTATAAATGTGCAATATGCAGACGAAAATTTTGATGTTTTTTTACAGACAGGAAATTTGGCGAAGGGCGTTGGCTTTTCTCTGCTCAAGTGTGTCTTCTATCTGTCTAGACTAAAAATCATTTTACATTCGAGAACTGAGACTAAACGTCCCTCGGAGATGTGGATATAAACTCTGCTTAGTGCGGTGATGTCCCTAGGGAAAATAAATAAAAAGTGAGTAGCCCCCATCCCGGCTGTCTAAATTCGAGTGCAAACATGCTCCCGAAGTCAAAATGTGCGTTTCGGATCCCCCTCCCCCACTCTTTTCAAACTCAGGGAAGCGACGACCGTCCAATATTTTTTTCACGTAGGCCTACACCTGCCCGAGAGGGGTTAATGAGTTAAAACAAACACCCAGACACTGGGCTTGGCGAAACGGGTTTGCTGCGCACATCCCGCCCTCCCCACCGAGACTAGGGCGGCTCTCGCCGGTGCAATGAAATTTCGGGCTCGCAACAGGGAGCTGTCCCCCGTGCGTTAGCCCACCGGTGTATTCTTAAATTTGAGCGTGCCGGCGGTTTACACACTTTACCAGTCTTTGGGTACCCATGGGTACAGAAGTGCTTGGCGGTACCAGCGGCATACTTTGTCACCTAGAATATACGTCTACGAAAACTGTAGCGTCCAAGGGCTTTGACACTTTAACAGTCGAATAAACTTCGATCCAAGCCGTTATTGTTTATTCAACTGTGCAATTTCGTTGTATCGCCGTCAATCTATGTTTTTTTAACAGTTTTTAATCCAGTTTTTGCAAATTTCAACACTAAATGTACTTTGTGTGTTTGTGTTTGCATTGAGTTTGCAACTCCCTGTTTCCCAGACGGCGCCATTTTCCCCCGAGTTTATACCCTCGCCTTGCATTTCATCTATTTGGAACAGAGTTTAAATATCCTTCTCTCGCGTATCTCGTTCACAATGATGACATTGTTATTTTCGTATTAAATTTCAGCTTAAAGTTTAAAAAAAAACCCACGACATTATCCAGTTTTAAGCTTCCCCTGCTGTTCTTTTAATGCTTCCATAGGAATCCACAGATTATACATGCCATCGCTCTATCTCTATTGTCTTACTCACCAGGATTAAAAAGCCTTCTTAATCTCACGAGCTTTTATAGTGCGTAATACACATAGCAGAAATAGTTATTGATAGGCGCCCCTCCCCTACTTCACCCCATCGCCACTTTGTAAAGCGGCAGTTTGTTGGGTCGTTTCAAAACTTATTAAAGGTCTTTTATTTTTTTTTCAACTGCTCATTTATAATAGTTTCCAGAAAAAAAAAATTTGTGTATGTTCAGTCTGCTGATACTGGTGAACATTAAGTGCAATGCTGTTTTTACCAGGTGGCCGAGTGGCAGTCCGTTCGGCTGGCTTACCGAAGGACCTGGGTACGAATCCTGGTATAGGCTAGGATTTTTTTTTTCTGCTCTGATGGGTACATGACCTTAGCTGGGGTAAAGTAAAGGCGGCTAGGCATTGTACTGGCCACACATCCCCTAGAATGCCGTGGCCACAGAAATTGGTGAACGTTGCTTCACCGGCCCTATGATCAGTTTGGTCCGTTAAGGTCGTTGTTAAGGGCGAATGGACACCTCAACAGTCACCTTTCTCCATTTTTTGCCGTTCTTGGGCTGCTGTCAATAGTTCAGTCACATTTGCAGCTTTGTCCAATATTTTATATTGACGAACCAACATTTCCGTTGTGTGCTTCTTCGGCGTCCACCTTCGAGGATGAATTCTTTGGCTGGTTATTTTGCCGTGCAACACATGACCGAATCATGTCAGCTTGCGCCGCTTCATTGTTGCCATAATGGTTTCTCGAGGGCCTGCAGTTGAGGATATTCCGAGTTAAAACGTTAAAATGTGTTCGTGTGTCGAAAGGCGTTCACATAGCCCGTGCGTACAAATAAATTACCAGCTATCTCGCACACACTACACACACACGCAGCCACGCCCCTTTTAAGCACACATCGCGACGACGAACACATTCGGGTTCAGGCCAATGAGCCGATGGCTGGCAGACTTTCTGACCTTCTTAGGTATGTGTCAACATTACCCCCACCCCCCTGTCCCCTGCCCTACCCTTCTCCCCTTTCTCGACCCGCGCCCTCTCCCCTCCACATCTCCATCATCTACATTTTTTCTCCTTTTAGTTCATATTATCTGTTTACTTGTGTGAGACTGTACCATAATGAGAAGAAACAAAGACGTCACTCGTTGTTGTAACCAGACCCTGACACGAGACGATAAACTATTCTCTCTAATTTGGCTATCACCGTGTAGGTCTTTTGTTCGGTGTTAAATATACTGTACTTGGATTTGATCAGTGATTAGACCTACAACAAGAAAACATAGCCAAAAAAAAGAAAAGAACGGTTTCCCTAGAAATCCCAAGTAGCCTACCAACACAATACTTCAGAATAGGCCGAGCTGCAGCGCGTTCGGTTGGCGTACCGAAGGTCCTGGATTCTTGGTAAAGGCTGGTGATTTTTCCCCGGAACTGGGGGGTGTCCTTGAGTCTACCAAGCTCTGATGGGTACTTGACATTAGTTGGGGTAAAGTAAAGGCGGCTGGGCGTTGTCCTGGGCACACATCCCCTAGTATGCCGTGGCCACAGAAACTGGTTAACGCTGCTTCACCGGCCCTAAGATCAGTTGGGTCCGAACAAGACCATCGTAAATACTTACGGTGGTCTTGGTCCGAAGGGTAGGCCCTACTTCACTACCAACACAGTTTAAGACAAAGGCCGTTGTCTTTATTTTGTTTTTAAAACCAATCAAGTTATAGACTATATTCGGATATAATATACTATCTTATGTAGTGTGAAATAATGCCAACTTGCTTAAAAAGTCGCAACTTTGTGTGTTCATTCTCTTTTAAAATTATTTTGTTTCTTACTTACAACTTTAGTCTGTCGCCTCCTACCTGTATCATAAACCGCAACTTTGTGTGTCTCGTTGATCAAAAATGTATAGACACATCTTTACCACAAGAAAAACAACAACAACACAATAACAACAAAGAACTAGAATTCGGAACTGACACAAGTGACTATCTTTATCTATAGTAGCCTATCTACAGAAGAGATTCAGACAGAAAAAGTCAGAAATGTAATTCGCTAAATCAAACCGATATATGTTCAAGTTTCTTTTATGTCAAGAAGCAATAAAAAAAAAATATACCGTATATACTCGCTTATAAGTCGCACCGGTGTATAAGTCGCACCCCTACTTTTTGTCGAAATTTTCGGTAAAAAAAAGTGCGACTTATACGCGAGTATATACGGTACATGTAATTGTAAGAAAAGGTTAGCGAGAAATAAAATGTTCTTAGATGAAAAGGCCATAGATTGTACGATGCATCCACTAAAGCTGTCATCGTGTAGTGTTCCCAAGTCTCTGGTTGATATCAGTTTACACGGGGAGACTGTATGTTCTCATCGTGTGCAGCTATTGTGAATGCTGTACTGCCGATGAAGTCATTCATCACCTCTTTCACTCAGAAGGTAGCAAGCCGACGGAATCTACTTCTCTTACACACTGATTGTATTATTATCGTTGGATTATTGTTGTGTGTGCTGTATGCCGGTGTTCGACAACGTATGGCCACGCGATCCAGACTTGGCACGCAGAGTGATTTTAAATGGCACGCAAAAAACTCCAAAAAAAAAGTGATTCCAAGTCTCTTATAAAAAAAATAATTGTGCCAGAGCAGGTTTATTTTTAGACTTTTGGCACACAGACTGAATTATAAATCTTACTTTGACGCACTATTCTGACAGGTCGCTGACATCTGCTGTATGCAATAAGCTAAATAGAATGCGATTATTTTATGCATTGGTTGAACAAATAAGGCGAAAAACATTTTCAACTATACATCATTCGTCAGAATATATAATTAACACAGTGTTTCGTGTCGTCTTTAAGTTACCTACCTGTACGTCTGTCTGTCTTTCAAATCTATCAATCTCTGTCACTTTATCTATTCACGTATCTATCTACTACATAATATGTATCTATCTTTCTGATTGTCTGGAGTACTCAGGAGATCCATAATCTCTTTTTCTCTCTTTCTCTTTTCCTCAACCAAAAGAAAATTACTACAATAGCCCACAGTATGTAATGCTTGTGTGTTTCCTATACTATAGCCTTTTTCCCGATACAGCTACCGAAACCCCCACCTCAGTAATTTCAATACAAAATGACTTCTTTTCTTCTTCTTTGATCGACCTGTTTACTTGCTTTAAGAACTTAACCCTTCCCTTACAGACCTACTTCTATCTATGTTGCCTTCAGTTCCGCTATATACGCGCCCGGGACTGTAAGGGTTAAGTACTATATATATATATATATTTTTTGAATTAGTAACTGTTTGATCTCGATGGTTTCGATCAGGGGCGTAGCTAGGTTTTGGTGCTAAGGGGAGCGAACTTTTAAGAAAAAAGCCCCCACTTTTAGCACTTTTTCTAGATTTACAAGAATAACTAAAAATTCGTTCGTATCAAGTCTTACAAGTGTACAATGTGCCTCGGGGTATGCTACATACTCTGTGTATGATGGTAGTTTTTATTTCACTATTGACGATTATTTTCCCAGCAACTATTAGTGGCGGAAAATTCTGCAAAATTGATTGATACTGATTTATGTATTATAAAAAATTTGAACAATTTCAGAAAAGAGCTGCAAGGTTCATGTCTAGCGAATATTCACAACTGTCAAAAGTAACACCAATAGTTAAATCTCTAAGCCTAGAAACTCTAAAGCAGGGGTGGCAAAGTTGGCACGCAGAGTGATTTTCAATGCCACGCGAGATACCTCCAAGAAGGAGATTTTTTAATGCAAACTCTGCAGGTCGAGTGCTTTTCTCAACTGCTGGGCGTTCAATCTACTTTCACTTTTTGGTTCATCTTACAACTGTTAGCGAAGAGCACTCAATGACAAGGCGCTCATCAATTAATACAGACTAATTACATTTAAAACAGTTTTTGGGCCTATGCCCCCTTCTTTAATATAGCATAAATATTGCCTAATGGATTTTAAAAGATTTTTTTTTATTATTGTAATAAATATAAGAGGTTTATATACTAGCAATATATTATGCACAGGTAATTGTTGTTATTGTAATTATTAATGTTTAAAAAAATACTTAAATCGACTTAAACAATTATGCAGGAAAGGTTTATTTACATCTGTTTCACGTAAATTAATTGTACAACTATAATTACTATACACCTGAAATAAATACCACGATGCTAGATTTGAATAAGGAAATATAAATGAATAAGTAATATTATTTAAACATACTTGCCTGGCATCACTTTAAAATCAAATTTGGAAACTTTCATTTAATTAATGGGAGATAATTAACCCGTTTTTATTTGCGTTAATATAATTCTAAATGGTTTCTATTTTTCCTTTATAAATTTTTTTTTTTAAACTTAAGAATTGTATCAATAAAATTACAAATTATAAAATGTAGTTGAAAGTTATATAAATATTATATGACTAGAAAATTAATATGTACATATTCAAACATTACATTAACTACCTACAACGTATGATTACTACGTAAATCTACCGCTCAACTATAGTATTGAAATTTCATTCGCACAGTTTAAAACAATAAAGATATTAAAATAAAAGAAATTTCTAGCAGTTGCTACAAATAATATCTTGACAATGTTAATTCATTTTTAGATATTAACAATTTTTGTGAAAGCTCATTAATAACATTTTTTATTTGTAAATAATAAAAAAGAAACGAAAGATGATAATCACAACCTTGTTAACTATTTTAAAATTAAATATAAAACGTTTAACGATTTTCTCCATAAAAGTTCCTTTGGCTTTGGTCTTGTTCTTGCTACAGCGCTAAATAAATTGTCTTATAAAAATATATAAAATATAGAAGAGCGGATCTACTTTAAGGCTGTTGGACAGCTGAATGATTTAGAAATCCTAGTTTGTCACACTATAAGCAAAAGTTTGCCAACCCCTGGTCTAGAGGACAGAAAGTCACAGAGTAAAGAAGTAATAATAAATAAGGCATTAAACTATAATTTAGAAATACAGCACAATAACAACCTGTTGCAATGATCAGATAAACATAATTACAAAAACAATTTCCTTATGCGAGAACAAATGCCTATTATAAGTACTCTTTTTTTCCCGAGCGGCATCCGGGAATGGAATGGGTTTCCTGAACAAACCAGGAAAACCAGTAACCTAATACCATTTATACCACTAATAAAAATGGAGGACTAGACCACGGACGAGCGTAGGACGCAATACTCTTCTTTAGAGAAGGAGCGTCTGTAATATATAAGATAAGAAACAGGAAGACCAGAACCCTGAATAAAGTACATATACGTGAAGGTCGCCATTCAGAAACTTTTAGGCCACATTTTTTTTAGTATCCATGAAAGCAGATGAGGCAGCATTTGACCCATACGGGCGGTCAATGCCTCTAAGCCTGAGAGACTTTACTTTGCACATCACCATTACTCACCTCCCCTAGTTTTTTTTTCTTGAATGGGGCCCCATTTTTTATTGAAAGGACCCCACTGTTTTCTTAAAAGAATCTCCCTTTTCAGTCTTATTAAGGTCCCACTTGTTTGCATTCAAAATGTCCCACTTTTTAAAATTCCTAAATAGGTCAAACGTTTTATTCATTTAAAAGACCTACGTTTTTTTTTCTAGTAAAGGTCCCTCTTCACATTTTTATTCTTAAAATGAAAAAAGGAACCACTGTCTGTCATTTGAAAAACAAAAATGTTTATTCTTAAAAAGGCCCCATTTATTACAAAATGGGCGTAGGGGGGGGGGGCGCCCGCTCCCCCTGCTACCCCCCTGGCTACGCTACTGGTTTCGATCACGTGACTGATAGGGAACGAAAGTAACAAACGAAGAAAAACAAAGAACAAACACGTTTTAATCTTCATATTTTCTATAGCTTGTTGTTTGTCTTCTTTGTCCCGAAGACGTTTGTCCACCCAACTCGTCATTGAGATGTGTGTGTGCGCGCTGAGAGATCTCCTATGATCAAAGAAGTCAAGTCTACAGGGACACGGTGGACAGTGCATTCGACTGGCGATCCGAAGGTTCTGGGTTCGAATCCCGGTGGAGGCTAGGATTATTCCCCCGAGTCTTGAGGGTGTCCCTGAGTTTACCCAGCCCCCTGATGGGTACCCGACATTAGTAAAGGCGGCTGGGCATTCCTAGTATGCCGTGGCCACAGAAGCTGGTGAACGCTGCTTCACCAGCCCTATGACCAGTTTGGTCTGAAGGATACTTTACTTAATACAGCTACCAGTGTTCATTTTGTTTGGGAAATTTTAGGAGAACTGACACAGGTTTGGAAAAGTTTCTCATTTTCACAACAACAAAAAAATGACAAAAAAAAAAACAGCGTGACTTTTTAAATTGAGTGACTTTAGTTGAGAGGACGTAAATAAAAACTGCCATCATTTGCTTACATAAGTACTTATTAAAAAAAAGTGTTTCTTTCCGAGTGGCACCCGGGCGTGGAATGGGTTACCTGAACAAACCAGAAAAAAACAAAAAAAAAACTTAACATCATATAAATCACTTATAAAAAAATTAAGACTAGAATAAAACCACGGGTGAACGTAGGACGCAAACATCGCCCGTTTCTAAGGAGCGTCTGTAACATAGAAGGTAAAATAGGGTCCATCATGTTTGCGGATTGCTAACTCTCCTTTCTCCTCCCCAATCCGTTACGAAAGGTTGATCTACCGAGACTGAACCTGCCCCCCCCCCCCCCCCCCACATTCCTTTCAGTCAAGTTTGTCTCTTCATGTGTCGAACTTTTGACGGCAACCGCTTCAATAACCGGCTTAACTAAACAAAAACAAAAAAAAACGAAAAAAAAAAAAAAAAAAAAAAAAAAAAACAGAAAGAGAGAAAAGAGAAAAGAATTAAAAGGGTTCCAGTGTAGCAAGACTCTTGAATGTAAGATCCAGAACCGCCCCACCCTCTTTCCCAACAGAAATCATGGCACACACGTCAGTCCCACCCCTTGTATTTATTTCTGCTCACTTTACTAAAGGGGAAAGGCGAGGACAATTATTTTAGTGATACTGAACTTTGTCTCTCCTCCACCCCCCCCCCCCCCCCACCCCCAGAAAACCTCGACATTAAGCTTATCAACGTTTTGAAAAACATATAATTTGGGTTAGTCGGGTTGCAGCTAAACATTTTCATCCAAAGAAACAAAAAGATAAAAAATAATGTCCTTAAGATGAACTTTGGTGAATGAAAACAAAATGGGAGAATGATATTTGTGGGTTTGTCACATTCAAAATGTCACATTTTGTCACACAGTTTATCACACATATTGTCAAACATATTACCCCCCCCCCTCCCTCTTTTCGGAATCATCATTGTCATCATTTCCTTGATCGTTGGGGTCGTTTGGGGGGGGGGGGAGCGAATGGACACTTCAGCAGTCAACTTTCTCCACTTTTGCCTATCTTGAGCGGTTGTCAATAGTTGACTCCACTGCAGCCCTGTCCAGTATTTGACATTGTTGAACCAGCATCTACACAGGCGGCCTTTTAATTTTTACACCAAATCGGAGAAAATTTCTTGCCTTTTCTTTCTCTTTATCGAGCTTTATTTTCTCTATTCTATCTATTATTCTATATTCCTTATCCCTTATGCGAGAACAAATGCGTATAAGTACTCTTTCTTCCCGAGTTGCATTCGGGCATGGAATGGGTCGCCTGAACAAACCAGGAAAACCAGTAACTTAACATTTAAAACACTTAATAGAAATACAAGACTAGACCGAAACCACGGATGTGCGTAGGACGCAATAATCTTCTTTATAGAAGGAGCGTCTGTAATGTATGAGATAAGATAATATATCTCACCACATCTCTCCCCCATATCTTGTTCTCTCTCTACTCTCTAAACTGTTGTCTCTAGCTCTTTGTCTCTACCTCTATCTCTTCCCCCCTCCTCCCCCCCCCCAAACAGTCGATCACTAATACGGCCCTCACTTTCTGTTTCCATTTCCTGTCTCCCACTAAACAAATCTCTCACCCGCGTCCCTTATCACTAAACTTCTCTCTCTCTCTCTCTCCCACCCCCACTTCAACACTAAATACACTCGGTTTCTCTATCTCTACCGTTAATCTCTCCATAATCTCCCTGTATCTTTATACCGGTACATATTATACCGCCCCCCCCCCACAATACAATAAGTGTGGTCCAATATATTATGTACAATATATGTGTGCAACATTTTTTCGTTGTTGGGCCGAAAATGGAGTTTAAAGCACGATGGGCAACATAATTTACATACATAATTAGTACAATAAATTTAAAAAATATTTTAGAAGTTCTGCGAGGGCCATATTAACTTAATACTAAGATAAGTTGGCGGGCCGTATTATGGCCCGCGGGCCGACTGTTGCACACCCCTGCCTTAGAAAAATGAACAAACAGCCTCAATCATTAGTCCGGGAATAAAGCTATATACTTGTTTGTACATAAAAATTGAACCAGGCTTTTGGTAACCATAATTTTACGAAGTCTGTTATATACAACATATCTCTCTAAATATTTTTTATCGTATCTTATATATTACAGGCGCTCCTTCTATAAAGAAGATTATTGCGTCGTAAGCTCATCCTTGGTCTGAGTCAATACATTTTTATTAGGTGTTTTAAATTTTAAGATTCTGGTTGTCCTGGTTTGTTCAGACAACCCATTGCATGCCCGGATGCCACTCGCGAAGAAATAGAATTTATATGTATTTGTTCTCGCATAAGGGATAAGGAAAGTGTTTTTGTCCTTATGGTTATCTAATCATTGCAACAGGCTGTTATTGTGTTGTATGTCTAAATTAGAATTTCATGCCTTATATATTATTACTACTTTACTCTTTGCCACCCCCTTCTGGCGATCCGAAGGTTCGGGGTTCAAATCCTGGTAGTCTACCTGACATTAGTTAGCTGTTAGGGTAAAGAAAAGGCGGTTGTTCATTGTGCTGGCCACGCAGCCCCTATCATGCCGTGGCCACAGAAACTGGTGAATAAATGCTTTATCGGTTCTATGAACAATTTGGTTCGAAGGGTACTTTACTATATCCATTTGGTACATTTTTAAAAATGTAGCTTTATATTATTTTGTCTCAATGTTCTTTGTGCAGAGAGTTTATTGACACAAATAACTCGCAGTTTTCCCCTTAAGTTCGTAATATTGTAACCGGGTCAAAAACAAGTCAACATTTCGAAACATTATAAAACATTATAAAACATTAAGTAAAAAAGGGCCGGTCTAAAATAACAGGAAGCCGCCTTTATTATATAAAACTAGGTCATGGTAAAGTGTAAGTGGGTCACTCAGCATGTCTGTTTAGCAACTAAAAATGTGCTTTCTGATTCAGTTGTGAATACTTTCACATTTTACGGATCTATCTATCTATCTATCTATCTATCTATCTATCTATCTATCTATCTATCTATCTATCTTTCTGTCTATTTATCTATCTGTCTATCTATCTATCTGTCTATCTATCTATCTATCTATCTATATATCTATCTATCTATCTAACTTTCTATCTATCAACTGTCTATCTATTTGTCCCTCTATCTGTCTATCTGTCTATTTATCTATCTATTTATCTAAAGTTCTGTGTATCTATCAATCTATTTTTCTATCTCTTTGTCCTTCTATCAGTATATCTATTTATCAAACTTTCAATGTATGTATTTATGTATCTATCTAATCTACTTATTAGCCCATCTAATCGATGTATCATCTATTGTAGTGTCAAGTTTTTTCAGGGTTTTGAAAGCTTTAACCAAAGTTGTCAACATTATGCGATTTTAAAATGATAAAAGACTAATAACCTTGTATTGCTACACTGAAATTCTTCTATATAATTCTCCTATCCCCTATGCCAGGGGTCGGCAACTTAAGGCACGTGTGCCAGACTTGGCACGCGGACCGATTTTCAATGGCACGCGAGAGACATCCAAGAGGTGTTTTATTATTGATGAAAACAAAAACCACAATACTTTCCAGTAATATATATCTGCATGAAATCAATTTCAAAACATTTAACTATATGTTAACTATATGTTCCCTTTACAAAGGCATATATTAAGATAAATAGTTGGGCTTTTTGAGAAGCACATCGAAGCACTCAAGGCGGAGTTTCAAGACTTTAAATTGTTTTTTTTCATACCTTATCAAGCATAATTGGCTTAATCTTACTACGACCTTCTTAGATGTAGATAGTTTTTTTTTTTATAAAGTGTAAGGATGTTGGCGATTTTAAAACGTAGCCAGTTGAATTTTAAACATTAAAAGAAATGGACATCAAAATGTTCCAAATCGTTGAAGAGATAAACTCCTTAAGGTTGAATGGACAAATAATTAATGCAGGAAATGTTTATTTACAACTGTTTTTAATTTTATACCTCTTGTAATTAATTTTCTACCTCTAATAATTAAATCTTGTAATGAATACCACAACGCAAGTTTATGTAAAGAAATAATAATTAGTTAATAATATTTGTTATATTACAAAACATAACTCGTTTGGCATCACTATTAGAATCTTTATTTTAATTAATGGGAAATAATTAGCAACTTTTATTTCCGCTTATATTTCTGATATTATGTTTTTTAATTTGTATTTTATAAACGACTAAATGGTTTACAAGTTATAACTTTATAATGACCAAACTGTAAAAAGTAGTTGAAAATTATATACTTATTATTATGAGACTAATATAATATATGAACATTTTCTAAACATTACATTAACTACCCAGTTTGTGTGATTACTTTGTATCAATTCCGCTTTACGACAATAATACCTCTTCTTTCTTTCTTGACTTGGATAGATTAATGTGCAGATAAAACTCTTTTAGAAACACCCATTACAGTACAGGACATTAAATTAGCAATTAACAAATTGAAATTGGACAAGTCCCCAGGACCAGACGGTTTGACATCAGAATTTTACAAATTTTTTTCACCCCAGTTAGTTCCCTTACTATCACTCATGTACACACATGCATATACTAAGGGAGCCCTTCCACAGATGTTCAGTGAAGCATATATCACCGTCCTGGAGAAAATCCCGGACAACAGAATATCTGTGGGGGGCTACCGACCCATTTCATTATTAAATACACTAAGATACTGGTAAACAAACTTCAACCATACCTGCATACACTTTTACACGAAAATCAATTCTGCGGCATACCAGGCCGAAACATAGAAACTCTCAATCACACTATTAGGGACATTATCATATACACACACATCAAAAACACGCAAGCAGCCCTGTTATCGATAGACCAGGAAAAAGCCTTTGATAGAGTGGACCACGGCTATCTATTCAAAGTGCTGCGGAAAAACAACGTAGGAAGTCAGATCGAAGGCTGGGTCAGGCTGCTCTACGCTTCTCCATGTAGCAGAATTCTTGTAAACCATACGCTGACCTCACCCTTCCCAATTGAAAGATCTGTCAGGCAGGGCTGTCCGCTCTCACCGCTTTTATATGCCCTGTGTCTGGAGCCGCTCCTGGAAAAAGTAAGAACGGATGCTGGTATAACGGGCATATCAATGCCTGGAGGACAGGTGTTGAAGGTACAGGCATATGCCGACGATACCACGTTTACAGTAACATCAGAAAAAGACATTAAAAAAATTCTGGAACATTTTAAAACTTTCAATGCCGCATCTGGAGGGAAAATTAACATAAACAAATCGAATATAATGGGCCTTGGTGCCTGGAAACGAAAAGAACATTTTCCGTCAAATATTCAAAATAAAACAAAAATCAAAATTACAGGCATCGTTTGGCACAACAATCCACACACTTACAATACAGAACAGTACAATGGATTGTTAGAAACAACGGATAACATAATAAATATGTACACACACATCTCACACACGATTTTTGGTCGTTCAGCAATCGTTAACACTCTCATTATACCGAAAATCATTTATATAGCTTCAGTTACAGAACCTCCACCACATTTCATAACCAATATGAATAAAAAAATTAGAGCCTTTTTATTTAAATCTACCATTCGCTCCATTCATCATAACACACTGATACAAAATAAACGGGATGGCGGGATAGGTTTGCAAGATATAAAAACAAAGATACAAGCACTGAGATTAAAATATATAGGCCAAATTGTACGTGCACCTGATAAGTTGCCTTTAGCTATTTATTTTTATGGTTTAAAGCTAAGCAAACTTATTCCAATTCAAAACAATACACCTCATTATTTTGGCAACTATTCCTCTTCATTTTACAAGTCAGTTACACGCATTTTATTTAACAATGAACACTTGATACATAGCAAAACAAAGAACATTTACATATCACTCATTACACGGGTCCAGATTCCACTTCATACACGGATTAAATGGGGGAGACAGCTAGGGATTACAGACTTTCATGACACATTCATCAGTTAACATAACAAACACATTGCACCACAATCAAAGGAGATATCATACAGGCTCATTTTTAACATGACACCAACATTAGATAGGAAGAAACAAAATACACGCAACACACCTATATGCAAGATGTGTACCTCACATACACAAGAAAATGAGGAACATATCTATCTTACATGCCCCGCAATCATACCAACAAAACAAACATTGAAATTAATAATGGATACAACAACACAGTCAAACATAGATATAGATTTAGCCATTACACTCTTTAAAATACCTAGACTTAGAAACAACACAAAACACACATTAAACCTCATCACATTGGCAGAATACAAACAACACATTTGGACAACGTATCTTAAAACACGGTTTGACCAAAAACACTACCCCCCACACATCATAGAAGACATATTTAGACAAAAACTTGAAGCACATTTAGATAAACATCAACCGCCCACTCTGTAATTTTATTTGATGTTTTGCTTTTATAAATGTTTTATGTATTATAATGTATTTCATGGATGAGATCCTAATGTATTTTATTGATTGGTTCATTTGTTTAATTGGGAGATCTGTGGACATGCTTATGTTATTGAATGCGTTCTTTTAAATATGGGGATGCCCTTGACTAGTATTGTACATTTGATTTTATTAATTGTTCATCAAGGGCACATTTTTACTTTCATTTCCGGTGTAATTTTTGTTTTCATTTCCGGTGCGGTGTCTCTTTCAGTGAATGTGAAATCTTGTGCTGTTTTTTATTTTCTTTTTTACGCACCACTATGTACATAGTATTTTAAAATAAGTTTTCGGGATTATTTTCTTAATTTTGTTGAATGGCTTAGAGGACGGTATTTTAACTTCTTGGCTTACTACACATAAAGTAACGAGGAGAGAGACTTGGTCTTTTCTGGGTCCGTCTTCGCTTACTTAGCTTCCCTTTTATTACTGTTTTCTTCCAGTTATTCCCAACCTTTCTATTCAAAATTGTTCTTGGTTACCTATCTAATACAGGAAACTTGCGTCTAATATTAATCTTTTGTCTTCAAATTACATTTACCAGAGTGACATCAATGTATAATAAAAGAAGAAGGACTGATATATAAATACCGGCCCAAAACCCCTCTTTTGTCACATTCGCCAGGGTGTTAACTGGTGCAGACCAGTCATCCGGCGACGCTGGCTTAGAGGGGGGGGGGGGGGAGGGTCAGGAAAGTCGGGCCTTCCAAATTCTATGTCACTACAAACAGATTTGTATTTCTTTCCCTATCTTTCGTTCAATAGTTCATGCCGACTGGGGAACGGCTAAACGCTATTTGAAACCTTAAGACAACTAGGGATTTTTCAACTCTTATTAGAGAATTGTACATATTTTTTTTCTCACTTGTGGAAGTCCCGATTGTGGGATTTCCTGTGAATGACACCTTTCGTCACCCGTCTTCAATAGGTGTTTCACTTTCCTTTGTCATATGTGACCCTTTCTTTGTTCTTTATATATACATTTAAGATCGCGCTTGGTGGTTTAAATTAAGATATATATCCCAAGGGATAGAACAATTGAAATGAAATGTACATAATTTCTACACACTTTGTTTTATTTTTCTCCATATTACGTTGTTTTAAATATCTTACAGTTAATAATGGATGTTTACGGTTAATACATGTTTAAATTAATTTGAATATGTATGGATGTTAAGCATGTATGTAAAAAAAAAAGAAGAATGAATGAATTTAAATTTAAAGTTGGAATTTAAATATGTATGGATGCTAGGATTGAATGTCAAATAAAAAGAATGAATGAATTTAAATTTAAAGTTAGTTAGAAAACTCTTTGTCTCGTAAAACATTTTGTCTTCTATCCCCTTAAATGTGTATGAAATATATGAGATTGTGCAGGTAAACTAAGTATTTAAATATTCTCTGCTGTCTTCTATCTCTTTGGAATTGTAAAAATGCAATAAATGTCTCCTATCCCTTTTTCTCTGTGTAAAATAATAATTTTGGTAATGTAAATGCAATTTTTCATGAATAAACATTTTTGGAAAAAAAAAAAAAAAAAGATTAATGAATATCTCAGTTAAACTGAGAACAACATATTATAATCAATATTAGCAGTTGATAGATATGTATCTTGACAACTAAATGATAACCTTTACAAAATAGTTTCTTATAAATGTGAAAGTTTGGTAGTATAATTTTGTATTTGGTATAAATGCTATTGAAAAGGATCAATTCACATAAACATTATTTTTTTTTACATTAAATATAAAACGCTTAAACGATTTTCTCTATAGAGTTCCTTTGCTTTTGGCCTTTGTCTAGCTACGGATTTAAATTACCTACTTGTCTTATGAAAAAACAAGTATAATAGAGCAGGTTGGCACGCTGAATAATTTCGAAATTATAGCTTGGCCCACCATTAGCAAAAGGTTGCCGACCCCTGCCCTATGCTACAAACATTTATCACAACAACATGTACCGCCTTGTCTGATGTCTCTTTTCTTTTTTTTTTCACCCTCACAGAAATCGATGGTTTGATCATGTGATAGATTGGAACTTCTAGCAGCGCTATAATCTTCAAACTGTTCCAGGGCGTACATCACCACGAGTCTACTGACCATGGGTCACTCTGAGCACACATCTGTGGTGTAAAGCCAACAACTTCTTTTTTATTTTAATGCAAAGAAACAGTATGGTTCATAATCCAGCTCTCTGCAGCAGAGCGATACGGATAACTCACAGATCGGGATTCCTCGCAACCTTCGTCACCCCAGACGACGCCTGCACGTCCGCCCACCATGGCCAAGCCGCAGCACCTCGATAAGCTGGTCCTGTCCATCGCCGCCACCGTCGTCGCGGTGGTCGCCTGGGGGCTCGTCATCGCGGGCTCCTTCGTCCCCAAGTGGGCCCGGCCCCTCAACACGACCAGCCTCGAGAGCAACAGGACCTACAGCCTGTGGGGCAGGGAGGACTGCTACGGGGTCATTTGCAGCACAAAGTACAGGTAGGCTTACGTTTAAAAATCAAAATTAAGATATTTCTACTCCAACTGCGGCCCGCGGGCCAGATTCGGCCAAATCAGGGTCTTTTATATCGGTCACCGCCTGCCATTTATGAGAAGAATGTGCAGTGTGCAGAATAATTCTTGCATATCTTCTCCCCTGCCAATAGTTGGGCCCTAACCTGCGTCTTGAGAAACAATAAACTAACCCACGGTCTACCTTGTTAAAACGTTTGAGGACCATCTCTTCCCTTTTCCCTCTCCACATTGACGAGTCTTAAATAAGCAATTTGGATGCAAATTCATTTTCGCTATATTTCCGTAACAATCGTATAATTATCCTTTCGGCATGTTTCAAGTGCATTTTGGACTTCAGGTTTCATTTTGTTTTGCTTACAATGGCAACCATTACGATTGAAAGCAGAGATTTACGCCTTGTTGCTGAATTAACATTCACGGATGTTGAGAAAATCATTGCACTTTCAACTGCAAGTTCAGGCCGACTACAAATAAACAAAGGCCATAAGTATTATTGTGAGGATTATGTCTTCAGTATTAAAAGTGAGTATGCCAGAATTTATAGCAGATGGCAGCCATTTTTTAAATCAAATTTAGCGAATAGAATCGGAAGTGAAGTTGCACCCCAAACTTATGCATGCATAGATTTAAGACTGTTCAATACATACAATCACTGAACTATGTACATTTGCATAAATTGGCCTTCAGTTTTTGTCTTTGTTTTGGTTGCACCATGCATCCTTTGCTGTAAGTGCGTAAGTAACCAAGACTTGCACATATTGTATTATAGTGAATAATAATTCAGCATTCTAATAATATATTTGATTGTCGCCTGACTTCACTTTGGCCACTCAATGACAATGTTACTATTAAATATAGGATTACCCAGCTTCACTAAAGTTGGATAGACTCGGGGACATCCTCTAAATACCACAAACTATTTAAATCAATATTTCCTTTGTTGTTTGGGCTCTCTGTTGTCTTTTTTTTAATTTTTTTTTTTATAGATTTCTTGTTTCACTTTTAATCTTCTGTTTAAAATATATTTCTTTCAATCTTTCTCTCAATCTTTCTCTCAATCTTTCTCTCAATCTTTCTCTCAATCTTTCTCTCAATCTTTCTCTCAATCTTTCTCTCAAACTTTCTCTCAATCTTTCTCTCAATCTGTCTCTCAATCTGTCTCTCAATCTTTCTCTCAATCTTTCTCTCAAACTTTCTCTCAATCTTTCTCTCAATCTGTCTCTCAATCTTTCTCTCAATCTTTCTCTCAATCTTTCTCTCAATCCTTCTCTCAATCTTTCTCTCAATCTTTCTCTCAATCTTTCTCTCAATCTTTCTCTCAATCTTTCTCTCAATCTTTCTCTCAATCTTTCTCTCAATCTGTCTCTCAATCTTTCTCTCAATCTTTCTCTCAATCTTTCTCTCAATCTTTCTCTCAATCTTTCTCTCAATCTTTCTCTCAATCTTTATTTCACGTCTTTCTGTTAATCTTTCTCTCAATCTTCCTCTCAATCTGTCTCTCAATCTTTCTCTCAATCTTTCTCTCAATCTTTCTCTCAATCTTTATTTTACTCTTTATTTCACGTCTTTCTGTTAATCTTTCTGTTAATCTTTCTCTCAATCTTTCTCTCAATCTTCCTCTCAATCTGTCTCTCAATCTTTCTCTCAATCTTTATTTCACTTCTTTCTGTTAATCTTCTTTCATTTGTACTTTCAACGTGTTCTTTCAATCTATCCACCACGAAGGAAAGAGACGGTGGAAGAGAAGAGGCGATGGACGGAAAACAACAAGGATCACGAGGAGGTGTCCGTCAGAGTGGAGATGAGGCCCATAGTCACGTGCGTGGTGGCCAACTACTGCAACATCACCTGGTTTGAAGATATAGGTAAGTGCATGCAGCTCATTGAATAATAACAATAATGACTACTTATTAAACGCATTTTGCCCATGTTTTCAATCTAGCAAGCCCGGGGCGATTTCTTTCCACAATATCCGTTTGTCGATGTCCACACTAGTGGACAGAAGGGCAAAGAGTAAAATAGTAATAATACACAAGGCATCAATTTCTTCTTTTTTTTTTTGTTAGAAATACAGCCCAATAACAATATGTTAAAAATGATCAGATAAGCATAAGGACAAAAAAAAATTCCCGTATCCCTTATGCGAGAACAAATGCATAGAAGTACTATTTTTTTTCCGAGTGGCATTCGGGCATGGAATGGTTTGCTTGAATCCCTGATAAGGGTTTAGAAAAGTGTTTTTTATCCGCATATTTTTATGAGCATTGCTCTCATTCTCTCTCTTTCTCTATTGCACGCGCTCTATCACACACACACACACACACCTGATCTACCCAGCTCATAATAAAAGAAACAGCCATTTACCAGAATTATCAATCATCTTCTGAAACTCAAAAAATTTCAGCGCCACAATGGCATTAAGCCCAGACACAATTAAACACACAACACTAAAAAAAAAAAACACCTAAAAAAAAAAAGAAATAGAAAACAGAAGACATTTCCGCAGACGACTTGTCAAACCGAGTTTCTACATTACCGAAAGCCCCGCCCCGCCTCCCATCCTGAACATTTTCGCAATCCCGTGGCCGATATCCAATGTTCATGTCAATATTGATTCCACTTGTTGTTTTTAACTGCTTGGTTTCGGAGCCTGCCGGCTCGGGCTATTGTTTTCCCCCGTTGTAACGTACTACGGCTGGCCCGATGCCGAAGCATTCAGATATGAATTAGCCATTTGCCGGCGCGGTGTTTTCAAGAAAAAAATAAAAATATAAAAAGCAAGAATTAATTTTCTGAACCAAGGACTGGGTCACCTCCCCTTTTCCCCCCTCTCCTCCCGCACTTCCCCGGGCGGGGACGGGTGGTGTTGATCTAACATTGCATGTGGACAGACTTAAGTGGCCCGCATTTTGCTGTGCCGTTTCGCACTGCAGACTGTGCTTGTGTGGCCGGGAGTAAGGGTTATTTAAATACCATCCCTTTTTTTACCACTACCATTTGGGATGCCTCGCGTTTAAGGCTGCAATCTTAAATTTATGATTTAAAAAAATATTAGTTTCGCAAAATGATCGATTCTTGTTAAAAGCTATTTGACGTAAAAAAAAAATTTTTACTAGTTATAATAATAAAATATTAAATGTTAGCTCAGTTATTACGAGTTTAGAAATGTTTTATAGTTTGCATTTATTACTTGAACTAGAGAGCTCCATTCCAGCAGATTCCGTTAGACTCATTCCAAAATATTCCGTTTAACGCGTGTGTTATTGTTCGCTTCTGATGTTTATTGTAATGGACCCTAGATCTATAGATAAATCACTAGAACATCCTCCTGTCATATCCACACTAATACATTTTTTTGTTGGTTTTATCAAAGACTTACAATAAGATGGACCGCTTGCTTTAATATTTCTGCTATTTGAAAACTTGAAACACTTAGTTTCGGATCGCACTACGTCCTCTAGACTTCCGGTTTAGTAATTCGCTATGATTTTCTCAATGGAAAATTAAGATTAAAATCGAAAGTTGTATACAGAGGAAACCTTTAATGCAATCGTAGGAGCGTAGAAGTAATTTAAGACAGCCTTATTGGCAGCGCACGGAAAAAAAAGAACATATAAGCTCTAAAAATAGAGCAAGCGGTCCATCTTATTATAGTATTTGGTTTTTATGCATAATTTTTGAATTTATATGATATATATATATATTACACCAATGAACAACAGCGACTAAATGCTTATTCATAAAAACAACATCCCGACAACCAATCGGCGACCTCGATACAACGAGCCCGGGGATTAGCCAGAACGAGGCTTTTCACTCAGACGACAAGATGGAACTGGGCGCTGAAAACAAAACAAAACAAAAATTAAGTAGATAATTGCGAACTCCTCACCGATTAAATGGCGTCTGGAAACCCGTAAGACGGAGGGGGGGGGGGGGCATGGGATTTGAATTAGGGCCGTTGGAAGGAGAGGGTGGTGGAGGGCTGATGGCCGTCAAAATGTCCAGAAGATAAACATTTTCCTGTTGGCCCCTGTCAGCCGGCGGAGTTGGTGTGTAGCCAATTAACTTCATCTAGATATTAACTTTACGGGAAGAGTCAGAGAAACAAATAAATTGATTGGCGGAGGGAAATGTTTCGATAAATCTGGAATAATTCTCATTTGAGAGGAATGATTGAGGGAAAAAAATACTGATTGAAGAGGCGGTGTTAGCGGATTAACCCTTACAGTCCCGGGCGCGTATATAGCGGAACTGAAGGCAGCATAGATAGAAGTAGGTCGGTACGGGAAGGGTTAAGACTGATTGGAGAAAGGGAAGTGAAGGAATAATGGGCCTGACGATTCGAGAGGCTGTATTGAGTAATACTGATTGACAGATTGTAGAGCTTGGATTGAGGGAGTTATACTGATTGTAGAGGTTGGATTGAGGGAGTTATACTGATTGTAGAGCTTGGATTTAGGTAGTTATACTGATTGTAGAGATTGGATTTAGGTAGTTATACTGATTGTAGAGATTGGATTGAGGGAGTTATACTGATTGTAGAGATTGGATTGAGGGAGTTATACTGGTTGTAGAGGTTGGATTGAGGGAGTTATACTGATTGTAGAGGTTGGATTGAGTGAGCTATATTGATTGTAGAGGTTGAATTGATGGAGTTATACTGATTGTAGAGGTTGGATTGATGGAGTAATACTGATTGTAGAGGATGGATTGAGGGAGTTATACATTATAGAGGTTGGATTGATTGTAGAGGTTGGATTGATGGAGTTATACTGATTGTAGAGGTTGGATTGAGGGAGTTATACTGATTGTAGAGGTTGGATGGAGGGAGTTATACTGATTATATAGGTTGGATTGAGTGAGCTATATTGATTGTAGAGGTTGGATTGATGGAGTTATACTGATTGTAGAGGTTGGATTGATGGAGTAATACTGATTGTAGAGGATGGATTGAGGGAGTTATACATTGTAGAGGTTGGATTGATGGAGTTATACTGATTGTAGAGGTTGGATTGAGGGAGTTATACTGATTGTAGAGGTTGGATTGAGGGAGTTATACTGATTGTAGAGGTTGGATTTAGGGAGTTATACTGATTGTAGAGGTTGGATTGAGGGAGTTATACTGATTGTAGAGGTTGGATTGAGTGAGCTATATTGATTGTAGAGGTTGGATTGATGGAGTAATACTGATTGTAGAGGATGGATTGAGGGAGTTATACTGATTGTAGAGGTTGGATTGAGGGAGTTATACTGATTGTAGAGGTTGGATTGAGGGAGTTATACTGATTGTAGAGGTTGGATTGAGTGAGCTATATTGATTGTAGAGGTTGGATTGATGGAGTTATACTGATTGTAGAGGTTGGATTGAGGGAGTTATACTGATTGTAGAGGTTGGATTGATGGAGTAATACTGATTGTAGAGGTTGGATTGATGGAGTAATACTGATTGTAGAGCTTGGATTGATGGAGTAATACTGATTGTAGAGGTTGGATTGATGGAGTTATACATTGTAGAGGTTGGATTGATGGAGTAATACTGATTGTAGAGGTTGGATTGATGGAGTAATACTGATTGTAGAGGTTGGATTGATGGAGTTATACATTGTATAGGTTGGATTGATGGAGTTAGACATTGTAGAGCTTGGATTGAGGGAGTTATACTGATTGTAGAGGTTGGATTGAGGGAGTTATACTGATTGTAGAGGTTGGATTGATGGAGTTATACTGATTGTAGAGGTTGGATTGAGGGAGTTATACTGATTGTAGAGGTTGGATTGAGGGAGTTATACTGATTGTAGAGGTTGGATTGAGGGAGTTATACTGATTGTAGAGGTTGGATTGATGGAGTTATACTGATTGTAGAGGTTGGATTGAGGGAGTTATACTGATTGTAGAGGTTGGATTGATGGAGTAATACTGATTGTAGAGGTTGGATTGATGGAGTAATACTGATTGTAGAGGATGGATTGAGGGAGTTATACATTGTAGAGGTTGGATTGATTGTAGAGGTTGGATTGATGGAGTTATACTGATTGTAGAGGTTGGATTGATGGAGTTATACATTGTAGAGGTTGGATTGATGGAGTTATACTGATTGTAGAGGTTGGATTGATGGAGTTATACATTGTAGAGCTTGGATTGAGGGAGTTATACTGATTGTAGAGGTTGGATTGATGGAGTTATACATTGTAGAGCTTGGATTGAGGGAGTTATACTGATTGTAGAGGTTGGATTGATGGAGTTATACATTGTAGAGGTTGGATTGATGGAGTTATACTGATTGTAGAGGTTGGATTGATGGAGTTATACATTGTAGAGCTTGGATTGAGGGAGTTATACTGATTGTAGAGGTTGGATTGATGGAGTTATACATTGTAGAGCTTGGAATGAGGGAGTTATACTGATTGTAGAGGTTGGATTGAGGCAGTTATACTGATTGTAGAGGTTGGATTGATGGAGTTATACTGATTGTAGAGGTTGGATTGAGGGAGTTATACTGATTGTAGAGGTTGGATTGAGGGAGTTATACTGATTGTAGAGGTTGGATTGAGGGAGTTATACTGATTGTAGAGGTTGGATTGATGGAGTTATACTGATTGTAGAGGTTGGATTGAGGGAGTTATACTGATTGTAGAGGTTGGATTGATGGAGTAATACTGATTGTAGAGGTTGGATTGATGGAGTAATACTGATTGTAGAGGATGGATTGAGGGAGTTATACATTGTAGAGGTTGGATTGATTGTAGAGGTTGGATTGATGGAGTTATACTGATTGTAGAGGTTGGATTGATGGAGTTATACATTGTAGAGGTTGGATTGATGGAGTTATACTGATTGTAGAGGTTGGATTGATGGAGTTATACATTGTAGAGCTTGGATTGAGGGAGTTATACTGATTGTAGAGGTTGGATTGATGGAGTTATACATTGTAGAGCTTGGATTGAGGGAGTTATACTGATTGTAGAGGTTGGATTGATGGAGTTATACATGGTAGAGGTTGGATTGATGGAGTTATACTGATTGTAGAGGTTGGATTGATGGAGTTATACATTGTAGAGCTTGGATTGAGGGAGTTATACTGATTGTAGAGGTTGGATTGATGGAGTTATACATTGTAGAGGTTGGATTGAGGGAGTTATACTGATTGTAGAGGTTGGATTGATGGAGTTATACATTGTAGAGCTTGGATTGAGGGAGTTATACTGATTGTAGAGGTTGGATTGATGGAGTTATACATTGTAGAGCTTGGATTGAGGGAGTTATACTGATTGTAGAGGTTGGATTGATGGAGTTATACATTGTAGAGCTTGGATTGAGGGAGTTATACTGATTGTAGAGGTTGGATTGATGGAGTTATACATTGTAGAGCTTGGATTGAGGGAGTTATACATTGTAGAGCTTGGATTGAGGGAGTTATACATTGTAGAGCTTGAATTGAGGGAGTTATACTGATTGTAGAGGTTGGATTGAGGGAGTTATACTGATTGTAGAGGTTGGATTGAGGGAGTTATACTGATTGTAGAGGTTGGATTGATGGAGTTATACATTGTAGAGCGTGGATTGAGGGAGTTATACATTGTAGAGCTTGGATTGAGGGAGTTATACATTGTAGAGCTTGGATTGAGGGAGTTATACTGATTGTAGAGGTTGGATTGATGGAGTTATACATTGTAGAGCTTGGATTGAGGGAGTTATACATTGTAGAGCTTGGATTGAGGGAGTTATACATTGTAGAGCTTGGATTGAGGGAGTTATACTGATTGTAGAGGTTGGATTGAGGGAGTTATACTGATTGTAGAGGTTGGATTGAGGGAGTTATACTGATTGTAGAGGTTGGATTGATGGAGTTATACATTGTAGAGCTTGGATTGAGGGAGTTATACATTGTAGAGCTTGGATTGAGGGAGTTATACATTGTAGAGCTTGGATTGAGGGAGTTATACTGATTGTAGAGGTTGGATTGAAGGAGTTATACTGATTGTAGAGGTTGGATTGAGGGAGTTATACTGATTGTAGAGGTTGGATTGAGGGAGTTATACTGATTGTAGAGGTTGGATTGATGGAGTTATACTGATTGTAGAGGTTGGATTGAGGGAGTTATACTGATTGTAGAGGTTGGATTGATGGAGTTATACTGATTGTAGAGGATGGATTGATGGAGTTATACATTGTAGAGCTTGGATTGAGGGAGTTATACATTGTAGAGCTTGGATTGAGGGAGTTATACATTGTAGAGCTTGGATTGAGGGAGTTATACTGATTGTAGAGGTTGGATTGAGGGAGTTATACTGATTGTAGAGGTTGGATTGAGGGAGTTATACTGATTGTAGAGGTTGGATTGAGGGAGTTATACTGATTGTAGAGGTTGGATTGAGGGAGTTATACTGATTGTAGAGGTTGGATTGAGGGAGTTATACTGATTGTAGAGGTTGGATTGAGGGAGTTATACTGATTGTAGAGGTTGGATTGAGGGAGTTATAATGATTGTAGAGGTTGGATTGAGGGAGTTATACTGATTGTAGAGGTTGGATTGAGGGAGTTATACTGATTGTAGAGCTTGGATTGAGGGAGTTATACTGATTGTAGAGCTTGGATTGAGGGAGTTATACTGATTGTAGAGGTTGGATTGAGGGAGTTATACTGATTGTAGAGGTTGGATTGAGGGAGTTATACTGATTGTAGAGGTTGGATTGAGGGAGTTATACTGATTGTAGAGGTTGGATTGAGGGAGTTATACTGATTGTAGAGGTTGGATTGAGGGAGTTATACTGATTGTAGAGGTTGGATTGAGGGAGTTATACTGATTGTAGAGGTTGGATTGAGGGAGTTATACTGATTGTAGAGGTTGGATTGAGGGAGTTATACTGATTGTAGAGCTTGGATTGAGGGAGTTTTACTGATTGTAGAGGTTGGATTGAGGGAGTTATACTGATTGTAGAGGTTGGATTGAGGGAGTTATACTGATTGTAGAGGTTGGATTGAGGGAGTTATACTGATTGTAGAGGTTGGATTGAGGGAGTTATACTGATTGTAGAGGTTGGATTGAGGGAGTTATACTGATTGTAGAGGTTGGATTGATGGAGTAATACTGATTGTAGAGGTTAGATTGATGGAGTAATACTGATTGTAGAGGTTGGATTGAGGGAGTTATACTGATTGTAGAGGTTGGATTGAGGGAGTTATACTGATTGTAGAGGTTGGATTGAGGGAGTTATACTGATTGTAGAGGTTGGATTGAGGGAGTTATACTGATTGTAGAGGTTGGATTGAGGGAGTTATACTGATTGTAGAGGTTCGATTGAGGGAGTTATACTGATTGTAGAGGTTGGATTGAGGGAGTTATACTGATTGTAGAGGTTGGATTGAGGGAGTTATACTGATTGTAGAGGTTGGATTGAGGGAGTTATACTGATTGTAGAGGTTGGATTGAGGGAGTTATACTGATTGTAGAGGTTGGATTGAGGGAGTTATACTGATTGTAGAGGTTGGATTGAGGGAGTTATACTGATTGTAGAGGTTGGATTGATGGAGTTATACATTGTAGAGGTTGGATTGATGGAGTTATACTGATTGTAGAGGTTGGATTGATGGAGTTATACATTGTAGAGCTTGGATTGAGGGAGTTATACTGATTGTAGAGGTTGGATTGATGGAGTTATACATTGTAGAGGTTGGATTGAGGGAGTTATACTGATTGTAGAGGTTGGATTGATGGAGTTATACATTGTAGAGCTTGGATTGAGGGAGTTATACTGATTGTAGAGGTTGGATTGATGGAGTTATACATTGTAGAGCTTGGATTGAGGGAGTTATACTGATTGTAGAGGTTGGATTGATGGAGTTATACATTGTAGAGCTTGGATTGAGGGAGTTATACTGATTGTAGAGGTTGGATTGATGGAGTTATACATTGTAGAGCTTGGATTGAGGGAGTTATACATTGTAGAGCTTGGATTGAGGGAGTTATACATTGTAGAGCTTGGATTGAGGGAGTTATACTGATTGTAGAGGTTGGATTGAGGGAGTTATACTGATTGTAGAGGTTGGATTGAGGGAGTTATACTGATTGTAGAGGTTGGATTGATGGAGTTATACATTGTAGAGCGTGGATTGAGGGAGTTATACATTGTAGAGCTTGGATTGAGGGAGTTATACATTGTAGAGCTTGGATTGAGGGAGTTATACTGATTGTAGAGGTTGGATTGATGGAGTTATACATTGTAGAGCTTGGATTGAGGGAGTTATACATTGTAGAGCTTGGATTGAGGGAGTTATACATTGTAGAGCTTGGATTGAGGGAGTTATACTGATTGTAGAGGTTGGATTGAGGGAGTTATACTGATTGTAGAGGTTGGATTGAGGGAGTTATACTGATTGTAGAGGTTGGATTGATGGAGTTATACATTGTAGAGCTTGGATTGAGGGAGTTATACATTGTAGAGCTTGGATTGAGGGAGTTATACATTGTAGAGCTTGGATTGAGGGAGTTATACTGATTGTAGAGGTTGGATTGAGGGAGTTATACTGATTGTAGAGGTTGGATTGAGGGAGTTATACTGATTGTAGAGGTTGGATTGAGGGAGTTATACTGATTGTAGAGGTTGGATTGATGGAGTTATACTGATTGTAGAGGTTGGATTGAGGGAGTTATACTGATTGTAGAGGTTGGATTGATGGAGTTATACTGATTGTAGAGGATGGATTGATGGAGTTTTACATTGTAGAGCTTGGATTGAGGGAGTTATACATTGTAGAGCTTGGATTGAGGGAGTTATACATTGTAGAGCTTGGATTGAGGGAGTTATACTGATTGTAGAGGTTGGATTGAGGGAGTTATACTGATTGTAGAGGTTGGATTGAGGGAGTTATACTGATTGTAGAGGTTGGATTGAGGGAGTTATACTGATTGTAGAGGTTGGATTGAGGGAGTTATACTGATTGTAGAGGTTGGATTGAGGGAGTTATACTGATTGTAGAGGTAGGATTGAGGGAGTTATACTGATTGTAGAGGTTGGATTGAGGGAGTTATACTGATTGTAGAGGTTGGATTGAGGGAGTTATACTGATTGTAGAGGTTGGATTGAGGGAGTTATACTGATTGTAGAGCTTGGATTGAGGGAGTTATACTGATTGTAGAGCTTGGATTGAGGGAGTTATACTGATTGTAGAGGTTGGATTGAGGGAGTTATACTGATTGTAGAGGTTGGATTGAGAAAGTTATACTGATTGTAGAGGTTGGATTGAGGGAGTTATACTGATTGTAGAGGTTGGATTGAGGGAGTTATACTGATTGTAGAGGTTGGATTGAGGGAGTTATACTGATTGTAGAGGTTGGATTGAGGGAGTTATACTGATTGTAGAGGTTGGATTGAGGGAGTTATACTGATTGTAGAGGTTGGATTGAGGGAGTTATACTGATTGTAGAGCTTGGATTGAGGGAGTTATACTGATTGTAGAGGTTGGATTGAGGGAGTTATACTGATTGTAGAGGTTGGATTGAGGGAGTTATACTGATTGTAGAGGTTGGATTGAGGGAGTTATACTGATTGTAGAGGTTGGATTGAGGGAGTTATACTGATTGTAGAGGTTGGATTGAGGGAGTTATACTGATTGTAGAGGTTGGATTGAGGGAGTTATACTGATTGTAGAGGTTGGATTGATGGAGTAATACTGATTGTAGAGGTTAGATTGATGGAGTAATACTGATTGTAGAGGTTGGATTGAGGGAGTTATACTGATTGTAGAGGTTGGATTGAGGGAGTTATACTGATTGTAGAGGTTGGATTGAGGGAGTTATACTGATTGTAGAGGTTGGATTGAGGGAGTTATACTGATTGTAGAGGTTGGATTGAGGGAGTTATACTGATTGTAGAGGTTGGATTGAGGGAGTTATACTGATTGTAGAGGTTGGATTGAGGGAGTTATACTGATTGTAGAGGTTGGATTGAGGGAGTTATACTGATTGTAGAGGTTGGATTGAGGGAGTTATACTGATTGTAGAGGTTGGATTGAGGGAGTTATACTGATTGTAGAGGTTGGATTGAGGGAGTTATACTGATTGTAGAGGTTGGATTGAGGGAGTTATACTGATTGTAGAGGTTGGATTGAGGGAGTTATACTGATTGTAGAGGTTGGATTGAGGGAGTTATACATATTCAAAGATGAAAATTTGGTGGGAAAAATACAGATTCAAGCAAAAGGGTTGGTATAACAATCATCAGTATTACTGATTGAAGATTGTGGATTGTGGAAAAATAATGATTGAAGAGGAAAGATTTAGATCATGAACATGACACTACTCAACGGTCGCTGTGGGTGTGTCCTGGTCTAGCGACTAGAGCCACCTTTGATTGATAATATAGTGTCATGTATATTGTTTTTCCAAGAATTGGAACACGCAATGTTTATTCCCCTCTCTCTCTCTTTTCTTACTACACACAATATTAGGACGTTTAGTAGGAAAACAAAAGGTTCTAGGTAATGTTGGGATTCTGTGTTGATCTCAAATTCTCAGGGTCTGGGAACGACTCATTATTTAATAGGGGAAGTTCCTATCGTTTTTGTTATGAGTTTTGTAATGATACCATGATTTTCACCCCTACTGGTAATGGGTCTATCCCTTGCACCACTCGGATAGTATTTAATGATTTGTTTTGTCTGAAAGACGGAGAGTTTCAAAATATGTTCCTTTGAGAACGTTTGTGTTTGCACTATTTTATTCTAACTGTACATAATAGATATATTGTATATATTGAACATACCACCTGAAATAAACTATCAACAACAGTTACACTGAAGCTTCCTTGTCAAGTTACTATTCTATTGTGTTGTACACATTACTATAAGATTTATCTACTACTATAATGTCCAAGAAAGGAAATGTTGGAATACAAATACTGAATTTGTGCCCAGGACTATAAGAAGAGTTCGTGTAATAATGAAACATAAATACCAATAATTAAAGTCTCCCCTAGGACTAACGAGAATTATCAGCAAGATCTACACAGCTCTGGCCACAAGGGGATTGTGGACGTAACAATAGGTATCGGTTTCAAATCCTGCAAAAATAAAAAATAAAAACAACTCTGGAATTTTTCTCGGGAACTGGAGGCGCTGTGCTAAGGCTGCACAACAATAATTGGGATACTTTGTAACTTTCACGTCATTTGGGGAGAACGTAAATTTATATTTGAAATTTTGAAACTTGCTGGCTATAAAATTCACTTCTATACCCACGGGCCTCAAAGATGGGCGACGTGTGTAAACCGCCGATACGTTCACATTAGGAATACACCGGCGGGCGAACGCACGGGGTACAGCCCCTGTTGCGCGCCCGAGGGTCTTTGTACTACCGAGAAACTGGTAGATAATTCCTATTGCAGATGTGACGTAAAGGGGTATAACTATGCTTAGCTTAATCATTTACTTTACTGCAGTGATTTCCCCTCACATTTGTCACAATTGTCTGGAGACGGAACTTCCGTTAATATTTTATTGTTGTTTATTGGTTTCTCCTCTTCTGGGGAAGGTCGCCAGAATTGGTATCGACTATATTATTGTTGTTTAAGTGTAAATAAACTGTTTTATCGGATTAAGCTGTTTTGTGTTTTTTTCCCCAAGGAAATGTATTTAATAGCCAATTATTTGAGGGAACTTTTCTATATGGAAATGGACGAGATGATTCGAACTATAAGCTTTGACCAGAACATAACGGAGCTAAAAAAATCAAAAAGAGAAAAAACAACAACATCAAATCCACTGAGGTCGCCTAGATCAGGGGTCGACTGACTTGAGATATTAGTGTGCGAAAGAAGGATTTTCTAATTCATTCAGCGCGTTCAAAAGCCTAATAGTAATCCTGTTCTACCTCACAATGTCTTGTATAAGAGTCTTGATTTTATTTTTTTCTGGGGGTATTCCGCGTGCCATCGAAAATTAAATCTGCATGCCAAGCATGACACGCGTGCTATGGGTTGCCGACCCCTGGCCTAGATGAATATGGTCTGAAAAAAAGTCACAGTAACGCACACACACACAGAGACATACGCATAATACATATATTACATAACATCGTGTCCGTCTGTCCGTCTCTCGTAGTTAGTCATGAAATAAAAATGTGTCTGGCCAACGTTTCACAAAACCAATGAACAACGCTGTTCTATATTCAGTTATAAATATATTTGAGAGTAGGGCCTAAAATAACTGCGTGATTGTTCCAATTTCTGCCAGCATCAATTAAGCACAAATCTGGGGATTCGATGGGTTTTACAATTGTTACGACTCCTTGTTCTTTTTTTTTTTTAAATCCTATTTTTTCCCCATTTCCTTTTTTTTTGCCCCCATGCGTCATCGTAGTTATATAACATTTCCCGTTGATGTCATAAAAGACAATTCCCCCCCCCCCCCAACCTCCTCCTTATACCCTACTCTTACTTTTCTTTTTAAATACTAAGTTTGGTAAGAGTATAAAGAAAAAAATAGAAATGATGAAGAAAAAATATTGGGGAGGGGGTGAGTAGGGATGATAAAAAGGGCTGCGGAGTAGGGTGTAGGGAGGGAGGGCGCGCGAGAGAGAATGACTCCAAGGAAGGCACGCGAGTTAATGTTAGTTGAACGTGAGCCTCGCCCAATGTCCAGCAATTAGTGTCCGAGCATCGCCCGAGGGGGGGTGGAGCGTGTAGGGGGGGGGGGGCTGTTTGTAAAACACTGACCTCCCCCCAAAGGGAGAGGAGGGGGTACATGTTGGTCAACGACGATGGCCATCCTACCTCCCCCTCCGTCCAGCTTTTATTTTTTCACCACATACATTTGCCGGCGTCTCCCTAAAAAAATAAAATCCAAACACACATACGACCTTGTTTCTTTCTTTTTCTTTCTATCTTCAAACATTTCAATGTGGGCGAGCGTTTTCATAAGTTGATCCTATTAGTTGTATTAGCGTTGTCTCTAGATAAGGCTTTGAGGGGATGCCCCCCCCCCCCACACCCCAGACACTACGTTGCTGTTTCCATTGAGCCCTCGAGCGGCTCCTCGCTAAGATCATTTGCGTGCTTTCTGTCACTCGCATCGCGAGTCTGGAATCTCCGGTGAATAGAGGCGATAAAATGAGCACTCGGGGGTTTTTCTTTTCTCTCTCTCAATAACCTTAAGACGATTCTTTCCTAAAAAAATGTATGTCTGTTTTTTTTTATATAAATATTCATTTTTGGGGTTTGAAAGTTATATTTATATAATGTTTGGCAAAACACACCTTTTTTTTTTTTGGACAATAGGGTCAGTTAAGGAAACGTGATATGGTTTAGTTTCGAATCTAATTTAAAGATATTGCTTCAATCTCAATGTATGTCTAATTAAGTGTATTACCAAAGATGATGTTTATTATTTGCGTTGAATTTACAAACTGAAAACAGAAGTTTGTTGATATGATAGATATTGATGGCGTGTTCAGTGTGGGGGGGGGGGGGGCTTAATCATTGATAGGATAGTTGAGGTGGGATGAACGGACGGATAGGGGAATAGTGAAGAAATGGAAAGAAATTAATGATGGCTGAAAGGAGAGATAAATATTAAGACATCATTATGGGGGGGGGGGCACACGGTGGTGTAGCGGAAGTGGTTGTCGTTCCGATAATCCCGTGTTTGGATCCCGATGAAGGCTAAACTATAGTTTTGACGTGTCTGGGAGGGTGTCTCTGAGTCCAGCCAGCCTTTATTAATAGCCTACCTTGTTGATAGACTGTGACTGTAAGGCGACTGTGGCTTTGTATTTACCCCAAGTACGCCGTGGTCACAGTAACTTGTGAACGCCGCTTCACTTGTCCTATAGACTGTCGATCAGCTTGCCCTGATAGGGACACTTACAAAATATTATTATAAAAAAAAATCCCCCTTTTTAAAAAAAATCTCACTTTCGTGTATTGTTCTAAGAATTTCCAAAATTAGTTATTGATTTATTGTGGAAATAAATTTTTAAAAATCATTTCGTCATTTTTTTCTTTTCCCTATCGTATTTTCAGTTCGCGTCATACTTATTATTTTAATATTTTTTTTAAACATCCTTCAATTAGATGGCGTTCTATTATTTTCTCAATTATAACGCACATCATTCTTGGTCATCTTTTTGTGTTTTTTTTTTTTTAATTGGTAACAATGAACAGAACATGGAGAGAGAGAGACAAAAATCTCGACAATGTTATTTTTAACCGAAGAGGAAGAAGAAAAAATAGTTTTTTTCGTCCTTTTGTTTAATTAAAGTTGTCAACGGATTTGAGCGGCGCGGTACAAACTTTTGTTGAAGTGTTGACAAAGGGAAGATAACCATCGTTCGGTGGAACAACTTTTTGAAACAACAAGCAAAGCGGGAAAGTAGGAAATGGAACATGGCTCGATAACATCACGTCTTCAGTCAGACGATCTTCATCAATATAACTTGTTAAAACTTTCGCATATTTATTTATTTATTTTTATCCTCGTGGACATTTAATTTGTTAATGTGTTTCGATTGAGCGCGTATCTTCTACGTGGCAATTACTGTTCGAAAATTTCATTAATTAATTGACAGCCCTAACATTTTAGAAAACGAAAATTTAGAATTTTTTATTCTAAAAAAAAAAAAAATCATTTCTATATTTTTCCTGTTAATGGATATTTATATTTTTTGTGTCAATTTTTAATGCGAGATGTACAAATTTAGCAGATTTTTAAACAAGTGTCTCCCCATTTTGTTTATTTTAATTTTGCTGTCTCTCTGCCCTAATTCGTTAATGAAAATATCTCTTAAAGAGAATTTAAAATCACTATCGTTGAGTTTAGAAAGGTGCGTGGGTAATTGAAGGAGGGGGGGGGGGGTAGAAAAACAAACCAAGATTCGACAAAGGTTTCAACTTGGCTAGGTCACGCGTTTTTAAACACATAAGGGAAAATTTAACGTTGTTCGAACAGTCATGCTTCGACACCAAATTTTAAGTCAATAAATCTTAGCAAAATGTTTTTAGGTGAAGTTTTTCTTGTTTATCAGACTTTCCAGAGAAATCCACAAAGAAAATTTCATAAGATTCTCTGTCTTTATGTTCTCTCTAAAAAGTTTTCTATGGAATTCTAGTGAAGCAACCGAGAGCACATGTTTTTTTTTTTTTTTTTTAAATCAACTTTAAGCGTTGAAGTAAATTTATAGATAAGATTCTAAAGTTGACATTCTAACCTTAACCCCTGATGATAATGAGTACATAAACCGCTTATTTGTCTATAAACCTGCTCACTAGTCCTTCAAGCTGCTCACTAGTCCTCCAAGCTTGCATATTTGTCCTCCAAACATACAGATTCGTCCTTCAAACCTACAGATTCGTCCTCCAAAACTACTGATTCGCCATCGAAGGTTCTTCTAACCTTCTCATTTTCCCTCCAGAACCTGCTTTTTCCCCCCTCCAAAACATGCGCGTTTTCTCTCCAAAACCTTGTCCTCCAAACCTGCACGTTTGTCCTCCAAACCTGCCCATTTACCAATTATACCTGCACATTAAAATCTGTCCTCCAAACCTGCTCACTTGTCCTCCAAACCTGCCCATTTACCCTTTAAACCTGCACATTAAAATATGTCCTCCAAACCTGCTCACTTGTCCTCCAAACCTGCCCATTTACCCTTTAAACCTGCACATTAAAATATGTCCTCCAAACCTGCTCACTTGTCCTCCAAACCTGCCCATTTACCCTTTAAACCTGCACATTAAAATCTGTCCACCAAACCTGCTCACTTGTCCTCCAAACCTGCCCATTTACCCTTTAAACCTGCACATTAAAATCTGTCCACCAAACCTGCTCACTTGTCCTCCAAACCTGCCCATTTACCCTTTAAACCTGCACATTAAAATATGTCCTCCAAACCTGCTCACTTGTCCTCCAAACCTGCCCATTTACCCTTTAAACCTGCACATTAAAATCTGTCCACCAAACCTGCTCACTTGTCCTCCAAACCTGCCCATTTACCCTTTAAACCTGCACATTAAAATCTGTCCTCCAAACCTGCTCACTTGTCCCCCAAACCTGCCCATTTACCCTTTAAACCTGCACATTAAAATCTGTCCTCCAAACCTGCTCACTTGTTATCCACGGCTACCCAAAGAGCCTGGAAAAATATCTCAGATATAGTCCACTTAAGTCCACCGACCGATCTACATAGTTCTAGATCTATATTAACTCTTAAAGACCTAACAACACATTATACCGCCCACCAGTAATGGGTTTTTAAATGACCTACACGTCTCATTCGTGAATGCACAATTAATTTGCGTGACCTTTCGAGGCGTGGTTTTTCACAGTCGCCATGTTATTGTTCGTATTTTTCGTCGTAGTTCATATGCATATAGATCTTAGCGCGTGCGTGTGTATTACAATAACTGTTAACCCTTACAGTCCCGGGCGCGTATATAGCGGGACTGAAGATCATAGATAGAAAGTAGGTCGGTACAGGAAGGGTTAAGGTGGGGCAGCAGTAGACAATGACCGGTCATGCCACTGTCAATAACGCAGTCTGAACGCCATGTCCAGTCTGCTGCCCCACTTTAACGGTTGTTAACTGGGCACAAGTTTAACATCAACACAAATTCAGTAGCCTGCTTGTCGGAATTAACCTTTTTTTTGTTGGGTAAATAAGGTGTATAATCGTGCATAGTTTTTTTTTTTTTGTATTTTTTTTTTTTATAAATGTCCGGTTAAACGGTTATATATAGGCCTTGTATACAATTGTCGAACGGCGAACACATTGTGTCCCTACAAAATGTATGTATATTTAAATAAAAAACACGAGATCTGCAATGAAACAACAACACAGATAAACCTACGGTATAAACAACACAAAACATGTAAGAAGTTTTTCCAGAGAGCCGATAATTCCACACACCTGAGTATTGGGCAATGCAAAGGGAAATAACTCGTCATTACTTCGCGCTAACCTCGCGTTCTTGTATCACGGCCGTTTTTCTTAAAAAATTATTATTATTTTGTTGTCGTTTTCATCACAGTTTATATATATGTTGTACCTATTGGACGACATACTTTTTTTTAAAAAAAAGAACAAGATTAAAATCAACAAACTCAACAGATTACGTACTTTTGTTTTGAGGAGTGTGGGGGGTTCACCTGCAACTGAGTTTTACTGCGCATGCTGTGCAATAGCATGTAGAGAGATGCTATCTATAACTCCATATTATATATTATACAAGCTAAATACCCCGGCGTTGCCCCGGGGGGAAATAAAACAGGCCTGCATAAGCTACATATACAAATTTTATAAGCCACAATGAACTGATTGCTATAGATCGAATAATAATATTTAAAAAAAAACATTATTGTATTTTACTGAAGACATTTAGGAAAAAAATTTAAAATAAATATTGTAATCGGGTTAAAAATAGGCAAGTCTTTTTTATTTAACAAAGAAACTATTTAAAAAAAAGCCCGGTGTTGCCCGTGGAGTTAACTCTTTCTTTTTTTTAAAAGTAATGTTAATTGAAATGAACATTTTATTGGAAAAAAAAGGTATAGACTGACTGTAGAATCGTACCCTGTTTGACCGCATGGCAGCCCGTTACGTTATCCACAAAGATGGCGAGGACACTAAATGTGATAAGTCAAATTGCAAGGTAAAATACGAGGCATTAAGGGCACATGTCTTTAAATACACCAATTTGATTGGTTAAACACCTACACAGAGAGTTTATATATATATATATAGAGACAGAGATTTTTGCCTCGATCGACGTTAAAAAACAACAACTAAGGATTCAAAAAAATTTAAGGCAATAATATAAATCGTGCACTCAGTTTTTAACTTGTTTTATGTGACATAGGATTGTGTAGTCAAAACAAGATCATACTGAGTGTTACAGTCACATTTTGGGAGGTCAACTATTTTGTGTACTATACGACCAGTTACCTTCCCTTTTCATTGTGGTGACCGCTATGGTTGCCGAGTAGCACGAAAAAAAAAGGTTAAAAAAACAACAACAGGTCTTTATGAACACTGTCACACCTGGCCCGTTGTTATAAAGGGTGTGTGTCTTTTAAGGCAATTGGATTTTTGGCTGTGGCGAGATGGTTGATAAAAGTAAATTGATTTAGAATGTGATTTAAGGGAGTACGTTTTATACTACTATTTTATGTAGATTAAACTTCTATTTTGAAAACAAAACTCGCGTGTGTCGAGCTTTAAAACACCTGGAATTTAATATATTAACATTTTAATAACATAACAGTACATGTAACAATTTAAGCTAAAATCTCACGTAAGGCTAAGTGGACGCAATGTTGACGGTGCAAGCTTATGATTGTAAGCTGTAACTTACAAATAATTGCAATTCCCCTTATGGGGGAACGTATCATAAGCCCCCCCCCCCCCCCCCCCCAAGATCGTTAGCAAAGACTGAAAATATAACGCAACTACTGCTCATTGCTAATTCAGCTTTACATTCGATCCTTTATTTATATGGTAATCTTTTGGGCTTTAAGCGGATTAAAATACAGAATTGTGAGTTACAATATAAAACAACAACGAAACGAACACACGATGCGCCGTGATCTCATAATGGGGGGCGCACACACACACACACAATCTCTTGCACGTAAATTGAACAAACAAAAAGCACCACACACATAAAAGGAAAAACAGTTAATAGGGGCAAAGAGTTTGATTGGATGGAATCAATTTGATTTTATCCAATGATTGCCTTTTTGTCTTTTTTTTTTTTAAATACTGAAATCAATTACTTCCAAAAGGAAATTACTCTGAATTAAAGGATTTCGAAATTCAATTGCACTGACCTTTATATCTTTGCTCTATGTATTATAGAATAAAAGAATTATATATAAGTAATCAGTTTGATATAGTTTCTAAATGGGTTTTTACATATATTTACATTACTGTGTCTGTAAAAATTCTTAAAAGAATAGGGGGGACGGCCGGCATCGCGTTCGTCTGGTGTACTGAAGGTTCTGGGTTCAAAGAATGGAAAAGGCTAGGATTTGTTCTCGAGACTGGAGGGTGGTGGCCCCGAGTCTACTCAACTCTGATGTTGGGGGTAGAGTGAAGGCGGTTGTGCATTGTGCTGACCACACAATCCCCTAGTATGTCATGGCCACAGAAACTTTACCGGCCCTATGATCAAATTGGTTTGAAAAGTACTTTACTATATTTATTACATAAACGATTTTAAATAACGAATATCGCTATGGTTCTGGTGTACCTTAAAGTAATAATAATAACTTTGACAGTGGAGACGACAGAATATGAAATTTGATGTTGAAGATAATCAGTTTAGTTCTAATAATAAAACATGGGAAAAATAGTGAACTAAGTAAGTAATAAAAACAAAATATTTTGATATCAACGTTCTACTCTGTGGCAAATATCTGCCTACCCACCCCCCCCCCCCCCCCCAACCAACCGTGACTCTAAAACTGATTCCGCCCTTTGTGGCACGACATGGATGCGCGTCATCCACAGCAATCCATGTACTAGATAGTATCCACAGCAATCCATGTACTAGTTAGTATCCACAGCACCACGTCCTAGAAGACCCGACCGAGTGGCCATCTTTTCAGTTTCCACGACAGCAGTGTTAAACAAACAATGAATTTTAAGGTAGTAAACGCCCGAAGACCAAAAAAACAACGAGGTTTTGCATTTGTGAAAGGAGTGGGGGGGGGGGAAGGGTTTTCAGGTCGATCTTGTCACTGCAACAGTAATTCCTTTTAACCCTTAAAAACTAACCGAAAAAATAATATGGACAAGCTTATCCTCAGTGTTGCTTGTAATCGGGTCCGGAAGTTGTGGGTCCGTGGAGGGGAAGTAGGGGCAGATAAGAAAGATAAGGGCCGATAATTCTACAAGGGGGGAAGTCGCGGGAACGAAGCCAAGCGTCAGGCCTAGCGGAAAGGGGGACAGAATTGATGGCGGTGTTTGTCCTTTGATTGGCTGTTTTGGTTAGAGATTATTGATTCATGAACTATTGGAACCGAACGGCTTTTCTGTGTATATTATGTGTGGGTGTGCGTCGGTGTTTGTGTATACCGAATTCAAATAATATATAGATCTATTTATATATCGCAAAATACTTTTTTAAACAGTACCTTAAAATACATAAAAAATATTAAAAAAAATTTAAACTTAGGCTATGTAATAGTATACTTTATAGACCTACGATCTATGTTGAATATTATAATACGATATCTCTCTTTCTCTCACTCACTCTCTCTCACTCTCTCTCTCTCTCTCTCTCTCTCTCTCTTTCTCTTTCCCTTTGTCGCGCTTCTTTAAATATTTAAACAAAAAAATTACCCGCGTTCAACTATTAATAAGATATGGATGGCATTTCTCGCAGTAGCCAACTTCGAAGGGGGTCGTCGTTCTTTGAGAAACAAAAACACCCTTTTGTTTCAATATTGATTTGTTTTGTTTCAAGTTTTATTATCTGTTCATTACAATCATTTCTCCACGTTGTAACGAAACGACCGGAAAATGAAATTAGTTTTTAACAAAAACTTTTGTCTTGAATGGCCCATGACCTACATTAATGCGAGGCCTCACTACTCTATTATCATTGAAATTTTCCCTTTCTGAAGGCCACCAACGTGCATTGTTGTTGCTTTATTCACTCGTTGTAAAAAAGCATAAAGATGTGTGTGAATTCTGTGAATGTCAATGTTACCCCGCGCAACCAATAACGCTGTCTTGAATGGCTTCTTACGCTCCTACGCCTGCCTAAAGGTTTCCGCTGTATACAACTGTCGATTTTAATTTCAATTTCTCATTGAGAAAATCATTCATTAAATAAAACGGAAGTGCACACTACAAAAGGGAATCGGGAATCCCGATACATCAAATTGCAGAAATATGAAAGCAAGCAGTCCATCTTATTATAGTCCTTGGTTATACTTTAATATGTCTTCCCATTGACCTAATTTGGCTTTGAATTTCACGAATGTCTTTTTTTCTCCAAGCTTCACTATTATTACCGGAGGTTCTGGGTTCGAATCCTGGTGAAGGCTAGGATTTGTTCCTGGGACTAGAGGGGTGTCCCCTGAGCCCACCCAGCTCTGATGGGTACCTGACATTGTGCTGGCGACACAATCCCCTAGTATGCCGAGGCCACAGAGAATGTTGAAATATAAGAAAGAAAAATATAAAACGCATTTCTCATTGACCCTAGTTGAATTCCCATTAATGCGACCTACCGTTTATCTGAGATTATTCAGCCTTAAGCCATCTGTTTCTCCAATTAAAAAAAAACCCAACTTACTTCACATGCAATTTGATTGGCTGAAACTGAAAGACAATACAAAGAAAAGAAAATGGCGGCCAATTCGAAGACAAGAAAAAAAAACTTATGTCTATGGGGAAACACTGCACATGTTGGTAAATATGGATCACCAGCAAGTGCACTAGACAAAACAAACAGTAGACAAGAAACTTAAGTCTATGGGGGGAAACACTGCTCGTGTTAAATATAGATCACCAGTAAGTGCATTGGACTATGCAATTTAGGTAGTACACTTGCCGTCGCTAGGTAACGCTAGGTAAAGCAGGCGGCAGGAAGCTGGAGATTGTTAGGCAATCCAGGGTTCAACGACTTCGCGCTCACATGGAATGACGTAAAATTGATTAAGGGTTTAGAGTTTAGACAGGGATTCTCAACCGAGACCTGGGCAGTGACTGGGCAGCTTGATAGATTAATTAAATCCTGTCTTATAATATGTCACTCTATATGCTCTATTTTTGAACATGATTATTGCGTCCTACGCTCGTCCGCGATTTGAGTCTTGACTTGCATTTTGGTTTTAGGGATTTAAATGATGTTGAATTGTTAGTTTTCCTTGGCTTGTTTAGGCAACCCATTGCATGCCCGGATGCCGCTCTGGAAATTAGAGATTTTGCATCCGTTTGTTCTGGGCTATGAAATAAGAAGAGTGTGTTTATCAATGAGTCTGAAGTATTGGGTTAGATTAAGTTAGATTGTTGAATTTCTTAAAGTAAAGTAAAGTATCCCGTCAGACCAAATTGATCCATAGGGCCGGTGAAGCAGCGTTCACCAGTTTCTGTGGCCACGGCATACTAGGGCATTGTGTTGCCATTGCAACGCCCAGCCGCCTTTACTTTACCCCAACTAAAGTCGGGTACCCATCAGAGCTGGGTAGACTCAGGGACACCCCCTCCCCCCTCTAACCCCGGGGGAACAAATCATAGCTTCTACCAGGATTCGTACCCAGGACCTTTAGAACACCAGCCGAACGCGCTACCGCACGGACACCGTATTTTTAACGGCCATAACTGAAAATTTTTATTGGTTCCCAAGATATCGTGCATTCTAAGTTTTTTCTCTTACTTGTGTCAATACTATGTTTATAATTTTAGAACCGTCTTGGTAATGATGAGCCTGAGCTACATCGTGGTGGCAGCGTAAAGTGCTTTAAGTTTTTCTTAAGTTTTTCTTTTTTCTCCTTTCTAAGTTTAAAAAAAAAACATAAGAAAAAATAAAAACCAAATATGGCACTTGAAATATCCTGCTGGCGGAAGGGGGTAAAGGAGAGAGAGGGAGAGAGAGAGAAAAACAACATCACCGGCCAACGTGCCAGACCAGGGCTTGTCCTGCCAACTGTCCACAATTATCGTTAGTCAAAGTGGCCATTAAGGCAGCGTCACACAACGGGGGGTGGGAGGGTGAAACGGGAAGAGGGGGGGGGTATTTTCAGATAACGATTGATGGAGCGCGCGCTCTCATACAGATGACCAAAAAAAAAAAAAGTTTACAAATAAAAAGTAAAGGAAAAAAAAAATAAAAAATGTAATTGACTTTTTGATTCAGTTTTTGGCCGCTTACTTCCAGTGATTACTGGCGTTCAGGTGGTTTGATGAAAGGAACTTTTCAGTTCCGCCACTTGATTGCTTTATAAAGTTATAAATAATTTGTATGTGGTTTTTCATCTTCTTTTTGGTACTTCGCGCTGTTGATTTTTCAAACTGGTCACATATCGACGAGAGTTTTTATTCTAACTTTTTTTTTCTTCTCTTTTCGTTGTTGTTGTTGCTTTTATTGATGTTGTTATTGGTTATTGTTGTAGAACTTATTACATAAGTGTCACTAAAACTTTATTGGAGCAGTTCGTCAACTGTTGTAATCGTTATGGTTGTTTCCCTTTGTGTGAACCGTGAGAGTGCTTTTCCCCAACTGTGTTGTTTGCCCAGAATTGGGTAATCGGCTTAACTGATGTAGATTTGCACTAACTGATGGTAGTTAGCCATGAATGGTATGTGAACTCTATAACACACCCCTCCACATAAACAAAACCCCAGTGTTGTTGTTTTTTTAAATACTATCGCTGAGATTGAGAATTAATCCAAAGATCTAAGCATATGTCTCCGGTCTCATCGATTAATTATTTTGAACCGAAAAAAAAAACGTTTTGGTAGAGCTAGACTATTATTTGGGTGAAACATTAAAAAAAAAACAACTTCCTATCAGTTTCAGATCGAAGATGCCCATTTCCCGTTGATCGCTAAGGAGACCTAGCCGCACAACGCAAAGTAGTCGTAAAAGTTAACAAAGATATTTCTTAAGATGACTTGTGCCAGATCTTACTTAAACACACGAGTCTATAAAAATCTTTTAAAACAAAAAAAAAACGGCAAACGAACACGCACACGCGCAAACAAACAAACAAAACCAGGCCGTTAAGAAAAATAAACATGGTTTCGTCAAATATCAGTATTTTTCTTCTTCAAATAGTTGCTTTATATTGGGGCATGGTGGCTGCCGTTTGGCTGGCGTACCGAAGGTCCTGGGTTCGAATCCTGGTGTAGGCTAAGATTTGTTCTTAGATTTGCTCTGATGGGTTCCGGACTGTAGTTAAGGTGGCTGGGCATTGTGGTTACCACACAATCCTTTAGCATGCTGTGACCACAGAAACTGGCGAACTCTGCTTAACCGGACCTATGGATTAATTTCGTCCGACGGGATACTACTTACTAGTTGCATTATATTTGATATGATGAATTATGTTTATGTTGTCATTTTGTCTCCCCAGACTTTGCCGAAGTCCCGTCTCTGTTGTTCGTGGTGAGAGCTTTCATCATCCCGTCCTTCGCCGCGGGCTTCATCTGCATCATCATCTACATCATCAAAATTATATTAATTGTGCTGCACCCGACATGGCGGAGGATACACGTGAAGGCGGCGTACCTGACTTTTGCTGCCGTGGCGGGTAATTGGTTGTTACTTTATTTGTATTCGCAGACGATATTTCATGATACAAGCTAAATTACCCGGCGTTGCCCGGGGGGAAATCAGTTGCACAGGCCTAGAGCTGCAGATACCGTTGCTACGTCTAAGCGGTCGTTGCAACACGGGGTGGGTGTGTATGGTCATTGCAAAGTGGAGGTAGGGGGTCATTGCAACTTTGTGGTGGGTCAGTGCGACAGGGGGTGGTGGTTGGGGAGGGGGTATTAGTACAACTTGTGGAAGCACCCTACGGGTGTGGTCAGAGGTAGTAACTAAAATTGACTATATGGGGAAAATGTTCCATTTCTAAAAATTCACCAAAACGGGTTTGATTAAATCAGTGGGGAAAATGTTTCGTCGACTGCTTTTTTTTTTCGAAAATTCCATTGTAATTATGTTGAGATTTGAGACTATTCAATTTTATAATTTACGTTTATTTCGAAATGAAATTTCTCACAGAAATACGAACGTGTTTGTTTTTTTTGCCTGTTATAAATAGATCAATGAATTAGCCACAATGCGGTTTCATTATAAACCTTCTGATGTGGTTTTAATTGTTAATGAAGATATGTGGGGAGACAAAAAAGGAAAGCATTGCGAAAATCAAAGATGAAAAAGAAAGTTGTGTCCCCCTTGCGCCTATCTGCCCCCTTTGCTCTCCTCCCCCCTTGATATGACTTGTGTCATTTCCTGTTCCCCCCGAGCTGTTCTGTGATATTGTTGTAAGCCCACAGTTTATTGCCCTTTATTGTTTTCCACCTTTTCCGTCCCCCCCCCCCCCTCCCATCATTTGTGTTGTGCGTGTGCTGTTATGTTTGTATAGCATGTTATACTAGTTTATATATTTTATTATTGTATTTGGAGTTGTCTCGCTACTTCATCCAGAGTCTAGAGTTATTTATTTAGACTATATTTAATTTTGGTGTAGAGATGATTATTTGCGTAGATATTTAATTTATAAGGACGTAATAACACCACTATGTTTTCTCGTAGCCTCTACAAATTTCTAGAACGCGTTTTCTTTTGCATTCTAAAAAAATATTTTGGCAGAAAATCCCTCACCAAAATCTATATGAGACAAACAGAGTTGTCGTTAGATTGTTGGTTTTGTTTAGTCACAAGGAAGGTCCTTGTTATTGACCAGTGAAGTTGAATGTTATTATTGTACATAAAGTTCAAGCATTAAATTCTTCTTTAAACATTCATCGAATGGCTTGAGTGTGTGTGTGTTAATTCATAGTGAACAAGATCCTAGACAGACAACTAAAGACCCGCGTTTGTAACAGTCCCATTTAACTGTGTTATAATTACGAGCGTTTAAAAAAAAATACTGCGCGTCCACCCATCTAAATCTAATACCCTAATACCGAAATATTCCAGGCTGGCATTTTATTTTTTTGTATTAAGGCCCTTATTGCAGTATAGCTAGCTGTTCATTGCAGCTTATCGGGCAGACGAGGAAACGTCCGCGACTCTTTCAGATTTATGGCATTGAAAGCAAACGCTTGCCAAATCTGTATTGGCTGTTCTCCCTGCCTCCCTCCCTCCCCCAAGCCCACTGCTCTCACGATCTGGCTTGAGGATAAAGTGATTTCCCGCCTGCCTTCCTCACCCCCCTCCTCCCTCCCCAAGCCGTCTTCCTGTGGATTAAGGCTGAAGCAAACATATCACTAGCGCTCGGTTCATTAACTGCCCACCCAGAAAAACAAAACAAACAAAAAACTTGGACATAATGACAAAGTGGTCACAGCATCAATGGCATCAGATTAATACTGGATTCTGTCTAAATATTGTTGGGGAAAAGGAATTAGAGAGAATATCGTTTGAGTTTTTTTGGTTGTTTTTTTTTTGTTGTTGTTGGGTTTCTTTCTAATAGGAAACTTGTTGGTTTTCTTTTTTTTTTCTCAAAATTTTGTGATGAGTTGTAATGAGTTATTTCTCACTGTAAGCTGACCTGAAATTTATCTGAGAAAGAGGGATGTGACTTAGTGTTAGATGTATGGAAAAATTGGAAGAAAACTGGGAGAATATTGGGGGAGACAAAGGGGTAATTAGTATTCACCGCAGAGCATAGAATTTAAAGAACATGCTTAGCTTTATGGGGACAACTATAATGTACATATTGTAGAGAATTAGAGAGAAAAAGAGGGAATTTTATTAAAGAGTAGAGAAAAAGAGAAAGGTAGCCTATTGCAATATGGAACTAAACTGATCATATTACATGGAAAGAGAAAAAAAAAGACAAAGAGATGTTTTAAAGTAAAAAAAAAATGTTCATAAAATATGTTTATTTGTGTATTGACATTTATAGAACAGAGAGAATGGGAACAGGGTATTAGGAGATTGATAAGAAAAAGACATTGCAATATGGAAGTTAAAAGATCATATTACTTATAGGGAGAGAAGACAGGCCCAAATGATTAGAGAAAAACTTGGTGTTTTTTTAATTTATATATAGATGTATGTATGCAGAGAGAGAGCGAGCGAGAGAGATTGAACTTACTTACTTACTCCTACTACCCCTCCTCTCTCTCTCTGACACTTACAGCAAGTTTTGTAGCTGTGGTCTTCTTCAATGTTATATATATGTATATTGTTTTTAAAGACATTTTTCTTCTACATGTCTCTTCCTCTCTCATCGCCACAGGTGTGTCCGCGGGTGTTGGTGTTATCGTCTTCGTCACGATGATCGAGGAAGAAGTCTACGAGCTGCTTTGGGCTCCGGCACTTCCTGGAGTTGGCGGCCTCCTTTTCATCTGCATTGCCATTGGTAAGGAAAAACAAACAACAACACAGGACGCTTTTTAATATTGATACATATTGCAGGAGGCAGACTATACATTGCTATCAGGGTTTGTTAAGGGTGAGACTAGGTGTTCAAGTGACATCAGTTTGACTTGTCATTCCAGTGTTCTCTGGTTTTCCACCCAGGTAGAAATGTATTTTCACCAACGGTTGCTGGGCATTTCCCTTTAGGCTCTGGCTATTGCCGGACAACGTCTGGGTAAATGGAACGCAGCTGGAAGTTGTGCCGGCTACGCAATCCCATCTTAAGGCCGTTGCTACAGCAACGCGGCAAGCATTGTTGATTCGGCCTACTTGGAAGTCAATTGAAGAACAGAATTCAATATTCCAATCAATGAAAAGAAAAAATTATAATCTAAATATTGTTTGTTATTTAGTTTTTCACATTTATTATTTTTGCCCGGGAAGGGCTAGTCATTAAGCCAAATGTTCATCAAGGTCATACAGAAAAAGTTTCACTGCTTCGGCACCAAGCCAATAGGTAGTAAGTTAGCCAACATCAGTTTGAGAAACTATTTAACTAATCTAAAGCTTAACAATACTTTATCCACACAATTCTCACCTGTGCTTGGTGCAAAAATTGCACATTTAATATTTTTTATCCAGACTGGATCATAGGGTTAATTATTTATATTATTTGACCCATAAGTTTAACATTTGAATTGAAAATGTATGTTCATTTTTTTTTTCAAATAATATATATGTGAATAAATAGGCCTGTAGAATGTACAATTATTTCTTTCTTTAGGAGGCTACTTGAGTTGGAGGAACCACTCGACTGATGAGGAGTTTGACACCAGGTCAGAGTTCAGCGACAGAACGTCCGCTGTCTACGAGTTCTCCTCTTCCAAAAACCAGGGCCACAAGGCCCATGGGAAAGTCTATCAGCAGAGTTACACGCAGCATGCCGGCAAATCAGAGTACCTCTGACCACCGCCAGATTTTTTGTTCCGCACCGGATCTTTTTGATGTGTGGGGTAAAAGGCCCCCCCCCCCACCTGGGACCACTGCTTTTGAAGATGAACTTTTCTTTTTGGGGCCCCTTGTTTGCGAAGAAGCTGCATATGGGGCTTTGTGAGACAATTCTGTCAGCATGTTTATATATGTACTTTTTATGTTTGTGACAAGGATTCATTGCATTATGGGATCAAAGATGACCTACTTTGGAGATGTGTGTTTGCCCTTGTTTACAGGAGTTAGAATGACCCTTAACATCAAAAAGGCGCATGATAGCGCTGCATTACAATTGTAAGAATGCCCTATATTACAGATATGCTATAGCCCTAGATAAAATTTGAAAAGTGACTACTTTAGAGATGTAAGAATGACCCACATTACAAATGTTAATACTGACCTATATTATCAGTTTGAGAATGTTCTACATTACTGTTGTTAAGATTGACCTTCATTATAACTGTGGTAATGACCTACATACATTTCAGATGTTAAGATTGACCTATATTATATGTGTGAGAATGTCCAACTGCACTGTTTTTAAGATGACCTACATTATATTATAAGTGTGAGAATGTTGAATATTACTGTTAAGATAGACCTCCATTAAAAGCGTGGCAATAACCTATTCTACATATGGTAACATATGTTAAGATTGACCTACATGATATGTGTGAGAATGTTGAATAGTATTGTTATTAAGATTGACCTACATTACAAGTGTGGGAATGACCTACATTACATATGTTATTAAGATTGACATACATTACAAGTGTGGGAATGACCTACATTACACATGTTAAGATTGACCTACATTATATGTGTGAGAATGTCCAACTGCACTGTTTTTAAGATGACCTACATTATATTATAAGTGTGAGAATGTTGAATATTCTGTTAAGATAGACCTCCATTAAAAGCGTGGCAATAACCTATTCTACATATGTTAAGATCGACCTACATGATATGTGTGAGAATGTTGAATAGTATTGTTATTAAGATTGACCTACATTACAAGTGTGGGAATGACCTACATTACATATGTTAAGATTGACCTACATTTAATATGTGGTAATGACCTACATATTATCTGTTAAGACTTGCCCCAGATCTGGAATGGGCCTAAATGAGACAGACCGGACCATCATTAGAAAAGGAATGGAGACAAACACACCGCACATTCTGTTGACCTATAATTTTTGAACAAATGTTCTTGTTCAATGACCATCAATTTCTGTTACATTGTCATGTCATACATACATAATGAAACAAGTCCAACAGTAACACAGAAGAAGTAAATGTTGAGAGTGACCAAGGAAACGATCGGTCAAGCTTCTATTATGTTGGCATATGATGCACTTTGCAATTTCAATGGCAAGCATTAGACTTCACTTTATTTTATAGGCCCAGACTTTTAAATGATATGTTATATCTTAGTTTAGTTTGCTTTTTTCCATATCCATTCTTCATAACTATTAATTTTTTTTTTGATGTAATACAAGTGTTGTTTTTTGTTTTAAAGAAATGGGTGAAATTTAAATCTAAATGAATTGTATTGTCTTGGTCCATACCATGCATGGACTGAACATTTCTGATCAGTATTTTGTTTTTAATTTATTATTTTTTAAATCTGTTTGTTTTTTCTGTATGCATTTATTTTATTTTTTTGTTTTAAACAAAATTTTGGGTTTTATAAAACATTTGATTTGCATCTTGTTACCAGTTTCCATTAATACTTATTATTTTATCAATATTTTTTTTTTGTCAACAAATAATTTTTGCATACGGATGAGCCTAGGACGCAATATTCTTATGTATAGAAGGGAGTGTCTGTAATTGATAAGATCCTAGTAACATTTTTTTTTTAGGCGTTTTAAGAGCCATATGTGTTCCATTGGCTTGGTTTACTTGATGATAGCATTTGTTTATTTTTTGTTTTTGATATGTTTTCAGTCAATTAGTACAATACTTGTTTTCTTTACAAAGAGATTCAACTAGTCTTTGCTTTGGTGTTCATTTTTTAAATGCAATTTTTTTAAACACATTAGTTCAATTCATTATTTTCAGCTGTACTCATGGGTTATGTTCTATTTCAATTCTACATTTAACATCTAAAGAAATATAACTTGCATTATGTTTCATTTCACCTATAATATTCCTATTTTGGCGTATGTTTTTATTTTATTTTAGGCCTATTTTTATGACTAGTCTATTGGTAGTAACATATTTCATATATGTCTTTATAATGTTATGCCCAAGTAGCATCCTGGCTTGGAATGGGTTGCCTGAACAAACCAGGAAAACAAAGTAACTTAACATCATTTAAAAACTTAATAAAAAAGCAAAACTAGACACGGACCACGGATGAGCGTAGGATGCAATAATCTTCTCTATAGAAGGAGCGTCCGTAATATATAATATAAGATAATGACGTTGTTAGATTAGTGCTAAACAGTATTGTGGTTTCTCTGCAAACCGCAGTGAATTTGTCTGAATATGTAGAAATTAACAAATAAACATTCAGTTTTTAAATCTAGGAACGAAACAAAAAATTGTGTACATTTATTTTTTGCTCTAGGTATCCAAAGTGGGGGTTTAAATATTATCAAACTCTGCACAACAAAAAAATGAAAATGTTTCGTTGTACAGGAATGGTGAACTTTTGAAAGCCGCCAGCAACCTTTGTAGCATTGCCAGTTAATTGTTGCATTCCAGCTTTTGTAATTGAACATAATTGTTAGTGACATTCACATATATATACAGATTTTTATTTTTGGTTGACTGAAGTAAGGCTTGTTCGTTTGTTTGTTTCACTTGTATATTCATTGATTTAATTTTTCTGGTCTATTTATTTTTTATTTTGTTAACTGCTGACAAATCATTTTAAATGTCATTTTTAAGAAAAGTGGATGATAATGATGATTATATCGTGTTGACCATAACTTTCTTTATACAAGAAAAGGGATGTTACTCAATTAAATGACACATTTACATATTACCTTATAGTGAACATTGTAACAGGTAGACTTCATATATATTATATAGGCTTAAATTGAATATATCAGTAGATGAATCAAGTCTGATTGCTTGGTTACCTGATAACGAAGTTGAAATTCTGAAAGGCTTTTGATGTGAGGGGGCACGGTGACAGAGCAGCAGCACATTTCACTGACGTACGGAAGGTCCTGGGTTCCAGTCCTGGTGAAGGCTAGGATTTGTTCCTGGGTCAGGATGGTGTCCCTGAGTCTACCTAGATCTCAATGGTGCCTCGCATTAGTTGGGGCAAAGTAAAAGCAGCTGGGCGTTGTGCTGGCCACACAATCCCCCTAGTATGCATTGGCCACAGTAACTGGTGAACACTGCTTCACCGGCCCTATGAATCAATTGTTCAAAATGTGTATAAACTTAAAGCAATTTTTGGACTCGGGAACTAATCCTAGCTTTCACCAGCATTTGAACTGTGGACCTTTGGTATGCTGCAGAGTGTGCTACCCCTTATACACCATGTACCTGTTTATAAATAATTCAAATGAATGAAAATAAATGATTAGGATTTTTCTGAAAATATTTAGCATGTTTCTAATTTATGTATATTTTACATTATGTGACTTAACAAACAACAATTCCTATGACAAAAAAAAAGTTATCCGTGTTTATAAAGACGACTTAAATACTTATAATAAACAAATATAAAATAAACAAATATAAAGAGGTCGTTATGAATGCACAGTCTTACCAAATTTAATTGCTCATCCACATTCCACTGTTAAAAAATCTATAAGAATAAAAATGCATTCTGGTTTACTCACAAACGTTGTATAAAACATAAGAACATTATATATAATATGTACTAACAGGGGTGTAGCCAGACATGTTTTCCAGGGTGGGCTGAACTTTTGGTTTGACAAATTTGTAGATCTATATAAAAAAATTGTTTAGATATTAGAGTCTAGTACATATTTTTGACAAAAATTTGTTTTTTTTCTAAAATTTCATGGGGACTTAACCCACATTGTGGCTTTGCCCCTGTGTATCAATGAAATTCTGAGGTCAAGGTTATACAATTTTCTAACATTTTGTTATTTGAATGTTATGGAAAATTTTGTAAGTTTTTTTCCAAAAAAAAAAACTGTGAAATGTATACAGTTATACAGTTTCCATCCGGGAACTTTCTGTTTATATCCCAAACTTTAATTGACCATTAGCATATGAGTGTATCATGTGGCCAAGACAATACCCTCCATATACTCAACAGGGTTGATTGATAAAAAAAATCTTTTGGGTTTGCAGTCCAGTAATCTGCCACTCTACCCCCCATTCTCGTTACATATGACATACACTAATATGTGCATGATTTACAGTATGAATTTAAAAAAAAAATTTTTTAAAGGGTTTATGTACATTGAATTGCTATTGAATATTTTTTTTTATGCCTTGCCTTATAACATTTTATCAGATAAAAATAATATCAATAAATGAATAAAAATGGTATAATATAAATCACAGATTGGACAAGCGTTTTTAATTTATTTTTTTTATAATATGTTCAATGTTGGTTTTGTTTGTATTTTTGTTTGTATTTTTTTGTTTGTATTTTCCTGATGTTTGTTTGTTCTTGTTATTGTTTTAGAATTGGTTTTTTTCATTCTTTGTTTCACACATTTTTCATTCTTTGTTTCACACAGTACGCTGGCATATACATATCTTATTAAATAAGCTCTGTCTATGTGTTTAACCAATCAAATTTGTGTATTTAAATATGCTTGACCTTATTGCCTCATATTTTACTTTTGCAATTTGACTTAGCAAATGTGTCCTTGCTAGCTGAGTGGATAACGTATCAGACTGACATGTGGTTGACCCGGGTTCAATTCTCCAATTAGCCTATACTTTTTTTCTAATAATGTTTTATTTCAATTCATATTACTTTTTAAAAAAAAGATTGTAAATCTAAGTCAATTTGTAAAGGTAAAATATGAGGCAATAAGTTCACGTGTCTTTAAATATACTAATTTGATTGGTTAAAAGTTAAAAACACACCTAGAGCTTTTTATATAACACAGAGCTTTATATATATATAGATATAGAACAAAGATATGCAGAAGTAGAATTCCATACTTCCCAGACATGTCTTTAATGACAAAGTAATCTGAGCTTATTCCTTGCAATAGGCCTTCACGGATTATTGCAATGTTCATAGTCTGTGTGTGTGAACAGATTTTTTCATCAAAGAATATTGACAAGTCTGTACAACTCACAGATGATCATTTATAATCAACACTGTGATTGCTGTCATAAAACTCAACCTGATATATATTGAGATCCCTCACAGCGCTGCCAGCTAAGCAGGCCTTTCCAGAAAAAATTAATAAATATAGTTCTAAATCCTTGGGCACTTTGCCCTGTTTTGAGAAAAGACTGAAAACGTATTTTAAAGATAATTCATAAAAGACAATAAAAGGGGGATAACTGGTGAAATATTTTGTTTTCAGTATAAAGTACTAGTTATCTTTCTTTAGGCTGTGAAGAAATCATAGTCATTCGGGTAGAAAGATTATTGAAAACGCGCGATGATGGGTGAAATGCAGTACTATACATCGCCAATTTCGCCACGAATGGCGGTAGGCCATAAAGAAACATAGTAAGATATATTTAAAAATTGAAAAATACTATTCATAAGGAGCCGATACAAAAAAAAAGAAATCAAGGGAAACAAATCTTTTAGAGAATAAATAATATTAACTCTACATAGTATATGATTCACGTGAGTTAAAATGTAGTCTTATAATGTATAATGAAGGCATATAATAAATTTTAGTTTATTGCATAATTGTATAGGTCTACATTTTATATTATTTTTAAAACTTAACATTTTTATACTTACTTAAAAAAAACCTTAGTATTAGATTATTAGATTACCGCCCTTTAATTGGTGTACTGTTCTAGTTCATAATATTATTAATATTTTTACATTTGTTTTGAACGTATTAATTAATGCTTAAATAATATATATTATTTATTTTGCATTTATAAGAATCTTATTTTGGAAATTATTGTTTAAATTGCTAAGAAAAAAAAGATTTTAAAAAATCAACATTAAAGTCGAGCAAATTTAAGGAAACAACTGCTACGCCTACAATGCAAATGTTGTCAGAGAGTTGAATAAATAATCAACAAAGCAATGGAATTTGTCATCGGCCTCATCATGTGTTCGGTAGTTTCAAGTAGGATCGCCCCATTGTAGGCTACACTATTTCACTATTGCGTGAGGGTGACAAAGATGCATACTACTATGACTCGAAGAAAATTTATTTAAGCTAGAAAAGTATTGCATTCATTCAATATTGGTCCGTTCTGCCGGTGACTGTAACTGTAAGTATTGAGTATTGTATTAAAAATTATTGAATTATTGTAGTCAAAGACTTCAAAGAGTAAGTATAATTTTTACTATGACTCAAAAGAGTCAAATGGCTGTGACTGTGGCAATACAGTCTAAGGAGTCTATTCTATTACTATTAGACTATTAGGCCTAATTATTAATACAATTAGTATTATCTTATCTTATAAGTTTACAGACGTTCCTTCTAGGTCTCGGTCAGTTCTAGGTAGAAGATTATTATGTCCACTAGGCCTGACTAGCCCCAAAACTCCTGCAGGGTGACAGGGACCCGTCGGCGGCAGGGATAGAACCCGCGACCTGTCAGTTGGTTTTTTGGTTGACAGTCCGGTTAACTAACCGCTGGACCAGCCGGCTTCACAAACTATTACTATTACTATTACTATACAAAAATTTAATCAACGATGTCGTCGATGTAGTTTAGAGTAAAATGACTAAAAATGTAGGCCTTTTTGAAATTTGTATTGTATTATATTATAATTATTGTATTGATGTATAAAATGTATTGTAGATAATGATTTAAATGATTAAAATGTAATAATATGATTATAATATAGTATTGTATAGATAGTAGGCCTATAGGCATGCTATAGGTATAGGACTATGTAATTATATATTAGGCCTACTTACTATTGAATTAGTATTCTACTTATTATACTTATACCATAAGTTAAGTAGGCCTATTAGTAGGCCTATACATACATTTAATTTTGAAATAAGCCTATATTATATTATTATAATTAATTATTATGATTAGGCCTACTTTGGATTTTTTAGATATAAATTATAATGATGCATTATAATTAGGCCAATAATCATAATGGCCTATAACTTAGGAAAAGGTTGCCGACCCCTGCTGATGTCATCAACCAGTGTTTTCTCTTTTTTTTAAAAACTAATTGTCAATTCTTTATGATATTAAAATCATTATTAGAACATGATGAGGCCACTAAGTCTGGGTTGTATCATTAATTTCATTAATAATTGTATTTCATATGTTTAATCAGAAATTTAAACGGAATATCTGACATATCTTACTGACTATCCTACTCTGCAGAAGATAGTTGCTCTACACTTATCAGTGGCTTGAGTCTAGTCTTATCTAGTCAGTTGCTGAGACGGTTTTTAAAGGTTCTATTACTTATAGAATCGTCTGTCTACAGTTTTCTCCTCCGGAGAGCTGTGCGTATGCAGGGTGTTAAGTAGGTCATTGCTCATTAATTAGCCTGCAATGGTTGTGGGGCTTTCAGTATTTTAGGAGTGCGTTCCTGTTGTTTTGACATTTGCACACATTTATTCTGGGGTTACACAGAGATTGCAGTGCCAGTCCTGTCAAGTAGGCCTACTTCCATTTGCATGTAGAGCTGGTCTTAGTCTTCACTGAGGAAAGTAGTGTGTAATATGGTTAGATCTCTGTAGAGATCAATGGAAAGATGTGCTAAAAAAGCAATAGGTTAAGATATATGTGTAAACAAAACATTTTATTTTGAATTACTGTGACTTCATTCAGGATATCATCATTATACTTTTAATTTCCCAAGCACATATTTTATATTGGTTAAACTAAACGTTTCCCTATAAATATCGTCGTTGTCAGGCGCAAACCGACCAAGTCCAAAATAGCACATTTTTCAGGAGAAGCAAAAAACTGCATAGATTGAGTAAACGAATCAACATAGCTGCTTTAATAAGAAATAAAATTGTAGAAAATCCATTGGACAATACTAGAAGATATTTTTAGACATCATGTGGGATATCTCAAGGAACATTTTGTTAAAAAAAAAAAATTTGAAAATTTCCAACTTGGCCGGTTTGCGCCTGACAACAACGATATATTAAAAATGTAATATTTGTATTATTTTATCTTGCAATTATTACAGACACTTGTTTTACAGAAAAGTTATTGCATCTTTTGCGTTGGAATGGTTTGAATTTTGTATGCTCTTAAGCCATTGGTTGTATAAAAAAAAAAGAAAAAAAAGAAAGATTTCGCAACATCAAAACTAAACATACTTGAAATTTATTCCTAAAACATTCATTTCTCTCTTTTAGTTGTTCTTTTTCTCTCCTCTTTTTTTTCAAATTGTAGCCGTGTACTAGTTAATTAATCTATAATGACACACCTACTTTTTATGTTAGGAACGCTCCTTCTGCATAGAAGATTATCTCCAAGTCGTGGTCTGAGTTTAGTCTGAAATATAACACAAAGAATTTAAAAGTTCAACAGATAATAATGAACTTGATTAATTGTGACAAACTTTTTTTCTTGTGAAAACAAATAAAAAAAATACATTAAAAAATTGTTGGTTGTAACTAATAGTTTTAGACATTTTTTTATTCATTATTAAAAAAATAAAGAACTACGGTAACTAGTTATTGCATAGGGAATAAGAAAAGTCTATTGTCCATGTCATTCTTAGTCTTAATGAGATTGTTTTGTATTTCTAAGGGGCCAAATGGCCAATTTTTATTCCCTCCGCTCTTTCCCCATCATTGCTATTCATCACAAAAAGTCAGACTACCCCTTCCAATTTGACATCACAATTATTTGCACCCCGCCAAAAGAAAAAAAAACAAAAAAAACAGGGCTGTGGAGTTGGAGTTGGAGGAAATTTCGGGTACCTTGCTTGAATCGGAGTTGGTGACAGAACAATTAACTACCGACTCCACAGCCCTGCAAAAAAACACAAAAAAAAAAACCAACAACAACCATATTTACAAATTCCAAAACTCAGCATGTTTCATTCACGTTAATTGTCATATAAGTATTACAAAAAAACAATATGATCACTGTAGTTAATTAAGTAAAACTTGTTTAAGTGAAATTTTGTTATTTTTAAGCACATTTCTTTTATGTGCCTTCACATTGTTTAAAAATGTCCACCCCTCGTCACATATTAATACAAATGTTTGACTGCCCCCTCCCTCCCTTACTAGGTGCGTGACCTCATTTATGGACGGCCCCCTAAGATAAATCAATATATGAAAAAAAACTGCTGTAACTTTACTTCAAGAGACTCAAGGAATTTAGCTAACTCTTAGTCATTGTTGTAGATAACTATTTCTATTGAAAAGTTTCCAGCACTGAGACTTGCTTAGCAAAAATGAAATTGTTAAGACCCTTTTTTTTGTTTTATAACAACAAATCTTCTTTTTTTTTACTTGTGACACATCAACTATGAGGTCATGTGACCTGAAATTGGTGTATCTATACTGGAGCTAAAGCTGATAAATCCAGGCCCAGGGTTCATATCACACTCTCTGTGTTGACTTATCCGTATCAAGTGTCTGAAGTTATCAGTTTGTTTTTAAAACAACACAGTCCTCATCAGCCTCATTACTGAACCCTATTGGTGACCATTTATAATGACTGGGAATTTAGGCTGTCAGTGTGTGTCGTGCTATGGACAGTTTCTGAATTAGTGAGTGAAATGTTATCTTAAACCTAGAACATGGATTTATTAGTAATTATGTTCCAGTAGTTTTGTACTATTGAACTATTTCATAATTTGTACAATTATTTTACCCTTTTTTGTTTTGTGTATTCAAAGTAAAGTATGTATTTCTTTAGTCAACAAAAAACGGTTTTGGCATTATCTTATAAGTTTACAGACGTTCCTTCTAGGTAGAAGATTATTAAAGGTGTAAATTTATTTACTTCACAAAAAAAAGTGTCTGTTTCTTTAGAAATCAATAACTAATGTTAACATTTGAGTTTGGTTTTTCTATTGTTGTCGATAACCAAAGTTAACATTTGAGTTTTTTTTCTATAGTTGCCAAAAACCATTGTTAAAATTTGAGTTGTTTTTCTATAGTTGCCAATAAGCATTGTTAACATTTGAGTTTTTTTTTCTATGGTTGCCAATAACCAACATTAACATTTGAGGTGTTTTTCTATAGTTGCCAATAGCCAATGATAATATTTTAGATGTTTTTTTTTCTACAGTTGCCAATAACTAATGTTAACATTTGATTTTTATTTTCTTTTATAGTTGCCGAAAACCAATGTTAATATTTCAGCTCTTTTACTTTTCTTTTTATATTTGCCAATAACCAATGTTAACATTTGAAGCATCTGTTTAATTTGTCGATGAAGGCAGATAATTAATTCTACAAGGACTAAGCTTACTTTTTTTTTCATTTGATACCCTCCTAGCGTATCACTTCTCCCAGGATTGTATCTACCAGTGGTTGTTCAGTCCTGTATTCATGCCCTAAATTTTATGTTTAAATTTTACACATTATTTTTAGATTTTTATTTTTAGATATAAAAATATCCTTTGTATCAAAATTAATTTCCTGATACTGTTAAGTAAATGTGTGAATGTTGACATTGTGTTTTGCTAACTGGCTGTTTTTAAACTATGGTTTTTACTTGTTGAGGTTTTATTCTTTTTATTTGTATCTATACATAATACAAATATGTTTCTATATAAGAGTTATACAGATGTTTTTCTATAGATAAGTATTATACAGATGTTTTTCTGTATATAAGCGTTATACAGGTGTATTTCTAAATAACATTTTTAAACAGCTATATTTCTATATAAAAGTGCTCTACATATATATTTATATATACAAGATTTATACAGATGTATTTCTATATACAAGTTTTATACAGATGTGTTTCTATAAATTAGTTTTATACAGATATACTTCAAAATACAAGTTTATTACAGATGTATTTCTATATATTTGTGTGTCATGATTAGTTTTGATGGAAATTCTTGTGGTCATAGTGGTTTATCTTCCTTACATCGACTTTTGGTAGCAGTGATGAGAATACTAGTCTATCTTTTCTGTTAATTTACGTCACACATGCTCAAATGATCTTCTGAGTGTCCTCTTCCTGCAAAAAAGTTAATAATAAAACTGTGCTGTAGAGGCAGAGGAGCCTAAGAAGTAGCGCTATTTCAAATCACTCTTTTGTACCAGTGACAGTAATGTATCTATAGTGGATTTTTTTATGGTTAAGCTTTTATTGCTCATAAGAAATCTGGATAGGCTTACAAAAGGTAGATAGGTTTGTCCTTATGCCATGAATGAGAAAAACATGTATGTTTTATTTTAATAGTGTTTTATGTCTTGATTCTTTTGCCGTGTATCATTGTATTATTTAGAGTTTTTTAGACAATGCTCTCTGTAAACAAAAGTAACTGAGGCAATAGGTCATCAGTTTTTGAGGCCATGGCATACTAGGGTATTGTGTGGCCAGCACAATGCTCCAACTGTCTTTTCTTTACACCAACTAATGTCAGGTACCAATCAGAGCTAAGTGGACTCAGGGACACCAGACCCAGGAGAAATCCTAGCCTTTTACCAGGATTCGAACCCAGGACTTTCAGTGTGCCAACTGAATGCACTGAAGCTCGATCACCATGTCCCATTAATTCTCTCTGTTTGTCATGAGAATTGTAATACACTTTTTTTTTATGTTTCAGAATTCTGAGGACTAAATCCCAAAGAGCGATGACAAATCAATCTACAAATCCATCCCTAGGCATGTAAATACAAAAAGATAGACTTTGCTGAGCAAGAAAAAAACAGTTTTGAGTCTCTTGGTTGGCTTTGTTTCAAGTCTAGCGATGACCAAACCTCCGGGCACGGCCAATTTCGGTCATGGGTGAGTTGTTTCATTCACTTTTATGCCTTGAGGGATTATTGTCATCAACGTTATGAGTTGCTACGTTGATATGATAGTCCAATATTAATGCAAGTCTTGATAACAAAAAAGAACACATAAAATCCATGCAAGTAACTTCTAGCAAAATAAATACAAATACACTATTTGACTCCTAAAACAGGTACTGTACTGAAAACTAGTACTAGACTGATTTGGAAGTTTTTTTATATAGGTATCCAGTAGAATTATCTGGTTAAGATGCTTTGCTGGTAACATCATTAGGCCGAATTTTCACTTCCATCCTAAACGCTTCTGACAAAAAAATGAAAAGGACAACACAGGTGGTCAAAAGGCTTTTCCTCTCTGGTCTAAAATGTCTTTTAAAAAAACTTGCATGAGCCTTCAGTCTCTTACGTCCAGGGCGTAATATGGAGAAGGGTGGGTCAAGAGGTGCACTAAGACCCCTTCCAAGACATGCCACCCTACGGCATGGGGTGTGGTCTCCGCAGTCACATGCACTAATCCGTCTCCCCCCATCCCCCCACCCCTGCAGAATTCCCCTCTGATCATTAATGTTGTGGCAATGCTCGTAAACCTGTACTTTCGCCCGGTAGCACAAATACCAGACTGTGGGCCTGTGTGGCACTGCTTGTAAACCTGCACTGTCACCCGGTAGCACAAATACCAGACTGTGGGCCTGTGTGGCACTGCTCGTAAACCTGTACTTTCGCCCGGTAGCACAAATACCAGACTGTGGGCCTGTGTGGCAGTGCTCATAAACCTGTACTGTCGCCCGGTAGCACAAATACCAGACTGTGGGCCTGTGTGGCACTGCTCGTAAACCTGTACTGTCGCCCGGTAGCACAAATACCAGACTGTGGGTCTGTGTGGCACTGCTCGTAAACCTGTACTGTTGCCCGGTAGCACAAATACCAGACTGTGGGCCTGTGTGGCACTGCTCGTAAACCTGTACTGTTGCCCGGTAGCACAAATACCAGACTGTGGGCCTGTGTGGCACTGCTCGTAAACCTGTACTGTTGCCCGGTAGCACAAATACCAGACTGTGGGCCTGTGTGGCACTGCTCGTAAACCTGTACTGTTGCCCGGTAGCACAAATACCAGACTGTGGGCCTGTGTGGCACTGCTCGTAAACCTGTACTGTTGCCCGGTAGCACAAATACCAGACTGTGGGCCTGTGTGGCACTGCTCGTAAACCTGTACTGTCACCGGTAGCACAAATACCAGATGGTGTGCCTGCTCATCTAGCCACCGGTCTTGAGGGAGACGGTATTGTTGCGCACTTTTCTTCCTCCCCACCGATTCTCGGTGGCTCTTGCCTGTGCAGTGAAATCTCGGACATGCAGCAGGATAATAGTGATGTTAAAATGCTTTTAAAAATGTTATCAAAACTGTTAACAAATTATTATTTAAAGTTCATAGAATATAACATATTTTGTTACCATCAAATATCGATGAACACATTTCCCACTAAAATATTCAGACAAGGCCAAGAGTGGAGCCAGTAAAGTCATAACATAGGTATGTCACATCTCTTAGGTATGTCACATCCTTTAGGTATGTCACATCTGGCCATCTTCTTCTGCTCATATTTTTTTGTCCTGTTTGCAACTGGAGTAGCTGGCCTTTTTGAATCAATGGGGAATGCTGGGATCAATACATTGTGTAGTGTAACCTTCCCCCCCCCCCCCCCCACCCTTTGTGCAATCTTTTTTTTTTTGTTTCTCTACACTGTAACTTTATTAAATGTGGCTTAGCCACACACAAAATTTCATTATTCTGGTTATGTTTTAAGTGGCACTTTCTGAGTTAATAAAAAAAAAAGCAAATTGCGTTAATTTTATTTTGAAAAATGACACACAACTAAAATAGTGTTCTATAGTTAGTTTTCCAAGTTTTGTGCGTGGCTTCTGCTGATTGATAGTTTGTTCAGATCCAGAGTTCTTGGTTCAAGCAGAAAACAATGGAAGTTGAATGTATTAGTGAAGAGAGCGAGAGAAAGGAAGTTTGTGACGAAGCCTCCACGTTGTCCTATTCTCCCTCTAACAGTGAATACGACATCATTGATAGGTCAGGCTCTTTTTTTTGTTGTTGTTGTTGTTGTTGAAATTTTCTATGCTGGAATTACATTCAGAAATACTATTGGCACATACCGTAAATATATATATATATTGCAGTGTGGCCAATTTAACTATCACTTTTTTAACTTTGATGTGTCTGTTGTAAAATCTTTTAAAACCGAAATTACATTCAGAAATACCATTGGCACATAAATAACAAAAAAATAGTTGGGGTGCTACTAATGCACCCGACACTGTTTTTTGAAAAGTTTGAATAACATCACTACTCTGTCATAAAGTTTTCTACATAACCCCTTTAGTTGATTGTAGAATTACTAGGATATGCATAGGTCTACATTTTACATTTAGAAAACTTTCGTAGGTGTAAATATTACTATCTTTATATAACTGAAATTGAAATGGACAAATATTTTAGGTCTTTCAGACACATGCTTAGAATATAACATTCTTCTGACTAGAATGCATGTCTGTTACTTATCGAGATGAAATGAGATTACTCACCGTGTCATTGTTTAACTTGGTGAGTTCAGAGTTCAAGTGGAATGAACCAATGAGCCTGCAGGCACTGTAAACTGAAGTAAAGTTGACTGTTAGAGCTGAAGAGAAGGAGGAGTCAGTGTTAAGAAACCAGCAACATTCTGACTCAAGTCTACTCATTGCAGCATGCCACATAGACACAATTCATTTGTTCACTCAAATACACTACAAACAGCTGTTCTGTGTGTTTTGTGTGATTCATGTTGATTGCTGCATCATGCTGTCATAAATACTTAGTTAACTGAGCAAGGTAGCTGAGCGGCAGCACGTTTGACTGGCCTACCGAAGGTCCCGGGTTTAAATTTTGGCGAAGACTAGGATTTTATCCCCAGGTCAGGAGAGTGTCCCTGAGTCTACCCAGATCTGATGGGTACGTGACCTTAGTTGGGGTAATGTAAAGGCGGCTGTGCATTGTGCTGGCCTCACAATCCCCTAGTATGCCCTGGTCACAAAAACTGTTGAAAGCTGCATCACCGGCCTTATGATCAGTTTGGTCCAAAGGGTACTTTACTTACTGTCATAAATACCTACTTAACTGAGCTCATTTTCCAAGAAAATGAAAGTATTTCTACACCGACCCACCTTTTAAAATTGACATGTTTTTAAACACAGCAACGGAATGAAAACAAAATGTTTGTGCCTGAGTGTGCACTCGGTAAGTGTCAAGTTTAAGGGTTAAAGATCAAATCTAGGACAAGTCAATAGATAATCATTCAGTTGTTTGGTCTGGCCACACAATCCTTCAAATCCACTTGGTGATTGAAAAAAAACAACACAAAAAATAAGTTAACTTTTTATAGCATAAAGATTTAAGCATTTATTTCTTTAGCCATGAAATCTTGTTACAGGTTTTGTTAATTGAATTAGGATATTTTTTTGTATCATACAGGAAAGTTGACCCTTATGGCTTTGAACGGACAGAAGAATTTGATTTCGAATCCTATGAGAAATTTATGTCAACATATCTGTCCACCCTCTCCAGGAGAGCGCTGCGATGGAAGTCCAGCTTCCGGAAGATAGACAAGCTACCCAACTCGACAAAATGTAAGTAACTTCTCTCCCTTTGTCGGTGTAATGTAAGGGGCATAGTACATTCAAGTAAAGTGCTTATTTATTGATTGAAATGTAGCTAGGTAATTTAATCCAGGGTTTAGGACAGCTCAATATGTCTATATGTCATTCTTAGCACAATCGCTGTAAAAGATTTGGTTGGACTGTAAAACTGCTCAGTGTCTGATAATAGTAAAATAAAAATTTATCTAGGTAAATTTAGATTGCGTCCCCTTGTAAATTTGGGGAGAGTAAAGTTGTCTGGGCATTGTGCTGGCTACACAATCCCTTGTATGATTTTGTTATGCTGTTGGTCTGGAAACTGGTGAATGGTGCTTCACAAATATACAAAGGATAATATACTTACAAAATTGTTCTTGTGTACATATTTTTCAAACCTACGGTATGTATGAACATTCAGGGAATTCTCATAAAAATTGTATTGATATTGACATGTATGAGCCTAAGATTGTATTAAACCAGGGGTCTCCAATTTTTTCAGCCAGAGGGCCGCATTAACTATCAAACAACAGTTCGGGGGCCGACTACACAATCGAGGTCCAAATAAATAAGAATCAAAACATGGATGTTTCTTTTTAATTATTTATTTAATATTATATTATTCAGTTATTTATTGTTTAATAACACATTGATACACTACACATGAAAACCTGTATTCGTGGGAATGATGAAATTGTTTCCTGGATGCCAAAATAAATAGCAGACATTTCTGGCTTTAGATTTGATGTCCCTAGCATCAACAGTGACCTGAGATTATCATTGGATAAGTTTGTTCTTAAATTGTTCTTCACATATTTCATTCTTGAAAATGTTTGTTCAAACAGGAATGTTGTTCTAAAGATTGAAAGGTATCTTGATGCAAGAGTTTTGACATTAGGAAAGTCTTCCTTTGGCAAAGACTTGCTTGCCTCTTTTGCTATATTCGAGTCACCATGTTTTCACCCATGTCTGCAATAGAGCGGGCAATGGTATTTGCACCCAAAGCTACATTTTAAATTGTTTGGACTTTTATGGGCAAAGTTCCTCAGCCCCCTCTAACAAACATTCTTTCACTACTTCACCATCTGTAAACGGTTTGCCACTTTTAGCCAGGATGTAGACAACTTTGCCTTAGTTAAGGATTCATTTTCATTCCAGGATTTACTGAACAATGTCCTCTGAGATGTGAGTTGATTTTGCAATTTAGAAAACATTTTCGGCACAGACTTCACCCTCCAACTGTGCATATTTCTCCTGATGTTTGCATTGATGATGACGGCTCAGGTTGTATTCTTTCATCACAGCCAGGGTTTCGTTGAAAATCACACGCAATCCTTTCTTGACGGATGTAAATTGCCTAACTGTGATCAAAATAATGAAGTCCTGATCAAACATTCAAAAAACTCCGCCACTATATGGCGTTATATCATATCGTTGACTGTGGGTTTTGCAATAAAGTGATTGGTTGGAAAATATAATGTACTACTGCGTGCCTCTATTTCAATACGGTAAAAACATAACATCCATGTAAGCTGCGGCTGATCTTGGCAGGATACGGGTAAATTTCCGTAATTTTTTTCATAGTCTCCAGGGGCCGGGCAAGAGGGCGGCCTGCGGGCCATAGTTTGGTAACCCCTGTATTAAAGTATTGAAAATGAGGCCACCCAAGATAATGAATAAAGCATTTGTGTGATAAATCTCTGTAAAGATTTTTTTACACTCAACATATATCAAACTTTGAAGCATTGATTAGTTTACTTGAAACTATTTTATCACATCAACTTGGTTGAGCAGACTCTAAATGCCCATTATTTTATGTCAACATTTCTTTTTCTTTTGTCTCGATTTCAACCTATTGGCTTTTAAAAAAATGTTCTCTGCATTCTTTCAACAGTGAAACGTTTCTGCCGGAAAGGGATTCCCGGAGACTTGCGTCCAGACGTAAGTATTTTGCTGAAAACTCATAATTAAATTTACTGATAATTTTTTTTTACTGATTTTAATTCTACTATTTCCTTTTTATCTTTGTTTTTCATGTGTGTGTATTTTGCCTCTAGCGGACTAGGGTTTTTTTTTTGGTCCTAAGTTGCAGCGGGCCATTTGTGTATGGATTTTTTTTTTTAAAGCTGTTGATCCATATAAGTACTGCATATCGTGTTAATGTTTGGGGCTTATGAAAACACACACACACACACATTACATTAGCTACACTTCAGTGTGACTAGAGGGTTGGCCTAGCAGAGTGCAGCTCAAAGTTCAACAGTAAGACTATGTCTATCCACCCAGCTATTTATAACCAGCTAAAGTATTGATTGATGTTTGTTTTGGCTTGGGAAGGTGTTGTTTACGCGGGGGAGTTGAGTGGGAAAGATGCAACACATTTGATTATGAGCATAGTCTAGTAAGTGAAGTACCCGTTGGCCCAAATTGATAATGTTTTTGCATTTTCAGGAGCCTATCTGCAGGGGCACATTTCACTTGTATTAATGAATTATTGTAAAGCATGATAAAAAAAATTTTCAGTTGACAAAAATTAATTGTGTACAATTTTCCTTTAAAGCTGCGAACTTTTTTGTAGCTTTGTTTCTTTTTACACTTTTGATTTGCAGGTTTGGATGCAAATAAGTAAAGCCTCCAAGAGAATGGCTGCTGATCCCCAGAAATACTCAACCCTCAGAAGCCAGCGCACAGACCCAGCTGTGACTGACAGTATCTTGCTAGGTTAGACAGTTAGACACAGCTTTAAGATCAGGGCTGGTGGAGATGTAGGTTTGGGGAGATTGTTGTAGAGTTTGGCTGTGGCTGTCACTGGGAAGGCTTATCTTATATATTAAAGATACTCCTTCTATATAGAAGATTATTGCATCCTACACTCATTCGTGGCCTGACACTAGTCTTGCATTTGACTTAGTTTTTTAAATCATGTTAAGTTACTGGTTTTCTGGTTTGTTCATGCAACCCATTCCATGCCCGGATGCCACTCAGGAAGAAAGAGTACTTTTAAGCATTTGTTCCTGCATAAATTATAAGGAAAGTGTTTTTGTACTTATGTTTATCTGATCATTGCAGCAAATTGTTATTGTGTTGTATTTCTAAGCTAGAATTTAATGCCTTGTATATTATTACTACTTTACTCTTTACCCTTCTGTCCTCTAGTGTTTCTAGGTTTAGTGATTTAACTATTTGTGTTACTCTTGTCAGTTGTGAATATTCACTAGTAAATGAACCTTGCAGCTCATTTCTGAATTTATTCAAAATTGTCAATGTTTTCTTTAGTTGAAGGGTCCCATACAGACGATTCATGTTCTAGTATAGGTCTAACTAATTTTAGTTTAATGTTCTTATACTAGAAATATCATATACCTGGTAGAGTGCTTGAACTTGTGCTAAGTCATCCCCAAAGTTTGTTTGTAAGGACATCAAACAATACAACTTGTCAAGTTTATAAATCATTGAACTGATATATATATAGTAAGATTTGAACAACCAATATAAATGGGCATTGGACCATACCTGAAAGACACATTGTCAAACTGAGGTACAATACTTACAATCTCTCAAAATCAAAAAATTATTACAACAGTTTGTCGAAATCTTGGACATTTTGAAATTACTTTAGAGTAAGTCTAGGAGTAGATTTCCGAGTTAGTTCAAAAACTACCGGTAATTGGAAAATGTAAAATTTATTAAGATTACTAAGTTTTATTATTTTTTATTTCAGATATTCACAGAACATTCCCAGAGAATGTCTACTTCGGTGAACTGGCTGACGCTAGTTCACTAAAGAAACCATTACAGAATGTCCTGGAAGCCATTTCCCTGAGTGTTCCACATATAGGCTACTGCCAGGTAGTTAAGTGTTCCCTCAAGCATTGCTAATGCCAGCTAGATCAGTTTGTAGTACTAGGGTTCAAATCCTTTTTATCCCCTTGGTTCTCAAAGGAGGCTCTTGAGTCTCCCTTGTTGGGGGATGGCTTTTGAACACCAGTTGGTGAACATTGCGCTGTCCACACATTATCCGTGTATTCCATGACCACCAAAATTTGTCAACTCTTGATTTGCGATAGACCCAAAAAGATATGTAAAAGTAACAATGCATAGTTTGTTTTGTATAAAAACCTGTGGTATTATATCCAATGTGCTATAGATGCTCATAGCATACAGAAGATGATTCTATAGTAACAAGCTTAGTGTCACACTACTAAATGATGTATTCCCTCAGGGCATGAACTTCATCGCTGGCCTTCTGCTGCTTGTTATGAAATCTGAAGAGAAAACCTTCTGGCTGATGGACACACTGATACAGACAATTTTACCAGGTACATTCTTACAATGTGCATTTTTTTTACACATAATTTCTCTCTTGTTTTTTTTCTCCCCCTCTCAGGTGCATCCCTCTAGTTGAATTCTCAAGGCATTTAGTCATTGGTCTAGAGATAACTGCTGGCAGATTACTCTGCTGGGTGCACAGTGGTTGTGCTGCAGCCCTTTCGGCTGGCGTACTGAAGGTCCTGGGTTTGAATCCTGGTGTATCCTAGGATTTTTTTCCCTGGGTCTGGACGGTGTACCTGAGTCTACCCTGCTCTAATGGGGCCGTGCATAGTGCTGGCCACACAGTCCCCTAGTATGCCGTGGACACTGAAACTGGTGAACGCTGCTTCACCAACCCTATGAACAGTTTGGTCTGAAGGGTACATTACTATATAGAAATTCATGCATTGCTTCCCTTTAACTCTTAAATGCTTCAATGTGTCTTAATTTAAAATGTTTCTAGGTTCAGGATGTGATTCTAATTGAAAATTTGTATGTTGTGATTCTCATAAAACTATAATTTTTATTGTAGAGATTTCTATTCTGCGGATATGATTCTCATTTAAATATTTCTATTTTGTAGATTTCTATGCTCCAGATATGATTCTCATTAAAATATTTCTATTTTGTAGATTTCTATGCTCCAGATATGATTCTCATTAAAATATTTCTATTTTGTAGATTTCTATGCTCCAGATATGATTCTCATTAAAATATTTCTATTTTGTAGATTTCTATGCTCCAGATATGATTCTCATTAAAATATTTTTATTTTGTAGATTTCTATGCTCCAGATATGATTCTCATTAAAAATATTTCTATTTGTAGATTTCTATGCTCCGGATATGATTCTCATTAAAATATTTCTATTTTGTAGATTTCTATGCTCCGGATATGATTCTCATAAAAATATTTCTATTTTGTAGATTTCTATGCTCCAGATATGATTCTCATTAAAAATATTTCTATTTGTAGATTTCTATGCTCCGGATATGATTCTCATAAAACTATTTCTATTTTGTAGATTTCTATGCTCCGGATATGATCGCAGTGAGAGCAGAGCAAGACCTACTAGGGGAATTAATCAAGTTGGTGGCATTTGTTTCCCTTTACTTAGTCATACCTACTTGGGGGAGATAACCGTGATTATAGCTTTTATTGTTATGCTTTTAGAGGTTGGGCATGCATGAGGTGAAGTAAAAAAAAACAAGAATGAAAAATACAAAACAATTTTTTTGAAGTTTTCATAATAACTAAGTTATCTATAAATAATCAGTATAAGCATTATTAATAAATTAATTGTATATTACCAAAAGTAACTAGACAAAACTTAGTTAATTTGACAAAATTTAAAAAAAAGATAATTAAAGAAATGAAATTTTCATTGGAAGTGTCATCTAACAAGCTGTATTAGCCCACAGCAATTATAGTTTATTATACTTTTTAAGAGAGCTTATCCCATTTTTAGCATTAAAAAATTACAACGTTTCTAGGGTTAGGAACTTAATTCATTCCAGATTTCGGTTCATAACCTGAAACCTTCGTAACACGAAACATTGAAATCAATGAAATAGTGACAATCCATCTCATGATGAAAGAATCATTTTTTGTATTAACATTGGGCCGTTTACCTGACAAAATGCATAGAATTTATGTAATCCACTTATTAGAGAAGGAAAACAACCATATGAATAAAATGTAAAAATAAAAAATGATTTAGTCTATCTTTCTTACCAAGAAAATGATCATGGGAAATTTGTCACTTTCTTTGCTCTTCTGGGCCACTAAGCTAGCGCTAAGCAGTGTTTTTACTGCCTGGCCTTTGTTTGTACTGTCTGCGACAGTTTACCTCAGACAGATGAATCATGTTGTGACACCATACCTTTGTTATTTCCTTTAACAGTGAATTATTCTACATCACTGTGAATTGTATTGATTTAATTGAGAATATTTAAAAAACACTAAAACATGAAGGGTTTTACTTATTTAAAAACCCACAGATATCTTACTATTTCTTTTTATAGTGAAGGGACATTTTTATATTATGGAAAGTAAAGTGAATACTTTTTTTGATAGTTAAAATTTGCTTATTAACAATAAAAAAAAAGATAACTATAGTGTTATTGCCCAACAAAAAATGTTCACTTAAGTAAAACCTTGTAAAAAATTGAAATAAGCATTAATTAAACAAGAAAACCATAAAAACACAGTTTTTATCATACTCCCTTTATTTGCAAACTAAGTTTACCATCATGTAATTAAAAAATATATGTGTCACAAATCTCAAAAATATCTCCTTACTCTGTATGAAATGTTCTAAAAATAATCTAAGCGCATAATTTTTTTCTCTAGCTTTGCGCCGAAAAAGTATAAAAAGTTGCACAGGCATTTTTTAAGCGAAATCAAAATTTTTCTTATACTTTCCTTTTAAGAAATGAATATTGTCATAAGTGTAGTATTATTAAGTTGTTTTAACTGAAAATTTGATAGTATGTATTGTTAGGCGCCACAAGTCTGTTGTCCAAATTTCAGCTCGATTGGACCACGGGAAGTGGTCGAAAAATCGAAGCCAATTTTTGCACGACGATTGCAGACAGACAGAAAATGCAACTTAAAATAAAGGGAGTAAAAAAAAACAATTAAGCTTAACTCTTTCCAAACGTTTTGCCATTCTGTAAAACTTCCTCTCTCTCTCTGACCTTTGTTCGTAAACCAAAACATTGTACATTACCCTAGACAAAAAATTGTTAACGTTATTTATAACCCGCATTTTCAGTGACCTGAGGCATCCGTAACTCGAGGTACCAATATATTTCATTTTTTCATTCACTTACTAGGGCAGATAAACAAGTTTTTTTTATTAACATTTACCTTTTACTTCATCATTCTTTACTAGGGGAGATAAGTAAATGTAGGAAGTATCAGTAAAACTCACAAAATCTATAAAAGAAATGTACATTTATTAATTTAAAAATGTTAATTTTTTTTTTAAATTTCCAGGTGGAAGATGCCTGACCTGCACAGTCACTTGGAGGGTCTCGGGATCCAGTGGTGTCTGGTTGGCATGAAGTGGTTCATCTGTCTCTATGCCGACGTCATGCCAGTTGATGTAAGTTACGCCAGGCAGGGGTCTCACATGAGGAAGAGTTCAGACGTGAGGTGGAGTTTATACATGCGGCAGGGTTTAAACATGAAGGCAGAGCTCATGCATTAATTTTATGACGTGAAGTAAAGTAACCCATCCATAGCATTCACCAGCATTACACCCAATAGATCCATAGCATTCACCAGCATTACACCCAATAGATCCATAGCATTCACCAGCATTACACCCAATTGATCCATAGCATTCACCAGCATTACACCCAATTGATCCATAGCATTCACCAGCATTACACCCAATTGATCCATAGCATTCACCAGCATTACACCCAATTGATCCATAGCATTCACCAGCATTACACCCAATTGATCCATAGCATTCACCAGCATTACACCCAATTGATCCATAGCATTCACCAGCATGATACCCAATTGATCCATAGCATTCACCAGCATTACACCCAATTGATCCATAGCATTCACCAGCATTACACCCAATTGATCCATAGCATTCACCAGCATTACACCCAATTGATCCATAGCATTCACCAGCATTACACCCAATTGATCCATAGCATTCACCAGCATTACACCCAATTGATCCATAGCATTCACCAGCATTACACCCAATTGATCCATAGCATTCACCAGCATTACACCCAATTGATCCATAGCATTCACCAGCATTACACCCAATTGATCCATAGCATTCACCAGCATTACACCCAATTGATACATAGCATTCACCAGCATTACACCCAATTGATCCATAGCATTCACCAGCATTACACCCAATTGATCCATAGCATTCACCAGCATTACACCCAATTGATCCATAGCATTCACCAGCATTACACCCAATTGATCCATAGCATTGACCAGCATTACACCCAATTGATCCATAGCATTCACCAGCATTACACCCAATTGATCCATAGCATTCACCAGCATTACACCCAATTGATCCATAGCATTCACCAGCATTACACCCAATTGATCCATAGCATTCACCAGCATTACACCCAATTGATCCATAGCATTCACCAGCATTACACCCAATTGATCCATAGCATTCACCAGCATTACACCCAATTGATCCATAGCATTCACCAGCATTACACCCAATTGATCCATAGCATTCACCAGCATTACACCCAATTGATCCATAGCATTCACCAGCATTACACCCAATTGATCCATAGCATTCACCAGCATTACACCCAATTGATCCATAGCATTCACCAGCATTACACCCAATTGATCCATAGCATTCACCAGCATTACACCCAATTGATCCATAGCATTCACCAGCATGACACCCAATTGATCCATAGCATTCACCAGCATGACACCCAATTGATCCATAGCATTCACCAGCATTACACCCAATTGATCCATAGCATTCACCAGCATTACACAAATGTAATTGTCTAGTGAGGTCTTATTGGATCTGAACATTAGTTGGGGAAAAGTAAAAATCACCACGCTTTGTGCTGGCCACACAATCCCCTAGTATATTATTTGACCTTCTATACCAAACACTTTTCACTCTAGATTTTAAAATCATAGATTTGCTGGAGTGAAACCTTGATTATTATCATTGGCATACAAAAATAAAACTTCTTAAAATTAAATAAAAATCTTTTCTATTGTCTACTCTCGGCAGACCGTATTAAGAGTCTGGGACTGCTTGTTCATGGAAGGTTCTAAAATTCTGTTGCGAGTGGCCCTGACCTTGGTGAAACTGAACAAGGATCGCTTCCTCGAGTGCACCAACTTCCCACAGGCGGTGGACGTGTTTAAGGATATCGTCAAAGATCCAATCACACTGGAGTGTCATACATTTATGGAGGTAAAAATTTTTGTGAAACAAATGCCATGACTCGGCTGAAAACAAACTTCATGCATATCTGGGTACCTGTAATTTTTCATAAGAGCATTTAGGACCATTGACTAGATTTTGACATGTAATGTACTTTTAGACAAGATAAAGTATGACAACGCAACTATATATACCCTGTATATAAAAATATACTATATAAATGACCTAAAGGAAATGAAGCGTGAAGTTTTTTCTTTAAAAGTGACTTTTTTCTTTGACATTTTTGGGATTTTAAAACATAAAAAAATTGGACCATGTCACTAACAAATTGGCAAAGGTGGCAAAAAGCTGAGACACTCATCGGGTAACATGAGGTCACAAAAATGGTGTGAATTGTCAGGAGGGTTGAAAGGTCAGCACAGGCAGGCTGACCAGGTTGGGGCGGAGACAGAAAGCAGTCAAGAGTTAGATATAGAGATAGACGTTAGTTGGCACGGCAGATTATTAAATCTGTAATTTGGATTTTGAACTTGTAATCCTACAACGGAAACCCCAGAAGGGACAAAACTCTTATTTCACCAATCGCTCCTAAAAAAATAGTGAAAAAGAATTGTTTAATTCTTCATTGCCCGTACTTTTTTTTATTGAGGATAACACCATACTGGGGGGGGGGGGGTGACAATATGTATATTAATACGGGGAAATGTGTACAGGTATGCACCCAGGTAGTGCTTCATGCAGGTATTTAGATCAAACAAGACGAACCAGCTCTGTGTATTTGCCGCCAGACAGCGAGAAGAAATTTCTGAGATTTACTTTTTTGAGCTAACACCACCCACCACGTTGGAAAAAGAAGGGAAATATATACGGAAATAATAAGTCAAGTGAGGACAAAAATGTAATGATTGCGTTAGTGTATGAATTACACAAATGTAATGATTGCGTTAATATATGAATTACTAAAATGTAATGATTGCGTTAATGTATGAATTACAAAAATGTAATGATTGCGTTAATTTATGAATTACAAAAATGTAAAAGTGAAAAAAACAACAGCAACAGACATGGATGTTAAATATATCAAACACCTGCTTATTTGTATCCAGTGACAGTTTGATTCTGCAGTTTGTCATTGTCTATCTCTACCACTGTTGTTTTTATAGTACAGCTGTTTGTTTTCCTTATGTTGTTGTTTGTCCATCGTGGCTCAATGGGGTGTTTCCCTTATAGATTTTAAATGTCTCTTATCTCCCCAGAGTATCTTCAAAGTGACTGGATCCATGCCTGGAGATAAGATCAAGTCACTGAGGGAGAAATGTGTGCGGCAAAATCTCAAATCTTAAATCTCTTCCACTCCAAGTTGCCAAAACTGAAACTATGATGAACATACGACACCATCTTGAAGGGCGGAATAATCCTTATCTCTGATGGACACAGTCCGTGAAGATAAGATTAGAAAATTATTAAATTTTTTTTTACATTTTAATCTCCTGTCATCTTTTTAATTTGTGGCTTGATGTATCAATGTGACTGCAGGTGGCCAGTTTTTTTTTAGTAGACTGTTTTACACACATTTATAAATTCTGTGAAATGTTTGTTTTATTTGTTCATTTAAACATATAGCAGAGGCTGGCTATGACTGGTTGCGATTACAGACATTCCGAGCATTTTGTCCTCCCAGGGACTCTCGCATGACACACAAATTAGTTGCAAACCAGTTTTTTAATTGTCAGACCTATGTTACAAATTTTTCTCTTGTTTTTAGTCCAAGTTCTATATAAAAGTGTTGCCAAAGTCTTAATTTACAAGACAAATAAAACTTTTACATATGTATGGATGTGTATTTACATACAAAACATATTTTCTGGTGTTTTTTTTTTTTAAATATAACATTTTTCCATGACAATGAAACATTTCAGTATTTTGTTATATAAAAAAAAGACGCATGTTTTTAAATAGAAAATGAAATTTGTTTTGTAGGCCGTTAATGCCAAACTTTTCGCCATGGGTCTCCCCATTCACTCATGTCTTCCTATTTGTTGCTCTGCTAAAGCATTAGAAAAGATTCATATGAGTCATTAAAGCTGCCAAGTCTGTCAACATTGTGCCAGAAGCTAGCTCTCCTATTACTGTAGTTTTATTTTGCCCACTTCAGTTTTCTAGTTCACAAATTTTAGCAATTCTGATTTCTTAGTTGTCAATATTATGACTGTTCATAAAACAAAAGGCTGCACAACACAAGACCAGTAATTTGTTCAACCTTATTATCTTTTTTATTTGAATTTATTTTATTTTTAATTATTATTTTTTTGGTTTTGTGCATATTTTTTTAGGAATAATATTTTGAGTTGTGATTATGCCCCTTTGCTTAGGCAGATGGCACACTTATCCAAAATGAATCAAGGTGAAGGTCAAATGTGTTAAAATATTTAATCCTTTTTACGCAAATCAGCATAAGCCAGTTTATTATTTTACCTATCAGTATGTTAAATTTAATCCTTTGGTCAATTTTTCATTTGACTGTCATTCCGTGTTACAAGCAGGAAATTTATTTATTTTTTATATTGAGCTGATTTATTTTTAATGAACTATTTCAGTTTGGTTGTGTTTATTGAATCAGTTAAGAAAAAAATATTTTTAAGGGTATATTTAATTGTTTATACGTATTTCTGTTACAGTGTGCTTACAGCACCTACTGCTCAATATTTTCATTGCTTTGTTGTGTTTATTATTTACTCATTAACCTTTTTTTTTTTTTTTTTTTTTTGTTGTCAGTATTGTTTTTTAAAATACTTTTTATTAAAGTTTTCTTGATTGTTTTTAAAGCCTGTTTCTGTCATTCCATTATCAAAAACAGAAACAAAGATACGGAACAAAAAAATCTAAGAACAAATAGACACTTCAGTATTCATATCATTCCCAGTTTTTGTTTTACATAATCCTTGTTTTTTATATACCAGCAAATGTTTATTTACCATGAACTAGATTTTTTTTTTTTTTCTTTCTGGTTCCAGTTTCATGAATTTATTATGTGACAAAAGATTAGCCAGTGTATGATACTCATAGTACAGTCCCATTGTGTTGTGTTTTTTTTTCAACTTTTAAAAATATTTTTTGTTTTTGTTCATCAAGTGCAATAAGAACATCTGTATTTTTATTTAGACCCACCTCTACAAAATAAGTCGCTTTATGCCTCGATATTTTCAAATTATTTTTTTTATTTCTGTACATTTCTGTAGTGAGTTTTTATTCTAAAAATAATATTATTTTTTTTTTAAGTAACACCCAGTATTGTTTCATGTGAAAAAACAAAATAGTAAATTTGAAATTTCTCAAAATCAGGTTTCAGACAGGGGCTAGAGTAAAATACACATAACTAAGAGATTATTTCTCCGATTTTGAAACAGTTTTCACCATTGAATTCAGCATTCAAATCACTACCGGAGTATAAGGATAACTAAATAACTCAAAATGACCATAGGGCACAATGCGACTCATTTTGTGGTGGAGGGTCACATTTATGAGAGACTACTAGTACCACTATTAGTTGTTGTTTTCTGAGAATATTTGAGTTACTGAATTGAAAATTTGTGTTCATGTGCCTGAATACTGGTGTTCTCTGATGTTTGATAACATTAAAAAAAATCACTGGTCTTGATTACCAGGGTCGGAGGGGTGTCTTTCAATCTACCCAGCCCTTATGCGCACCTGACATTAGTTTCGGAGGGGGGAACAAAGGCGGCTGGGCATTATGCTTTTCCCAAGCAATCATCTTGCATGGTGTGGCCCCACAGAAACAGATGACCGCAGCTTCGTCTTAAATGGGATACTTTACTTACTTGAGTAACAGCGTAAACCGTTAATAGAAAGTACTTTGTCTTATGGCTAGTGGTCAGATCACCAAGCCAACACTCCTTGGCAGAGATTGGTCAGTGGCTGGGTTAGATTCCAGGCTGTTCTGTTGAGTCCAGTGTACTAACCGCAGGATCAGTCACAGCCTCACAAATACACCTCCCTTTCATGTAAAATATTTCTTCTCCCAAAGTTTTAAAGGATATGCAAGCCTCAAATGGGAAGTTTAAATAGTACAAATATGATAATATAAAAGAAGTGATATCTTAAAAAAAAAAGTGACATTTTCAACCTTACTAGTAAAAGCAATTTTAAGAATGGCCCGAAATGTCTGGGATTGTATTTTATCACTGTATCTATGTTATATGTGAACTAAATTCCTTTCATCTAGGCTTACAATGCATTCTTTATTTTGGGTAAATAATAGAAATGAATAACTCCATAAACATTCACATTTTTTCTGAAACAATATTAATACAAAATATATTCATTTCATTAACTCTTAAGGTCCTCAGTTATTTATTATTTATGACCAGACCAAAATGCCAATTTTCAATGCCAATTTAAAATATTAATTATAAAAATTACTTAATCTTAGTAGCTGTTGTTTGTTTTCTTGTGCTTTTTTTTCAGCCACTAAACTTTATGAGATTTTAAGTTGCTCATGTTGATTTGTGTCCCTTAAGTGTATTACTGTAGTATTACTTGTTGTTTTTTTTACAGTTAGTTTTAAATTCAAATCAAGCTTTTTTTTTTTAAGTTAAAAAATCATTTTGATATGAATATAAAATAAAGATTTTTAAAGTGACTGTTCCTTTGACCTTTATAAGAATTTGATTTTTTGAGGCTTTAAGCTCAGGAATCATACCAATATTCCCAATAATCTCATGACCTAATTATTGTTAACATTATGGTTATGTTTATTTGTTTATTTTTTTTTTAAGAAACAGATGCAACAAAGAAGATTTTTTGTTATAGTTTGAAGTAAGTGGAGGACTAAACATATGAGTTGAATTAATGATCAGATGTGAACATTTTCCTCTCACATAATTATAGTAGTAGATCAGAGTTATTTAACAGACATATCAAAACATAAACTTTGTGAGAACATGTAATCTATGTTGTTATGTCAATGAAAAATATGAAGAAAAAAAAAAGGATAACCAACTGGTTATTTAGGTTTTACATGATCAATAAGGAGGACATACTTCATTGTGGATGTATAGTGGACATATCTGGCAACACTTGATGCTGCCCACAGAATAAATATACCTATTCTATACCTATTCTGTGATGCTGCCGACTTTTTCATGACAATATATCATGTACTTTTAATATACAGAAAATGATTCATTTAGAACTCGTCCCATTTATGAAACAAAAACACACACACAAAAAAGGTTTGAAATGTATGAAGTTTGACTAAACATTTGTAAAAGTCATTCAAGAGGAACGAGTTGATTTTTTGGTAAAAATATGCTTAAAATTAAAAGAGTTAAAAAAATGATTAAAAGTTCTAATCTGTTTTTTGGAGGTGCCATTAATGTATCCTTTGATACATCTGAGAATCCAGCAGACGGCCTCGGTCCCATTGGGTCAGCACGCCCTGTTTATACAGCACCACAGAAATCATTGAAATGAAGATGGTCACTGCGAGGCATATCAAGACGACCCCTACGGTAAAAGTGACTTCGGAGGCCTGCGAGCCTCTCTGGACGGGAGTTCTCTGCGGGTCATAGAGTGGCCCTGAACCGGAATAGTTGGTTGGCTTCCAGTTCTGGCAGTTCGGAAAATCTTCTGGTAAGGGAGGCAATTGGTTGAACTTTCCTTCTTGAAGAATTAAAAACATCCCTAGCTCCGCGTGGAACTCTATGTGACAGTGAAACAGCCAAAAGCCTAAGATGAAACAAATTAATTAGCTATAAATTTTTGATAGTTTACTGTAAAAGAAAATATTTAGAGCAGCGTATGGTAGGCATAAAGTATATTTTTTTTAATTGGACTTTCAGGACTAAAAGTATTAAGTTACGGTAAAGGGAAAAATAAATTGTAATTTTTAAATAAATTGACAATAAAAGAAAATAAAGCAGCATATTATATTCTTAAAAAACGTAATCCTGTTGACCAAATTGATCCATAGGGCCGGTGGAGCAGTGTTCATCAGTTTCTGTGGTCATTGCATACAAGGGGATTGTGTGGCCAGCATAATGCCCAGCCGTCTTGACTTTGCCCGAACTAATTGTGAGGTAGCCTTCAGAGATAGGTAGACTCAGGGACACCCTCCAGACCTGGGAACACAGTCTAGCCTTCACCAGTATTCAAACCCAGAACCTTCGGCACGCCAGCCAAACACGCTGTCACCGTGATTTTCTTGTGTTTTATTAACTTACTTTAGTATAAAAAGCTTTTGTAACTTTTAACTACAGTTTGTTGATACGTTTATAGAGCTTTGTCTTACCGGGGTTGTTAGCCCTAAATCTGATAATTGTCACAGCTTCCTGTGGAACGGCTACGGTGTCTTTAAGGGGTGCTCGAAAACGCTTCCTCGGAATTTTGCCCTTTTTATCAAGTTCTTTTATCTCCTTCACTGTTATAGGCCGGTCAAACTGAAAATAATATGTATTAACATTCAGCTTTCATTGATCAAACTGAAAATAATATGTATTAACATTCAGCTTTCATTGGTCAAACTGAAAATAATATGTATTAACATTCAGCTTTCATTGGTCAAACTGAAAATAATATTAATTATTAATTAAATAATATTAATGTCGATTAATGACAGTTCCTGCAACTTCTAATGAAACTGCTCCTCATTGATCGTTTATGTCAGGCAACACAGAGGTCCCTCAGAACCCGTGATACACTTACGGTAAGTGACTTACCGATAATTTATTTTTCAGTATACTGTCATGGAATTCAAGAATCGATCATCTGCTTTGTAGACCCAATTACAACTAACTGCAGATGATTAATTGTCCGAATTTCATGGCAGTATTTTGATCGAAATTAAAAATGAACAATTCAGGTTGGTTTTCTGTAATTTTGACACGTGTGTTCGACTTGATAAAAATCACATGAATTTTATTTGCAAATGTAAAAAAAAATCGACCAAAAAGACTTTCTGTCTGGTTGCGTAACGATGGGTTTTCGACAATAACTATATTATTATCCATCGCATGCATCTCTGCTAAGATCTAGACCACCAAGATCCATGGTGCATAACCTCACACAAATGTTCATGTTTAAACTGCCGTCATGTAAGAAAGAACGACTCACCCGCTCCATGGCCACGACGTGAAAGGCGTGTCCGTGCATGTGCATTGGGTGGATCAACGTGTTCTTAAATGACACCAGGGCGATCTCCACCAGGTCCCCGATATCGTAGTTCAACATGTGGATGCACACACACAGCTCCGTGCTGCAGTCCCGAGTCATGCTCGCGTTGTTGCATATCATATCCTGCCAATCAAATTGAAAGGATTAAATTAGCACTGTGACATATCGAATTCTGCCTATCAAATTGAAAGGCTTAACATTAGCATTGTGACTTATCAAATCATTTAGCGCACAAGGCAGATATCATCTCTTTAAATTAAAAAGAGTTGCAGTACCCGAACAGCACACAATATTGGCCTAATATTCTGCAAAAGGTAAAATTTTGTCATAATGTTGGGCCAATATTAGGTCAATATAGCGTTTAATCGATTTAATATTGATAGTTATCGATTCATGCTCATGAAAATTGAATAACATTTCCAATTTTATAAAGTGGAGTTTGTAATTTAGAAGCACAATGCCCAGCTGCCTTTACTCCCCCCCCCCCCCAGACTAATGTCTGGTCTCCTTATCAGAGCTGCGGCACCAAGCAGGCCACGGAAAATACATCTTTCTGTTATTACCTGGAATTGAACCCAAACTTTCGTCCTGCTAATTCATTGCTAGATGGCGGTGTTCAATGTGATAGAAGTTGTTAGTTGTTCACTAGAACAACATTTAGGCTAGAACATAACTCCCATAGAACTTAAAGTTTAAAGTACATTTTCGAACACTACCATTGAATGAAAACATGGTCATACCTTGGGAATGTTGTCAAACTGAATCAGGGGTGGTGAAGGAGGGAACCTGGATGAAATATAGTTCAGCTGATGGTTGAATGGTCGGACCACAGAGTCAATTTTCTGGGACATCCCAGGTGGATTATACCTACCGTCTATTATTTCACTTGCACCTGCACAATAATGTATTATAGTTAAAAAAAAAGCTAACAAACAACAAGAAGTTATTTGTAAAAAGCTACTAAGTCAATGTTAACTCAAATTTCAAAAACAATTTTTAATAAAAAATGATAATAATTATTTATTTTTTTTCAGACCGCATTTAACATTGAGCAACAAACAAGCAAGATCAGGTAGCCTATATAATTCTCACTTAGGCTAAAAAGAATATAGAGCTAATTAATAATCTCAGAGCTTTACAAACATAGGTAAATATTAAGATAATATGTCTGCCAGCTGTTTTAAAATAAATGCATAAAAATAAAACATTTAGGAAAGAAATTGTTTTTATAAATGAAGCCAAGAGTTTATATTTCCACCAAAGACTAAATAAATATTATCTTTACAGAAAGCTTTGCAATTTCATAAACAAATAATGAGGAAAATTGTGTGTGTTACCTATTGAAATATAAAACTGTTTGTCTGGTTTAGCTGTGAGTATATTACTTTTCTTCCCATCAGGCAATGCGTTCATGTCTGCTATCTGGTAACTGATCTGTGTTGAAGAACCTCGGACATTCAGAAGCTGGATACGAAGATAACAACAATAAGCCAATAGTTGAACTGCAGGTAAAACTAGGCACAAACATACAAGGGAACTTATATATTACAATTGCTCCTTCTTTAAAGAAGATGATTGTGTCCTACGCTCATCTGTAGTCTAGTCTTGCATTTTTAAAGTGTTTTAAATTATGTTCAGTTACTGGTTTTCCTGGTTTGTTCAGGTAACCCATTCCATGCCTGGATGCCAACCCATAAAAAAGAGTATTTATATACGTTTGTTCTCGCATACGGGTTAAGAAATGTTTTTTTATCCTTTTATTTATCTGAGCATTGCAACAGCAGCGTAGATTGTTATTGTGTTGTATATCTAAGTTAGATTTTAATGCCTTATGTATTATTATTACTTTACTCTTGTTCCTTCTGTCCTCTAGTGTTTCTAGGTTTAGTGATTTAACTATTGGTGTTTCTCTTATCAGTTGTAAATACTTGCAAATGTATTTGTTGTTTTAGCATTAGAAAGTATACAAGAAATCGAATTTAGCAGCTTATGGTTAGTGTAACCAATTTACAGGTAGTCTCTGATACTGATAGGGCCTACTTCCATAACTGGTGTCATTTAGAATAATATGTTGGCATTTTTTATTGACATCTTGTAAAGTTAATTAACAAAAAGGTGCTTAAAATAAAATACCCCGCGCTAGTTATTTTCAAATGTTATCAATACTATGCTAATTACCCTCTTAGCTTTCTTCTCATTCGTGTTCTCAAACGTAGCTTCGTCTTTTGGTGACTCCCCTTCGGCACCGTCATATTTTAGTACAGCAGCCTGTCAAGGGTTAAAACACAATTTAAAACTTGCTATTGTTTTTTTTTTTACATATGCATCTAGATCTAGACTAGTACTATTTTACAGATATAAAAAAAAAAAAGTCTTAAAATATGTCTTATGTAGGCTACTGATACAATTTCATTAAAGTAAAGCTTTTGTATTGACATATTTTGTAATAATTTTGATCATTAAGTTACGTGTTAAAATATCCAAGTTAATAAGATTCAGACACACAATGGTCTAAGAAACACCATAAGCCCAATTCCGATCGCTATCTACATTTTATACGACTTTGTCTTATATTTTTCAAATTAACCCTATGAATACAAAGCATTTGAAAGTCGTACGTGTAGTCTTTTTGTCAATTTCCCAAATGTATTTATAGACTACAGAAAGTATGATAACTTTAATCCCGTTTCCCATGGTCTTCAAGGAATAGGAATACAAATAGGTCCAAATGTCTGAGGAATACCTGAAAAACTTTAGTTGCTAGGCAACGACCATGACCTTTGAACCTAATCCAAAACATATCTTGGACATTTTCTTTGGCCCGGAGGATGAAATCGAATCTCTCCCCACCGTAGATCATGAACGCGTCCACCTCAACCGGCTCAAAGTTCTCTCCGTCGGACGCTATCACCAACATAGGATGCTCATCAATGGTTATAAATATAGGACAGTTCAGCACACCGTTGTACACCACTCTGAACCGAAATCTTTTGCCAGGTTGGATCTGGAATTCTGGGTAAGGTATGTCAATGCTGTTGTTCCTATTTGCGATGCCTGGGTAAAAATAAAGATGAAAGAAATAAAGTAATATCTCTGTATAACGGACTACTGGTCTAAAAATGAGATGTATGACCAATAACGACACATCTACTGTAAATTATGAAAAAATGCTTACACGCACAAAGTTGGCCTAAGTACTAGTAAGTAGTAAGCGTTTGGTCGTCGTTATCAAATTTTAACACGAAAAATAAACACATCTTATAAAACAGAAGGCATTCACATAAATAATCTCACTTTATGCTAAGTTATTGTTAGAATTGTTACTCGGATAGTAAGAGAATCTATGCCTTCATTACTACATCTTCCGGAATATATATATATATATATATATATATATATATATATATATATATATATATATTGGGATAGTCTGCTATAACATCGCTAGTCAAAATAAGGGTGAGATTATAAAAATTGTCTACCAATTAAAACATCAGAATAGGCCTACAAGGCTAGAGACAGACTATGACAATAATAGTCTATATAAAAGGAGCATCTGTAATATACGCTTATAAGATTAGTTCAAAAACAGCTATAGATATTATAGATCTGCAAGATTTAAATGGAATACTATTTTACCATTGACCAGGATGCTATGTATCTCAGCCGTGTGGCCCCCGTGGAAATCCTGAGCGTACGCCTCACCCGACATGCGCTGTGTCCAGTCCGTCAGGATGATGTAGTGCTCGTGCAGGTCATGGTCGTAGAGGTGTCCGTGCGGATCCAGGTCCTTTGGCTCCCGCACCACGAGGCCACCGAACAGACCCTCCGCCCTCTGCATGGAAGAATGGGAGTGCCAGAAGTGCGTGCCAGTCGAGTTAGCCTGAAATCTTGTGTTTTATAGAGAATAGTAGTTGGTATCAAAATAGTAATGCACTTATTTAAATAGACTTGCAGTTGGCACAATGTTCTGTAAGTAGTTTCTAGGCAAAGGTTGGTCTAGCAAAAAAAAAAAAGATTTGAATTGTTTTTTCTAAGGTCGTTGATTTAATAATCCTATTTACCCACGGTCTTATGGCATCCAGTCCTTAGTTGGAAAAAGTATAATCCGCCTGAGGGATCGTGCCAGACACACAATCTACTTGCATACTGAGACCAGAATAGCTCATGAGTTCTGATTCACTTTAATCTACACATCTGAATAGGCTATAGGGCTTACATTTAAAGTTGGTCGCATTGGGAAACTCTGATTTATACAATAATGGCTTAGCGGCAGTTTAATATTTATTTAGTTCAGTTACTTAATTTTCATAGTTGTCTTTTAAATCGTATACATACCCTACAAGCGAAAAATGTAAATTTACAAATAAGAGTAAATGTGCGCTTCATCTTCTAAAAAAAGTAGTTAATAACTATTATTAAAACTTATAACCGATCGATTAATAATGTTTTATAGGAAAAACAAGATTTTTTTTTATTTAGTTATGGCCCTTAACATAAAACGCAAAATAATACTGAATTATGTCCCTTACAATAAAGACTTATTCATCATATAAATTAACATTGATAAAGTGTAAGCCTTTTTTCTTACTTGTATTTCATGGTAGACCAGCTGTGTATAGGGCATTGAGTAATCAGATTCGTGCCATCCATGTGCGGGGTGCCAAACTGTTTCATCCCGTGCCAATGGATGCTGGTGCCTTCCCCGAGCTCCATGCGGTTGTCCACGACCACCTCCACCTGGTCACCTTTACAAACCTGTTCGAATACAAAGACTAACATATATGTGTTGCCAACGCTGGTGTTTTTTTTAAATATTTTGTATGCTTTTAAATGCGTGTGAAACCAAGTAGTTGTATGGAACACAAGACAACGTACATCTATCTTTTCTATTAATCTATCGATTTTACTTTCTATCTTTCTATCTTGTCTACATTTCTATCTCTCTGTCCCTCCATCCATCTATCTTTTTATCTATGTATCTATATACCTTATATCTATAGCCTTTCATCTATTATTTATAGGTTGGTATATTTTGCTTTGCTATTGACATCATAATACACATGCCTGGTAAAGATTAACTTTTTAAACCAGATATTTCTAGGAGACATTTTGTTGCTTAAATTCAAACAAGAAATACTTTATAATTCAAAAGCATCTAAATCATAGCCAATGTAGACATTTTGTCTTTGTATTATAACACCCATACTTCTAAACCGTTTCAAAACGAGGTGTCCTAATAGTATGTGTGACATATGGAGGTTGCGTCCATTTACCGTGTCAACTATTTTTATACATATCAACCCTATGAATATGAATGTCCTCTCCCCCACCGCATTTTTTCCACTCTATTTGTCAACAACTGGCACATTTTGAAGGACTTCCATGATATGTTTGGATAAATATATTAACCATTATTCATGTAGGCCTATATAACAATAACTATAACTATATATAGATCTATATACATATATAGTAAGAAAGTTAAGTACCCGTCAGATCTAATTGATCCATAGGTCCAGTGAAGCAGCTTTCACAAGTTTTTGTGGCCACGGCATACTAGGTGAATGTGTGGCCAGCACAATGCACAGCCGCCTTTACTATAACGCCTACTAAAGTCAGGTACCTTTACCCATCAGAGCTGGGTACGCCAGCCGAACGCGCTGCCGCGCGGCCACAGTATCCCCGTTATATTATATATTATATAGCTGCTACCCGTCAACTTGATAGTAATTGTAAAACTGATGCAAGAACTGTAATGTATTTTCGAGGTTCTGAAACGTACGAAGATCATTGGTCCTGGTATCATTCGGTTCGCCGTGAGGACGCCCCTTGACGTCCCGTCCCCGGGGACGCACTGCGGCAGTGAGCACTGCGTCCTGTTGGCCGGGCAACCGTGGCAAGCCGTGGACATCGTGGCGTAGAGTTCCAGGAGGAAGTAGTACCGGCACACCATAGGGGGCGCTCCATTCACGCACGTTCGTCTGCACGTGTGGTTGGTGTAGTCTAAAGGGGTTTTAAAATATCACAAGAGCATTCATGAAAAATAAAACATTAGCCTACCAGTTATACTTTAAAAAATAAAAGCTAACAAACAACCATGTAAATTTAACATCATAGCTTTATACACAAGAGCATGATGGTTATTTAAATATAACGCTTCTCTCTAAAACATTTAGCAAGCTCAGTGCACTCTTTTTCTAAATTGTAGTTGCAGATGTATTGGTACGTAAGGTACACAACCACTAGTTAAAGAGTAAGGTATTTAAAATGTAAACTTTTTTTAAAATATTCTATTGTCTCAGAATATCTGAGTGTCTGAGGCAAGCTGTTCCATAATTTAGAGGCGCTACAGATTCAAACGAGCGCACTCCAAAGGACTTCTTTTTTGTGTCCAACCACACTGAGAATTCTAAAGATTGATTGTGATGAGGAGCGCAATACTGTCGATGGCGCGTGCTTCGATATGAGTTCTTAAAGGTATGGAAGGTGCAATGTCATCCATGCATCCGTAGGTAAGGAGCAATTTTGTGATTAGGCCTACTGTATATTCGATTATTGTTAACATACAAGAGTAAGTATTATTAAAATAGACATGGCCGATTAAGCAAATTTAAAAAATGACACCATAATGAAGCTTGGCAAACAAAGAGCCAATTTTTTTCTTCTATTTATTGTACAATTAATGTATGGCTTTTTTTTAGCTGTCTTAAATTCTGATCACTTTGGCTTTCCATAGAAATGTTTTGCACATGGTAGCCTAGATATCTTTTTTGACTTGCCACCTTCTGTAAGATTGCTGTGTAATTTTGTTTATTTTACAGAATCAGATATTATAAGGCCTAATAGGAAATGAGATATATCGGGGTCGGCAGCCTGCGGATTACAGTGTGCAAAATTATAATTTCTAATTAATTCAGCATGTTAACATCTTCAAAGTAACCCTGCTGTATACTAAATTACTTGTAGAACAGAATTTTTTGTAGCCTCTTCCGCGTGGCATTGAAAATCCCTCGACGTGCCAAGTCTGGCACGCGTGCCGTAGGTTGCCGACCTGGTTTAGGATGAAACTGTGCACTTTTTGAGAATGTCCAAATGCAGATCTTGCTTTTGATTCATCTCTCAATCCTTATACTTTCGCCCCTTCCCTTGCACTATATTAGACTCAAACCAATCACTATTCGCCCAAATACCTTGCAAAATCCCCCCTCCCCCCAAAAAAACAACAACACTATCTTGCACTATTTGCCCACCTCATCTTTCACTATATACCTTTCTACCATTTAGGCTACTTCTTGTCCACCCTATCTTGCAATCTTAGCTACACCAATTATCAGAGAGTAGCCTAATCTATTTTCGGATTCTCTTTTGGGCATTTTAGAACTTCCAAGAATCTCATTAAAAAGATGTATTGTTGACATATAAGGATCAGACAAACCGTAAATATCGTAGGGATTCCGTTTATCGTGGGACAGATCATCCTGAATGGTAAAGCTGACAGCAGCAACTGTTGCAGTTCCCAGGAACAAGACTAGAGTTAGCAAAGCAAGAATCCGAACCGTCGGCATGTTCCTAAGATAATATAATACCCATTTTCTTCTAGGATGAAATCACAAACAAACATACATATAATGTTTAATCTATAAATTTGAATAAGAATGTTATAAACGTTAAATTACAAACATAACTTATGGTTGACATCACTATTGAATCAAATTAATGTGGAAACTTTTTTTTTTTTATAAAAGGGAGATAATTAACCCGTTTTATTTGCGCCAATATTTCTAATACGTTTCTTTTATAAAAATGAAAAATGTTCTTAAAAATATGTGTTATGAATTTAACTCCGTACGAAGAATAGAGAACTTAGATATTAGCCTATAGGGGTTATATTTAATACGTTCCACGTTTTTCCCCCGTCGATACGACGATACGACGTCATGTGCCAACTGGATATGTGACTCTTTATAAACTATATAATTATTTTTTTTCTAATTTGGCGTTTTCTAGTTGTCATTTTTGTAAGGAAAAACAATCATAAAAAGAAGCATGAACAATTTAGAGTAGGCTATGATAATTTTTATCGAAATATTTACAATATTATAGGCCACATCTAGATCTAATATTAATCCTTTCTGTACCTTAAGAAATAATAAATAGATCTATAACTATAGATAGTAGGTCGTCGTGACTCTACGGAAATAATATTAAAAAAAACAAACACACAAGGCGGGGAGTCGCACAAATAAAATGTTTGGGGAAAAAAAAACTAAGAAAATCAGTAAAGTTTTTATTTAATATAATATTCAAATATTTCATTTTAATTCTATACAGAATGGTTTGGAATCGAGCGAGAAACTAACCTGAGCCGAGGCCAAAAGATTGTTAGACATAGATCTAGGGCTAAATAAACATTGAAACAAAGTGGTAAAAGAAAAGTATCACTTACCATAACAATCCAGCAATTAACGCTTACATCCACATATCTATTAATATTTCCACAGATTTTTTGCTTTTTCTTTCTCTCTTAATACTTAAACATTTTTTTTTATTAGTCTTTCGTTTTGTTTCAGCGTGTTATCCTCTAACTAGGTCAGTGGACTAGCATCACGTGAATATTCAAAAAAAAGAAACGAAAAAGAAACGTGCATCTGAGTCGCACACTACGACCCCCCTACCCCTATCCCCCCCCCCCCCCCCGAACTTTCAACCTTCAATACACCCAGCCCCGCCCGCCTTCCCATTTTGCCATGTTGCGGCTGTGTCCTTCACCTCACTGCATTTTTCCCCCTCTTCTTCTTCAAGACTTGCAGTAATATTATGTTGAGACTTCTGTTGGGGGTGGGTGTGTGTGAGGGAGCAGTTAAAAGTGATAACAGGGAGGATTAAATGCGAGAATTTTCTGCCACGTGACACCGAAATATAATCAGCCAAAGTCCGAATCAAGCACGTTTGCACAGACATATTCACTCAAATAAGTCTCTTGAAAAGTAAAGTACCCGACGGACCAAATTGATCCATAGTTCACCGGGCATAAAAGGTGATTGTGAGGCCAGCAATATGTACAGCCGCCTTTACTAGTTTACTTTACAGGTATCCATCAGACCCGGGACCAGGATTTGAACCCAGGACCTTCGGTACGCCAGCCGAACGCGCTGCTGCACAGCTACCGTGCCCCGAAATTTCTTGAAGTGAATACAATTTCTTTTTCGCCATTATTGTTTTAAATCAATGGGCGTTATTCATACGTATCTCCTGGTCACGTGATGGGGAAAACAAATTCATGCTTACAAAATATTGAATTTATTGGTTTTGTCTTTGTGTGATCAAATTCCGACGTTAAGTCTTTTCATTAAAAAACAAACAACTAAAAATGTAAATACGTTTTCATCGATATCCGCTGATAGATACTGACTTCTTAAATGCATGGCATGCCAAAGTGCACTAAAATTTGAATGTTCTCTTACATTTCTTTGATATATCTCAGCAATAATAAAAACTAATGCCTTGTGGTGAAAATTAATTTTACTAACAGGGTTGGGGAGAAACTAATATGAATACGCATAAAGGTTGGGGAGGAGGGGGGAGGGATCTAAAGTGTACGGGGGTTTTAACAGGAGTAGGGGGATATCAAACAGTTATTAGGCCTAGGCCTACATCATAATCATCGAACCCTTGACCGTTTTGGTCCTTGGGGGCGGTGGAGCGAATGGACACCTCTTATCTTATACATTAGTGCTATGAAGCCATAAAATAATATATAGGTAGTAGCTATATTAATAATTAAAAAGTCGAAATAAAACCCATTTTTGGATATTAAGAAAACCTATATCGGAAGTAGATATAGTCAAGTGACTGTCCATGCGGTCGGCAGTCTTTTCTCATAACTCACAAGGAACGCAGGCATTATTTTAGACTCAGGAAAAATAAATAAAATTGTGTATTATGTTGATACTATAAAGCTATATTTGTTCATTGGATGTGAAGTGTCAACTGTTAATGAATTGTTATTAAATAATATGCTGCAACAAGTCGTTCATTTATTATTTACAAGTTTGGAATTTATATTGTGGTGATGTCGTCCATTTTGATGTTCAAATCAATCAAATAATTCAGCTACTGCAACTCAAATACTCTGAGAAGACTGGTGGTAATGTTTGATAGTCCAATAATAATAATAGGACATCAACAGGTTTGGTGGCAGCTAACGGAGAGAGAAGCTGAAGGATATAATATTATGTTCAAATTCGAAACTTTTTGAACTTTTTGAAGACGTACTTGTTTATTTGCCAATTGGCAGTGGCAATACTATGGAATGGAGAGGACCTTTTGAAATAATACTTAAGCTATCTGATGTATTTTACAAGGTTAACATTAATAACAAAGAGAAAATTGTTCATTTAAACAATTTGAGAACTTATGAAGAAAACAAAGTTTTTGAAAATAAAAGCAAAATAATTGAAATTGAAAATAAACCATACAATGATATTAGTAAATCTGAACATAGAAAAATAACATTGAGAAAATGTTGTGAAATTCTAAGGAATTTTAGCAGAGAACTCAGGTATAATCAATAAAATTATACATAGGAATAACTAAATTTATGAATGGGATATGATATTTTCAGTAACAGGTATAATGACATGATAACATTTTTTTTTTCTTTGTAAAGAACAAATATGTAAATATGGATACTTGTATATAATAATCTAATTGATGAAAATAATGATTATCAGTTGAAAATTTTTTTTATGTAGCCTCTGAACAGTTTGGTAAGACTGTTAAGCACATAAATTTTGTGGCCTCTGAACAGTGAATCTGTTATGCCATATGTTAATATTAATATGCCTAAGTAAGTCTTTAAAAAAGCATTAGAGAAATTGAAATAAGAATGATATAATAATGAAATGCCTATGTAAGACTCTAAAGTCAGAGCATTAGATGATAATATTGTATTGTATTCATGTAAGACTAAAGATAGCATTGAAGCCAATAAATAAATGATACATATAAGACTCACAGGAATATGAGCAGTGTAATATAAATATATAATTGAAGGAAAGACTTGAATAATTTGTGTAATATTTTATTGTAAACTAAGATTAAAGATAATCATGTTACATTGTAATTAATGTTATTGAGAATATCAATCAATAATAATCTATAACAATCAATAATAATCAATAAGAATCAATAAGAATATAAATTCTAAATGAATATTGTGAAGATATAGATTCATAGTCACCATTATGAAAATGACAATTGAAAAAACCGACATTAATATTATGTTAATCTTATTGTATAAAATAATAAATGTTGTATGAAAAAATTTTCATGGAATCCTTATAGATTTTGTGAGATAAAGATAATAGATAATCTCGACAGCCTTGATGAGTAGTTAGCATAATAATTATCCATACACATCACTGATATCCAATAGTTTATCTCACTATTACTGAAGTTGATTAGACAATACCTAAAGATAGTTGTCTATGACTAATTGTCATATAAACATTAGACATTATTCTTTGTGTCATATTTCTGCTTATAAATATGTTTTTTGATTGTTTGTACATATATTAAATGAATTTTTTTTTTTTCTCTATGTATTATTAAATGAATGATTATATGCATTAATTAAGATTAAGATAATTTTTTTCATTATTGTAAACATTTTTCGTATCAAAAATAATAATAAATTATTATTTTTTCTCTGTGGTTGGGGGGTATGCTATGAAGCCATAAAATAATATATAGGTAGTAGCTATATTAATAATTAAAAAGTCGAAATAAAACCCATTTTTGGATATTAAGAAAACCTATATCGGAAGTAGATATAGTCAAGTGACTGTCCATGCGGTCGGCAGTCTTTTCACATAACTCACAAGGAACGCAGGCATTATTTTAGACTCAGGAAAAATAAATAAAATTGTGTATTATGTTGATACTATAAAGCTATATTTGTTCATTGGATGTGAAGTGTCAACTGTTAATGAATTGTTATTAAATAATATGCTGCAACAAGTCGTTCATTTATTATTTACAAGTTTGGAATTTATATTGTGGTGATGTCGTCCATTTTGATGTTCAAATCAATCAAATAATTCAGCTACTGCAACTCAAATACTCTGAGAAGACTGGTGGTAATGTTTGATAGTCCAATAATAATAATAGGACATCAACAATTAGCCTACAGGCGCTCGTTCTATAAAGAAGATTATTGCGTCCTATGCTAATCCGTGGTGGTCCGAGTCATCTTTCTCCATTTTGCCAATCCTTAGCGGTGGTCAATAGTTCAGTCATTTGCAACTTTGTCCAATCTTTTAGCATTTCCGCTGACGGCCTCCGACGTCCTCCTTTTACAGTGTCTAGGAGGATAGTTTTTGGCAGGTTATTTAGCCGCAACACGTGACCGAACCATGTTAGTTTGTGAGCCGTTCGATTGTTACCATATTATTTATTATGTAACTGAAGGTCCCGGGGTCGAATCCTGGTGCAGGCTAGGATTTTTTCCCGGGTCTGGAGGGTGCCCCTGAGTCTACCCAGCTCTGGTGGGTACCTGACCTTAGTTGGGGTAAAGTAAAGGCGGCTGTGCATTGTGCTAGCAACACAATCACCTAGAATGCTGTGGCCACAGAAACTGGTGAACGCTTCTTCATCGGACCTATGCATCAATTCGGTCCGACGGGTAGGCCTACTTTGAATTCGCAATCATAATCACGTTATTCAAGTTATAATTGAGCATGCCAACATTTATATATGCGGTTCCCAACCTGTGGGTCGTGACATCTTTGTAGGTCGAACGACCATTTCATAGGGGTCGCCAATGACCATCGGAAAACACATATTTTCTTTTTCTTTATTGTGTGTGTGATTGATCACTATGTTTTAATTACGTGATTTTTTTTACACTGAAATACATCCTGCATATCAGATTACAATTCATTACAGTAGCAAATTATTTTATGGTTGGGGGTCCCCACAACGAGAGAAGATGTATCTATAAAAGGGTCGTGGCATTAAAAATGTTGGGAACCACTGATTTATATGCTAGCATAGTTAGCATCATGTATTGCAAAGCCGGGTGAATTAGCTAGTTAAAACATGATAACAACGTTTAATTCTAAACTGTTTACTTCTAACAAGCAGTGGGAGAAATAATAAAAGAATAATTTGTATGGCCTTGGACCACAAAGCTCTCGCGACCTTTCCTCCACCCTCCCTTTCCCCGACTTAGGGGTGGATAGAACTCTCGAGTTGCCGCAAATTAAACAAAAAGTCCCCCCCCCCCCCCCCCCCCCAAAAAAAAAAAAAAAAAAAAAAAAAAAAAAACTTGATCTAGAGGAGTTGTCTTCTTTTGCAAAAAGTTCTGGTTGGCTGTCGCGCTTGGAGAGTGAGGGTGTGGGAAAGTGGAGGGTTTTTTAATAAATTATAAATGAACTAAGCAAGATTACCGTATATACTCGCGTACAAGTTGCACTTTTTTTACTAAAAATTTCTACAAAAAATAGTCGATCTGGAGAAAAAGAGTTAAACAAATATTAAGAGTATGACATTTTAAAACTTTCGATTCAAGATTAGGGGTGCTACTTAAACGCAGGTCAGTGACAACATAATAAGAAAAATTATCCTAAACTAAGGGTGCGACTTATACACGAGTGTGTACGGTATTTAACTAGTCTATGTATGTAGCCTACGTGCGATTCTTAAGGTCAAGTTTCTTGCGTACCAGAAACAAAAGTGCTCGGGGAAAAGAAAAAGATATGCTGAAGTCAGTAGGGGTTATGGTGACATTATTTCATGGCAGTTGATTTTATTAGCAAATCATGCTCAGCACCCTATAGATATCTAGATCTAGGCTACACATTATGGCATAGGCCCTACTACTAACTAGTATCTATACCCGTCAAAATGACGGAAAAACGAATGACTACAATATGTTCGGTTAAAAATATAAAAACAATCAAAAAGGAATTAAAAAAATATATATATATAAGCAGCGAGGGAAAACCCAGAAAGCCCAAACAACACGTGATATAATTTTTGAACGCCTTTGAAAGGGACATCACTCTGAATATTTTTTTCAAATAGCGCTCCAGTTTATTACCACCACACCATAATTAGTATTTAAAAAAAAAAAAAGAATTAAGCAATATAAGTAAAGTACCCTTCGGGCCAAACTGATCATAGGGCTGAAGAAGCAGCGTTCACAACAGTGGCGTAGCCAGGTTTTGACGCTAGGGGGAGCGAAATTTTAGGAAAAAGGCCCCACCTTTAGCAATTTTTGCAGATTAATAGTATAACTAAGAATTAGTACGTATCAGCAGATATAAGAAAACCGTGTGCCTCAGGATACACACACTGTTTAATAGTGCAGTTTATATTTAACCATTCAGAATTCTTTTTCTAGCAGCTGTGATAAGAATGTCTTCTAAATTGATTGCATCTACTACACATTTTCGGGATGAACATTTAGTATCCAAAAATATTTATAGAATCAACGCGAATGCTCTATAGCAGTGTCGGCAGCCTAAGGCACGCGTGCCAGACTTGGCACACAGAACGATTTTCAGTGGCACGCGAAAGACCTCCAAGAATATTGTTTAATGCAACTGAAAACACGTTTGTCAGCATCAGCATAATGTCAACATATGCATGGCGAACTACATGGGAATCACACTGGACGTCGAATGTTTTAGTTCAGGAATGTTTGTATGTAAAGCTCCCATCATTGGACTTGCAATCTGTGATTGAATCTATTGTTAAGATGTAGTCAATTATATAGTTTCCCATGTCTCTTCTAGAAGAAAGTCATATGGAGTAAAGTCTTGGATAGATTCGTTTCTGGTCTGGAAGCAATTAAGATGTAGCCTATCTGTTGAAGTTAATGTTTCTGTATGACTTGGCGACACGTTTCAGTTGGTTTAACTTTTATTTACAAGACTGGGTCCAAAAGCACTTGAAGTATTAGGCAACTGGAATGGATTTGCATGAAACTGGGCATATCTTTCCCTGAAATCAATTTCAAAACATTTAACTCTTTCCTTAATTTAAGGCAAATTAAGATAGATGAGCATTTTCAAAAGTACACTAGTTATAGTATAACAATTAACTCGTTTGGTATCACTAGCATCAAATTTGGAGAATTTAATTGAAGGGAGATAATTAACCCGTTTTCTTTACATTAATATTTCTAATATGTTTCTTTTTTTGTTTCCTTTTAAAAAATTAAAAGCTTACAATTTATAACTCTAAAATGATTAAATTGCACAAGATAGTTGAAAATTATACAAATATTTTATGATTACAGAATGTATATGTACATTTTTAATCATTAAAATAACTACTCAGTTTGTATAATTATTATGTTTCTCTCCTTATTAATTTTAATGACATCCATATGTTTTCAGTTCGGGTTAAAATAATACAACATTAAAGACTTAATCTATATCTCTAATAGAATAATTTCTTGACAACTGAAATTGACTAAATTCAAATGTTGAAAACTATTTATGTGTAAGTTGAGTAATGAAATTGTGTATTAGCTATGAATGGATTTTTTTTAAAAAGCTGATAATAACAAACAGGATAATTTTTTGCTACGGCACTAAATAAATTGTCTTATAAAAATAATATAGTTGATCAGCTTGACTTTCACGCTGTTGGCAAGCTGAATGATTCAAAATGATTGTAATAAATTAGATTGAAGAAATGCAATTTACAGGAAAAAATTAGAACAAGCATAAATTGTGCTTCGTGGCTTGTTAAAATTATTAATAATTTTTTTTTCTTTCCGAAAACGCCCTTTTTTCGAAAATGGTCGTAGGGGGAGCGGCCGCTCCCACTGCTCACCCCCTGGCTACGCTACTGGTTCACAAGTTTCTGTAGCCACTGCATAGGCTACCATGTGGCCAGCACAATGTCCAGCCGCCTTTACTTTACCCTAACTAATGTCAGGCCTACTTATCAGAGCTTGGTAGACTCAGGGACGCCCTCGAGTCCCGGCAAAGAAATTCTAGCCTCCACCAGGATTCGAACCCAGAACTATAATAATTCTTTTTTTTTTTTCTTTCTGTTTTAACAAAACACACTGTAATCATTCGTTTCTCCGTCATTTTGACGGGCATAACTCCTAGTTATAATTTAATTACGTTGGAAATAACAAAATGCAAAATGTTCATCAGGCATTGTTTCACCCTGCACTCCTTTGTCTCCTAGACGACCTGGGTTCTCGATATGCCGCCTACTAATCATTGTCGCCCTGCAGGAGCTTTGGCCAATTGACGTAATCTTATTCTTTCGTTTGTTAACCAGTCTGCAGAGCTGTATGTTCTCTTGCAGTGAATGCCATACAAATATATTTACATGTCCTCTTTAGTTGTTCTGTATTGCTGTATAGTGTGTTGGTAATGGTAGGTTGCGGGGGGGGGGGAGTGTATGTAAGAGGTACGTTAGCTAAGTACATTCAAGTAGGAAGTGGTCTACAGTTTCTTTTTGGGTAAAAGCAATGTCTGCAGTTAGGTGGGTGAGTTGGGTTTATTCTATTTAGGTGTGAGTTGAGTTCTAAAGGTCCTGTTCTCAACTGGAATATAGTGCATTGTTCTTAGGACCATGGGTAACTTATAAAACACACTCACAAACCAACCATCTTTGTTTTGACGACAATAAAACGTTAAACTTTCTTGATAGTCTCTTTAGTTTAATTACATTTCCTGAGAAGTACTTTTAGAAGTATCAATATTTCAACAATATAATGATCAGATTTATTAAATTTTTTGCGTCAATTATATTTTTTAGATTAATAGGACCTAACAGTCGATAGGATTATAACTTGTAACGTCCGTTTTTACGGACACTCACAGACAGCTAATTAATTCGTTAGTTTGTGAAAAAATTCTGAGACAAATCAGTAACTTATTTTACACTAAAAAAATATTTCTTCGGGACAAAGGTGAATGTGGGAGTCGTTGGCTTCCTTCTGTCTAGCCCCTACCCCCAGCCTCAACACTGGTGAAAGTGACACCTGTTGATGCTAATTGGGGTATAAAGTATAGGCCTTAGGCCGGGAAGAAAGCCCAAAATCGGTGGACTTTCGAAGGATTATTATTATTATTTGTAGGGAGAGAGGTTATGACAATATTAACATATTTTCAAGGCCAGATTGGCGAGTTCATGTGTGTAGGCCTAAAAGGGGTGGTATTGCTCTATACCAAAGTTGACGCCCATATAAACGCCTTTCTTTTATCCACATCGCCTCATCTAAACAAAAAAAATGCCGACACTATAGTTATTTCCCTTTCTGGTGTGTGTCTGTGTATGTTTTTTCAAATATAGCCTAGACTTGGAAACAAACACACGCAAGGTTTATTTCATTAAAACAACAACAACAGTGTTCTTACTTTCCAATTGGCGTTTAGATAAGGAATGTGTAGCCTGAACAAGTTTGGCAAACTAAAAATGTAAACATACAACATGCAACAAGGTGTAACAAGGTGCTTCAATCCGAGGATTTTAGCAATATTTCATTCTCTTTTTTTTTCTTATTTTCATAGAGACATTTTATGAATCTAATTTTACGTTTTAATATTGATAATATGATACAATGCTAGTTGTTCAATATTGTGCATTTTTTTAATTATTAAAATGTAACATTGTTGACGTCAACTTTTCTTGACCCCCCTTCACTCCCCCTTGTCAACAATTGTCACACCTGAACCTGTTCACCCCCTCCCCCTTTTGTGGACATAATTAATGGACGAACCCGCGTGTATTTACGTAGGGCATAATATGATTCTTACAGAAATAAAAACGTAGGCCTAAACAATAAAATACCTTTCATTTAGGCCTACATGCGTGTTAAGTAAAACTTTTTTAGCTTTTTGGAGACATAAATTGATCTCGGCAAGGTATTGACCAGAAAAAGGCCAGTGCAGATCTATAAAAGGTCGCAGCTATTGGATAGTTGGGCGAATGGGCAGTTGTGTGGGGGAGAGGGGGGGGGATACCTCATTTCCTTCGGCTCTAAACGAAAGCTACAGGCTATGAACAACTAACTCAGAAGGGGATGGTGGGGGGGGGGGGGGGGGAACACAACCTGATTAAAATTTATGCTGAGTTCATACTGAGGTGGGAGGGTGATTTGAAGGGGGGGGGGGGGGGGGAGAGAAGCAGAAAGGCCTACAACAATTGGCGATCTAGTTTGAGTCGAAGAGAGGGAGAGAGACTCATTAATACAGAAGTATGTTACGTATAAAAAATGTTTACACGTTTTCCAGCTCAATTGTACTTTTAAAACCCACTATTCTCAGTTTACTTTAATTTTTTCTTTGAAAAAACAACTGGTCATCTTGAAGGGGTTAAAATAAATAAAAAAAACAAAAACAAAACACAAACGAGCTGAATATTTGTTACTGGGTCACCATAGCCTTATAACCTGTGTTGGTGATCTGAGTGTGTAAGTATAATGGTCAGTGCCTGTAGTAGCCAATCAGAAATCTCCGTTTGGAGGAGGTTTTATTGTTTACAAGTTTACACAGGTTCCTCAAACCTCCTGCAAGGGCGGTAGGGATCGGTCGGCGGCAGGGATAGAACCCGCAAATGTGTCGGTTGACAGTCCGGTGAACTAACCGCAAGACCAGTCGGCCTCTCGCTGGGTCTAACCAGCTCTGATGTGTAGGCATACCTGGCATTAATTTGGGAAAAGTATATGTTTCATACAGAATTGTTTATTGTTTACAAACTAATTTAAAACTTATCTTATCCATCACAGACGCTCCTTCTAAAAATATAGAGTCTAGTACCGGCTTGCATTTCTTTTAGTGTTTTAAATGATGTTAAGTTACTGGTTTTCCTGGTTTGTTCATGCAACCCAATACATGCCCGAATGCTACTCGGGAAGAGAGAGTAGGCCTACTTATTTGTTATAAGCTTATGCATTTGTTCTCGCATAACGGATAAGGAAAGTGTTTTTGTCCTTATGTTTATCTGTGCATTGTAACGTTACAGGTTGTGTTTTTTTTTTTTTATTTTTTTTTTTTTATTTCTAAATTCATGTGTGCGGCTACGTAATTTATATTTTACTAGACCACCGCGTTTATCACATTATTCAGTAATGTTTCCTTAGAGGCAAGACATTCACTGTGAACAAAACAAGTGTTTTGACTTTGTTCATTCTGGTGCTCGGATCTTAATTTGTGCAATCATTTCTGATGGTGACAAAATCAATTATCGGAAAATACAAAGATTGAAGACTATAATCATTCAATAAAATGTTTATGATTGCTGAACGTATATATTGACACACTTTGGTGACCGACAACTACATGAGGTTTCGAGGACCGGCACCACTTTGAGAAGCACACAGCTTCTCCCAATGCCATATAGTTATAGCCTAGTATATAGGCGAATAGCCAATCGCATTTTTCTATAAAGAAAAAAACAACGAAAGGTATTTAATTCGGTGAAAGAAATTAATGTTTCAGCTATTTAACTTATTTAACTTAAATGATATGGTCTTTAGGACTACCATATTGTAATGAACTGATTCCGATTAGTAATGAAATTATATAGCCTACGCACCATTGTTATTAGTAGATCTAGGTAGAATTGAATCCCCTAATGCCCTATTAAAATAGTGCACCCAAGCGAATTTTATAAAGAATATTTAAATTATTTTCTCTCTGAAACTGATTCCATCAGAATATTAGAGCAGGTCCTTTATTCAAATTCCAATAATTTTTGTTTTTCTATTACAAGATAGAACTACATTTCATTTACAAGATAAGTGAATTTCATTACTACATGTATTAGGCTACCTTTTTGAACAAATATCATAGGGCCTAGGTCCTATATAGTCTACAGTATTGGTCGTTCCGCTGGACTTACCATAGGCCTACATGCAATTTCATATAGGCCCTAAGTGTTTTAAAGAATGTATTTGTTAAAAACAGCAACAAATTAACTAGGCCTATTACTACTACTTTTACAAATTGCTATTAGGATTAGGCCTATATTAACAAACAAAATCGATGTGCAAAGAAATTATAATAATAATTCGTAGATCTAATATAAAGTTTCAATTAATATCAATCTAGTATAATTTACAATCAATTATTAATTTAACACAAATAGAGTATCAAGAAACAAGGCTAAAAGTGACGCATAGGATACAAATCTGAAAGCTGTCAATTTTCAAATAAAGACTAAATTTAAACTTAAAAGTCTAAGTTTTTGCCTTTACTCTTTACCTGGCATAGACGTTTGCATAGCAACAGGTAACTTCCTATTTTTAGACGCTTTTTTTAAAATATTTCTTTCATTTAATTTAATTTAAACATAATTATTTAAAAATTATGGTTTCAAAAATAAATATTTTGTTATCAGCCTTCAACTGATATCTATTCGACTAATTTGTAAGTACTTGACATTGATGAAACATATTTGTCGAAGATGATAGATCGGAGCACCGTACTTCACAACGCAGTGTGCTTTCGTAGCGGTGTAAAGTGTAAACAATCGCAGCTGCTTTTACTCGGCACACGTAGTGTCGACACCAGCTTTATGTTCAATAGTGTCGCAGTACATTCCAATACTTATGCCACCAAGGAGTAGTCGTTTGTGTACAGATAGCCAACATCTTTCCTCATCTAGTGTTTTTGTGGTATGTGTTGTATTTGCAGAGAACGGAAGTTTGGGTTATTCATGATTCTGACCGGCTATTGTGTAATTAGTTAATCATAATCATAATGAATGATAAAGAATAATGTGTAGTAAAATATCGTTTCCTGCACTTTCATGTAGACTAGATTTGGATATTTTCATCAAAATATTAAATAATTTAAATGCCCGAAATGCAATAAATTAGTGGTCTCTAACTCTAAACTAATATGATAACGACAGTGATGATAGAAGTGATAGTGTGATAGTGATAGTGACTGATAGTGTGAGTGTTGTGAATCGTCTGTTGACACTTAACTTTCACAGGCTTGACTGGCTTGACACGGACACTATCATTTTCATATAGTATTATCACTAGGTCACTAGGACTTAAATTAAGTCTTTAGTTTAGTAGCCTAGGGCCTAGCCTAGGCCTACTTACTAGTACGGTAGGCCTACTAGTAGAAGTAGGACACTAGAAATAGTAGGCCTAAATATCCATGTTGTTGGAGTTAATTTAACCCAGACTAGGCCTAATTGACGCCTAATTATTAATTATGCCCTGGCCGCGGCCTGGCCCTACCAAGGAGGCCCTAGTGAGCCTAGTCCCTATAAATATTATAGTTATAGATAGGAAGACCTGGAAGTTATAGGAATATAGGCCCTAAATTCTAAACAGGCCTATGGCCTATATTTTATATGTCATAAGTCATATATATATATGTAAAAATTGTAGATTATTTAAAGAAATATAATATAAATTTAAATGATTAGGCCTATTTATTATAGATAGGCCTACAATTTAATTAAGTTTTAATAACAAATCAATAATCCAATTTCAACACTTTCAATTGACACTACCAGCCTCAGACAGTGACTTGTGGATTAGGTAGGCTACAAAAAAGCTAACAAAAACAACTATGTTGGATATTTTGTAGGCATTAATATATTGCATTGCATATCTGCCATATCATGTGGTGTATAGATTTATAGTGCCTAGAATTTAGACATTTTAGAGTAGAGTGAAGATAGGTAGACCTACATTAAAGCATTCAAACTAAAGACTTAAAGTTTAGGCCTACAGACGTTCCTTCTGGATAGAAGATTATTACGTCCCAGGAACAAAACTACTGCAGGGCGGCAGGGATTGGTCGACAGCCCGGTGTAATAATCGCAGGACCAGCCAGCCTCACAATCACTCTGATTACTTTCACACAAGTTGTTATGATTATCACCAGTGGACTTCGACATCAGAGGCTCTTATTGGATTTTTGTAAGTACTATATTATTAACTTCAACGTAAATTCAACCGATTTCTTATTGAGTTATAATTATTGTTGGGGGCATGGTAGCCGAGCGGCAGCGCATTTGACTGGCGATCCGAAGGTCCTGGGTTCGAATCCTGGTAAAGCTGGGATTTTTTCCCAGGACTTGAGGGTGTCCCTGAGTCTACCCAACTCTGATGGGTACCTGACCTTAGTTGGGGTAAAGTTAAGGCGGCTGTGCATATAGTGTTGGTCACACAATCACCTAGTATGCTGTGGCCACAGAAACTGGTGAACGCTGCTTCACCAGACCTATCATTTTAAACCTGATGACCTGATGTTAATTGTTTTGTCTTATTGTCTCACATTAGGCAAACATATTTAAATTGCAAACAAAAACTCATAAAAATCTTTACTGCCAATAGATGAAATTTAAATTAATTATGTCTATTCATCATTTTTTTTTATTTCTGAAAGACTTTTTTTTATCTTTTATCTTATATTTGTTAAAGATATCCCTTCCTAACAGAAAATTATTATGTCCAATACTTATCTGTTAGGCCTATATTATATCTCTTATCTGTGGTTTGAGCCTAATCTTGCAATATAACTGCTAAGTACTGCTAATGATGACTGCAGATCATTATATCACTTTTTATGTTGTATATAAATGCATCTTGAATATAATATTTATAATCTGCTGTTTGATGACTTCTAACCCAGACTTTAATAAGTGCAATGGTAATAATAATATTAGGTATAATTATGGTATATTTGTTATCAGCTAAAAGTAAATATATATTAATTAAAAAAAACTGAAATGTTATATAACTTATTTGGCATTGACCGCTGTCTTTGATCAATGTATTCATTACAAACATTGTGGCTGTTCTCAGTGTGGTATCGACAATATAGAAAAAAATCAAGTCACATAGCCATGGCCATATTATATTGTCCACTGTATTTGACAATGTAGACCATTTTAAATACCATAATAATGAGGTTCAGCACACAGAAAGTGCAATCAAAATTCTCTTGTTACATTTAAACATTTATTATTCATAAAGTTTTTATCATGTATTTTAAAGATCATATTATTAGTATTATTATTTCGCCACTTTTCTAAACCTTATCTACTAAGTAAATTCTCCATCGTTTGATTATTATCTGCTTATACTTATGTGTAACTATATATATAGATATATCATGAATGAAAACAAACATCTCAGCTGTTGTTGTTTTTTAACTATCCCATTCAGATTGTTAAGCTTTACGATTAATTAAATTTAATCCCTATTGAATCTTAAGCTTCATATATCAATGTTAAATGTCTAATTTGCTGATTAAATCAAGACATTCTTATTATCAAGGGATTAGGGATTAGTCCTGTACTTTATAATTATGAATATATAAAAAAGGCCTTGGTGTTATAGTCTTTATCTATTTTCTGATGGCAGCTATATGCTTCCAATAAATAAATAGAACAAATTTTATGATATCAGTATCAGCCTACACCAGAATGATGTCTCACTGATATTCCACTAAGGTTCTACTTTTTCAAATGTCCAATTTGAACAAAGCTATTATTAAAAAAAAAGGGGGGGGGGGCACGGTCGCAGAGCAACAGCGTGTTGGACTGGCGTACCGAAGGTCCTGGGTTCGATTCCTGGTGCAGACTAGGATTTTTGTCTGTGTCTGGAGGGTGTCCCTGAGTCTACCCCAGCTCTTATGGGTACCTGACATTAGTTGGGGTAAAGTAAATGCTGCTGTGCATCAAGCTGGCCACACAATCCCCTAGAATGCCGTGGTCAAAGAAACAGGTGAACGCTTCTTCACCGGCCCTATGGTCTTTGGTCATATCTTTCCTTAATTACAATTGCGTTGTTATTTGAATAAGATGAAAAAGAGGCCTACCTACACATTAAACTTATATCTGTCAAATTTTATCAAATCTAGAATCTGTCCTAAGTAGCTTGTGTAGTGTTATACACAGTATGATAAAATGTAATCTCATAAGATATTTCTTTCTTTTTTTTTAAAGTGGTGATTTCAGAATCAGGGACTACTGAAATGTAGCGGGGACATTGTACCCTGTTGACCTAATTAATGCACCTCAAGCCCATGAACCACTGATAACAATAGACATATATATATATATATTATTATTATATATATAGGCCTATTTATAAACCTTTACTTTCTCCATCCGATAGAGGGTCAATAAAATCTCCCGCTTCCATCCTCCCGTCCCGTGCGACTACAGCAGTACTGTAAAATCTCGAGTATAAGCCGCACCTGTGTATAAGCCGCAGGTACACTTCGGAATAGGCAAATAGAAAGGGAAATTGAAGTTCACGTGCATAACATTTTTTTTAGTTGTTCTGTATTGCTGTATAGCGAGAAGAAAGAAGGGCATACTTTCCTATTTTCGCCTTTCATTACCTAGTAATTCGTCTGCCTATGCTAGTAGCGCGCAGAAGTACTAAACTTTAATTTAGTTTATATTTTTATATCTTCAAATTTTTTTAAAAAATCCTCAATTAATAATTTTTGCGCTTTTGGTGGCCGCCTAGGTTGCCTATACGCACGAGCCGGCCCTGCCTGTTATCAAATCATCCCATTAAACATAAGTACTGAAAAGACTACTTTCTGATTTTGTTAGCCACGAATCCTAGTGCCGCATCCACTCCCCGTTGTACACCTTGCAAATCAAATTAGGTTATTGTTCCGTTTTGTGACTCTCCTCGCATGAAATGATAACATTGAGACAACAACAACGAAATAAGTGCTTGCGTCACGAACCTAAGAAAGAGAAACATCCGTTTTATTTTCAAGCAGTTTCAATGTTTGACTGTCGAAATCTTTAAGTGAATAAAAACAACAACATCGTGTGTACCATGATGGGAATTTTGTATAATATAGAGCAGGGTCTCCAATCTTTTTAGCCCGAGGGCCGCAATAACTATCAAACAGCAGCTCGGGGGCCGATCATACACTCGGGGTCAAAATAAAAAGAATCAAAACATGGATGTTGTTTTAAATTATTTTTGTAACATTATTTTATTCAGTTATTATTTATAAACACTACACATGAACACTTGTAGGCCTATTATTGGGAATTGTGAAATTGTTTCCTGCATGCCAAAATAGCAGACATTTCTGGTAAATAAAGAGGTCTCCACGGGCCGGATGAGAGGGCCTCGCGGGCCTCATCCGGTCTGCGGGCCGTAATTTGGAGACCCCTGATATAGAGTATAGAGCATCGGTTGGTAACTTTTTGATAATAGTGTGCCAAAGTGTCATTTCTAATTAATTCATCGTGCCAAAGTGTCATTTCTAATTAATTCATCGTGCCAAAGTGTCATTTCTAATTAATTCAGCGTGCCAAAGTGTCATTTCTAATTAATTCAGCGTGCCAAAGTGTCATTTCTAATTAATTCATCGTGCCGAAGTGTCATTTCTAATTAATTCAGCGTGCCAACAGATTTAAATTACTCCTGCCGTAGAACTCGCTTTCTTGTAGAAGAACTCTTGAATTGCCTTTTTTTTTGGGTGGCATTTAAAAAAAAAATCGCTCTGTGTGCCAAGTACAACACGTGTCCCGTTGGTTGCCGATCCCCCATATTTGGAGGGTTACATGAATGTTTAAAAGGTACACAGAGTTACCATCATAATTCATACACAACACTACAAGCATTATGCAAGTCAAGCAGGCTTGACTCAAGTACCGCATAAGAAACGCTTCCCTAACATTGGTTCACTCCCCTATTCCTCAAATAGGATTTTAGTTTTAGAGAAACCCTACCTTTCATGAACGCATATATTATATATCCGCGATGTTTACGTTTAAATCCGTTCATCACGTTTTTTTTTCCTGTTGTCGTTTTTTTAGACACTCCCGTTTGTTGTTATTATTTACAAGGAACCATAACTCATCTACCGTAAACAAAAATATAGACAGCACCTTGCGATACAGTTTACGATGTTTCCTATTTATTAACACCGGAAGACTTGAGTGCAAACTGAAAGTCGCGCATGCGAAATCGAACTATTCAGCTCTATAAAGAGAGCTAGCGGTCCATCTTATTACAGTCTTTGATGTGACAAACCAAACTGAAAACGAAATAACACAGGCTCGTTTAGTTTTCACAGAGCGAATACACTGCGCGTGACGTGGATTTGGGTTTATACTATTCAATTGACATCTACAATTGGATGTATGCGTGCGTTTGTGTCTGCGTTTCTTTAATGTCCATGTCGGACACACACACAAGCTCAGCTGTTATTTGCATTTTTTTTGTCTCAATAGATTGTAACTGTCCGCTGTTGTAATACGCCGTGACCTTTTCGGAGCTCTCCATGAGCTGGGGCTGTTTGTTCCCCTTAGTTTGAACACGTAGTAAAGCAAATAAACGTTGTTTTTACAAATGGTAAGCATTTGCCCAGAAGTAATGTCAAGGATTGCCCAGACAACAGCATCACTAAAGAGGCTCAAGACAATATGGAAAGACAAGAACTTAGCCCTCAGCACCAAAAATCAGGCTGGTGCGCTCACAGGTCCTCTCCATTTTCTTATATGCTTGTGAGTCATGGACATTAACTGCTGAGCTGGAAAAGAAGATAAACGCCATGAAAATTAGATGCTTCAGGACCCTGCTCGGTATCTGTTACAAAGAAAATATCTCCAACGAACAGATACGAAAAAGAATACAACGGGAAATTTGAAAATATGAAGACCTGCTGGCCACAGCCAAGAAAAGAAACTGGAATGGTATGGCCACGTCACCAGAACCAACGGGCTCTCAAAGACCATCCTGCAGGGTACCACCAGAGGAGGCAGAAAGAGAGGAAGACAAAAGAAACGTTGGGAAGATAATATCAGGGAATGGACAGGTACAAAACTGTGCGAGGCATTGAGAACGGCTGAGAGATGGGAGGAATGGAGGAGGCTGGTTTACATGTCATCTTTGGCGCCCCAACGGTCCAACAGACTACGGGATATGTAGGATGTAGGAAGCATTTGCCGCTCGGCAGCCGTGTCCAAAACACACACGCTTTTTTTTATTACCCCGAACAATACTTTGCTTTCTACATTCAGACTTGGCCAGAGATTCACTCACAATATTCCTTTAACACAACAGTTAGCACGGCTTCTTTCATACCAACAATCCCCCAATAACACCCACCCAGACTGAAACACACTGCCCCTTAACCTCCACCCCCTAGCCACCACACACAGCTGCAAACATTAACAGTCAGATAAAAACAAACAAATCTCTTAGAACAAACAGCAACAAACACACTTCTAATCACCAAGACGTTTTCAAAAAGAAAACTGCCAACCATCATAACTATCTACAAATCTCCAACAAATTGTGGTCTTACGTCGTCGCCAGTGTTTGTTGGCGTAAAGGATGACAAGCCATGCTGGCGTGTGTTTCTCGTAGCAGCTCGCTAAACTGTTAATGGGCCCTTGACTCTTGCCCCACCACCATCCCTCCTTTCTTTCCTAGCGCATGCACGTTTGAGCATTGACTTATTAAGTTTACAGACGTTCCTTTTGGATAGGAGATAATTACGGCCACTAGGCCCCAAAACTCCTGCAGGGCGTCTGGGATTGGTCCGTGGCAGGGCTAGAACCCGGGGCCGTTGTTGACAGTCCCGTTGAACTAACCGCAGGACCAGACGGCGTTTAGTTTAGTCTATGATTCGCTGCCAACTTTTATAATGTCTTATTTCTGATTGTTGTGTGTGTGTGTTTATGTTATTGCGATCATCTAGCAGCTCATAGGTTCTCAACCTTTTTCGGCTCACCGCCCCCTTTTACATTTTTTTTCCCGCTCACCGCCCCCCCCCCCCAACTTAATTTTAATTAAACATAAATATAATTAATTCTAAAACAAATTTATTTGTATTATTAATTTAGAAATATAAGAGACTTATTTAATAGCACTATAGCATGTAATTTCTGTAATTATTAATGCAAACATAAATATAATTAATTCTAAAACAAATTTATTTGTATTATTAATTTAGAAATAAAAGATACTTATTTAATAGCACTATAGCTTGTAATTTCTGTAATTATTAATGCTTAACATATAAACTCCTTAAGGACAAAACAATGAATGCAGGAAATGTTTATTTACAACTGTTTAACGTAAATTATTTTAATCCTCTAAAAACTAAATCTTGTTATGAATACCATAATGTTGAATGTGTATAAAGAAATAATAATAATCAGTAATATTTGTTATATTATTTTTACAAAACAGAACTTGTTCGGCATCACTATTGAATTAAATGTGGAAACATTAATTTGTTAATTAAAGGGATATAATTAACCCGTTTCATTTGAGCTAATATTTCTGTATTTTTTTAATTTTATAAAAATAATAAATGGCTTACATTTATAACTTTGAAATGATCAAACTGTAAAAAGTATATGACAATTTTAAAAAATATTATATGACTAAAGAATTTATATGTATATTTTCAAGCATCACAATAACTACACAGTTTGTATGATTACTACGTATCTATACCGTTTAATTGCAGTAGGTGCAGCTCCATTCTAAATATGTAAAAATTTAAACGGATTCAAGGATATCTCGGTAAAACTGAGATCAAAATATCATTAATATTAGCATATGTTAGGGCGACAGTCCGGTGAACCAACTACAGGACCAGCCAGCTGCACACCATATTTGCTAAATAGTGACCACCACTTCATCGGAAGGTCATTGCGATTCCTATTTCTTATTCGTTTAATATATAATATGTATGCCTACTGTTTGGAGATATAAGATATTTAGCATCACTTGCGTTTACATCATATTTCATCCAAAAACGAATCGATTCAAATAGCTGAGTTGTTCAAATTCAAATTATATCAGGTACGTTTGTACCGCCCATCTGGACTTCACCGCCTCCTATCGCCCCCGGGAATGTCAGCGCCCCCCTAAAGCTTCTTACCGCCCCTCCTACCGGGGGCACCCGGGGGCGATTACGCCCCCGTTAAGAACCTATGAATCTAGCTGATTCAACCCAGCGAAATAAGATTACAGTAATACGCGATAGATGATTGAGTCGGTAATGAAATCTATTGGGTTTTTCCGGTTTTGTTGTATAACGCTCGCGAGGATAATCAGCTTTGGGACGTCAGCGATTAGATGACGCTCTTTACGCATTTCCGAATGGCAATATTATTAGATGTGGACAAATCGTTTGAATGTGAACTTAGTTCACAATAAGAGTTAACAATAGCTTTACATACGCATTCATAGTCGCGATATAGTGAGCAACTTCAAGGCGATTGTCGCACACACTTATCATAACCAGATCATAACCAGATGAAGTATTTAAATAGTATTATTACACACACTTATCTTTGCGAAAAAAAACTATTATAATATATTATACATTACAGATGCTTCTTCTATAAAGAAGATTATTGCGTTCTTCGCTCATCCGTGGTCCAAGTCTAGTCTTGCATTTTGAGTAGTGTTTTAAATGATGTTAAGTTACTGGTTTTCCTGGTTTGTTTAGTGACTTAGTCGATCCATTCCATGCCTGGATGCCACTCGGGAAGAAAGAGTACTTATATGCATTTGTTCTCGTATATAAAGGGATAAGAAAAGTATGTGTCCTTATGTTTATTTGAGCGTTATAAGAGATTGTAATTGTATTGTATTTCTTGGTTATAATTTAATGCCTTATGTATTATTACTACTTTACTCGTTGCCCTTCTGTCATCTAATTGAACTATATCTTTAAAACTAGTAATATACACACTTATCATTGCGAGGTGAACTAGATCTATAGTTGAACAGTAATATCACAAGCATACACGTTTTGAAATCTGAAGGGAGCGGCACTATCAAATTTTATACCAAGGAGTCAATACCCCCCTAGCGATATTCCCCATTGTTAAAAAGCCAGCGGATAAGATTTAAAAATATATGTAGAAAAAAGCATTGACATAAAAACCCCAAAAATCTCCATCATTTTAAATCGCTCTTGGTGAGCTCAAGGATATTGATCAGTCCATGTTTTTCTTTTGTTCTTGGGGTGAAAAAGTACATTGAGAAATGAAGAAAGAGAAAGTCATATGAAAGTCAAAGTGTTGTACCACTGAAAGTCAAAGTGTTGTACTACTGAAAGTCAAAGTGTTGTACCACTGAAAGTCAAAGTGTTGTACCACTGAAAGTCAAAGTGTTGTACCACTGAAAGTCAAAGTGTTGTACCACTGAAAGTCAAAGTTTTGTAACACTGAAAGTCAAAGTGTTGTAACACTGAATGTCAAAGTGTTGTACCAATGAATGTCAAAGTGTTGTACCAATGAATGTCAAAGTGTTGTACTACTGAAAGTCAAAGTGTTGTACCACTGAAAGTAGAAAGTCAAAGTGTTGTACCACTGAAATTAAAAGTGTTGTACCACTGAAATTAAACGTGTTGTACCACTGAAATTAAACGTTTGTACCTCTGAAATTAAAAGTGTTGTACCACTGAAATTAAACGTGTTGTACCACTGAAATTAAAAGTGTTGTACCACTGAAAGTCAAAGTGTTGTACCACTGAAAGTCAAAGTGTTGCAACACTGAAAGTCAAAGTGTTGCAACACTGAAAGTCAAAGTGTTGTAACACTGAAAGTCAAAGTGTTGTACCACTGAAAGTCAAAGTGTTGTACCACTGAAAGTCAAAGTGTTGTACCACTGAAAGTCAAAGTGTTGTACCACTGAAAGTCAAAGTGTTGTACCACTGAATGTCAAAGTGTTGTACTACTGAATGTCAAAGTGTTGTACCACTGAATGTCAAAGTGTTGTACCACTGAAAGTCAATGTGTTGCAACACTGAAAGTCAAAGTGTTGTACCACTGAATGTCAAAGTGTTGTACCAATTAATGTCAAAGTGTTGTACCACTGAATGTCTAAGTGTTGTAGGACTCTGTGCTACGTTAAAAGCGCTTCCTTAGAGATTTCATGGGGCGGTCATATTTATTTTCTGGCGCACGCCATTTTATATATATATGTATAGAAAAATGGATTGGCAGCTACCATTGCCCGATTTTTTTTTATCTCATGACAAGCTAAATTGCCCTGTTTTTCCCAAGGGGGGGGGGGGGGGGGGGGGGAATAAAACAGGCCTGTATAAGCTACATATAAAAAATGTACAATGCATAGAAAGCTGTATATCAAATAATAATTTTTTTTGTTTCTGTGAAGACTTTTAGGAAAGTAATTAAATTTAAAATCAATATTGTAATCGGTAAAAAATCTATATAGCCCGGAGTTGCTCGAAGATTTACAATAATTTTTTTAAAAGTAATATTCACGGAAATTTAACAAATGTAGAAACAAGTTATTCGCTAACTGGAGAATCGAACCTTGGTCGGCCACATGGCAGCCCGATACGTTAACCACTTAGCTAGCGAAGACACATGTCGTAAGTGAAATCGCAAAAGTAGAATAGACAATACGGTCACGTGTATTTAAATTAACTTATTTAATTATACATGATACTATATTTACATTCTCTGCCCCCCCCCCCCCTTTTTTTATTTTCATAAACAAAATTTCTTTTATTTGTACTTTTTTTTTTAATTATCAGATTTCTAAAGACAGTTAAAGGACTCTATATAATGAACATAGCTTAATGGTACATATTTAGCTTTCACATTATAATGGTCTTAAAAATCTTATATTTAATTTTATTTGTATCTGAGTCATTGTTTAGTGTTATAGTGAATTCGGTTTTGCCGCGCCTCCTGAAATTTTAGATTTTCTCCTGAAAACCTCCTGAAATTTTGATTTGAGTTTGGTGCAGGAACCCTGTAACTAATATGATTGGTTGAACACACACATGGTCTACTCTATGTATATAGTCATTGGCCCAAAGCACACATTTTTTTTGGGCTACATCGCCATCAGACTATTCAGACATGGCCAAAAAAATATTGGTTAATTCTCGCTCATGATCCCCATATAAAGGAATCAAATGTCATGAAGGAGGAGATGTATGCCTCTCAAGCTACTAATACGTTTAAAAGCTGTATAAATAATGACCTTACATTGCAATAGAAAAGCTATTTTCCCTCTCGACCCACATCTTAATAATGGATAAAAGAAAGAATTACTCAACGTGCAACCCCCCTCTTTTCCCACCATAAGCCATTTTCGGTAGTGCAGACGATAGACCGGAAGTCACGTGCTCCTTGACCTTTGTCACCTTCCGTATGAAAAAAAAAAAGATCGCAAGGCGACAGAAATGGGCTTTCAGCGTTGGTTGGGCATTAACTGGGGGACCTTCTGAATTATGCACCAAGTCACGAAGTTTTGTCTTCACTCGGCCACTCACGATCCTTACCCTCCCCTACACCCCCAGTAATGCCCCAGATGAATTCTGGAGAATGGGGGCAAACGTGACTGAGCACACTGTGGGGGGGGGGGGGGGGGGAATGCCATTCCACTTAAAACACTTTCTTTTCTCTACTGGGCCCTGAGTTGCTTTTTTCAGCTTATAGATTCGGGTCTAATAGCACCTAATAAAACATAAGATAATAAAACACCAACAAACAAAACTACAACAATCCAACTACGTACGGTGGCCGAGCCGGCAGCGCGTTCGGCTGGCGTACACGAAGGTCGTGGGTTCGAATCCAGGTGAAGGCTAGGATTTATTTCCCGCGACTGGAAGGGGGGATGTCCCTGAGTCTACCCAGCTCTGATGGGTAACGGACATTAGTTGGGGGTAAAGTAAAGGCGGCTGAGCATTGTGCTGGCCACACAATCCCCTAGTATTCCGTGGCCACAGAGAAACTAGTGAACGCTGCTTCACTGGTCCTATGACCAGTTCGATCCGACGGGATACTTTACTTACAAAATATATTTTTTGGTTAATAAAAAACTTCAACACCGTATTTTTTTTACTCCATTTCTCTTAGTTGCTACTGTCTGTCTGTCTGCTTGTAAAACTTTGCATCGATTTTTCTACCACTTCCCGTCGTCCAATCGAGCTGAAACTTGGGCAGCAGACTTGTGGCGTCTAACAATACACTCTATCAACTTTTCAGTAAAAAAAAACTTAATTATACTTTAATTTTGATTTTTTTAAAAAATGTAACGGTTTGTTTGGGTTTCACGTTGAAAATGCCGGTCCAACTTTTAATAGTTTTTCGTCACAAAGCTAGAAAAAAAAAAGGATGCGCTGAGATTATTTTTATGACGTCATCAAACTTTGCGCTCTAGCTTTACGAATGAAGGGAAAAAATTAATTCATGTTTACATTTGTGTCGTATTATAAAATTTGCGGTCAATGTTTTTGTTAAAGCCGTACAAATGTTCAAGGAAATAAGTAACCGGTATTTTTTTTTTAAAAGCGGAATCGTTATAATTAGATATGTAGTTTACACAGAAAAGGAGTTTTTATGTTTTTATGGGTTAGTTTTTTTTAATTAGTTTCTATCAAAATAAGGCTGAAAGCTAAAAAAATATTTTAATAATTGTATGTTGTCTTGGACCTCGTAAGGATAAGAACAAAAACGAGTTTTCAAATTTTTTACAACTGTACTTATTTTATTTTAGGGGTTTACGTTTAAAATGTCTGCTGACTTCAGAAAGTCCTGTTTTAGAAGTGGAAGGGGAATTCATGTCCCCGTTCGATGTCGGGTGTGTTTCGCATCCCACGCCAAACAGTTTTCTTACTTGTTGGCATGTCAGCAGCAGTGCCACTTAACATTTGTTAGTTAGTTCACCCCCTACCGCTCAATACCCGAGACTACAGAAAACATAATAGGAATCGCTCTGTCTACTCACGGCTTGTTTTCTTTAACTCTTCCGTGCCCTCCTAGTTGATTAGCGAGATATAATGATGGACGGTGGTCTGGCAATCAAAGGAGGGATCGAACTTTCTATTTCTTCGTAATCATCCCTCTCTAAACATCACACTCTCCCTCCCTCCCTCCTATCGTTTGAGTGTCCCTCTCATCATTTTCTCTTAGTCCGTTCGTTTCTACTTCTTAAACAAAGTCAACATCTCTTTGTGTGTGGGGCAAGATGAATTATTCGTTTTTGGGTTGTAAAGAGTTAACGATCACAGACAACGTTATCTTTATGCCATGTACATTTCATAGACTTCAGATCAAGCTCTAGGGGCCATCCACAAATTACGTACGTGCCGAGTGGGAGAAGGTGGGCTGAGTTGAGGAGATTTTGCGTGCGGGTGCTGCCTACGGTGATGGGGAAGGTGGGAGACTAGTCTGACTATAGTAAAGCAAACATTTATAAAATAGCCTACGGTATAAAAAAGCCTACGTTAACACTTTAATGAGAAAATGAAAACCCGGGCTGAGGCTTGGTTAAAAATCACGGAAATCAGATTCCAACACAATTAACTGTCGAACAATTGGTCCCATTAAATGTCGACTCGCTTGCACTCGTTAAGAAACAAAAGAAACAAAACGGGCAGTCAGTCCGATTGCTTCAAGTTCATGTGCTATAATGGCTTATAGCAGGGGTCGGCAACCTTTTGATAATAGCGTACCAAATTAGGATGTCTAATTCATTCTGCGTGCCAACAGCTTAAAAATCATACTGCTCTAGCACCCATTTTCTTGTAGAAGAAGCCTGCGTTGCCTTTATTGTGTCTTCCGCGTGCCATTGAAAATAACCCTGCTGCGTGCCAAGTATAGCACGCATGCCGTAGGTTGCCGACCCCTATCTTATAGTAAATAGATGTAATTTTTTTTTGAATATTTCAAATATGTGTATTAAAAAATTGATCTAGATACCTTAACACTTATAAACTTATGAGTTTACAGACTCTAGATCAGGGGTCGGGAATTCATGGCTCGCGAGCCAGATGTGGCTCTTTTGATGGCTGCATCTGGCTCGCAGACAAATGTTCGATTATTAACAAAAATGTTTTTTTAAGACTTTTTGATCTACATATTAATTGCATATCAATATTTCATTCTACAAATGAGATAAAGTCTACTGCAGCTCAGCATCAGAAGAATTCAGAGACATAATTATTGTACTTTTAGTATTGAAATTACACAAAATGCACACATTTACTTGATTTTTTAGTTTTAAACATAATGTCTCACAGAATTACTTTTCAAAATATGTGGTATTCATGGCTCTCTAAGACAAAAAGGTTCCCGACCCCTGCTCAAGATAGAATAATTCCACTAGGTCCAAAACTCCTGTAGGAGGGCTGCAGGGGTAGAACCCGCGACGTGTTGGTTGACAGTCCGGTGAATTAACCGCAACAAAACGTTCATACATGACTAAAATTAGTACTTAAAACTGTCTGATTGATTTATATTTTCCATTACTTGCAATTAGTATAGGCCCTTACTTAGTTTATCATTAGCTTAAAGTGTTATAATTTATCGAATTACTTGGATAATAATAACAAGTAAATGTTCTTTTGACTATTGCAGTTCGTTATCAAATTTTTAAACGCAAGAAACCAATATTAAAACATATAATTAGAAAGAAAAACAACCTTGTTACCATGGCAAAAAAAAATAGTTTTGTCAAACATGGTTGGCACCGTGAGAGAACATAGTTTATACGTATGCAGAGGGGATAGGGGGGGGGGGGGGTCCTCTATCGGCCCAGCCTTGACCTCAACTAACAACGATTGTGTGTACGAAAACACGGGGACTAGCTTTAAAAAAAAAATTAAATAAATCACACATGATGACCGTCATTCAGTTGATGCCATTTTAACCCGCCCCCCCCCCCCCCCCCCCCTCCTTTGAGGAATTTATTGCCAATTAAATGACGAAGCTACTGCCACGTGATTCAATGATTGTCCCCCCTTGATAGAATTGCTACTTGCCACCACCCGTTGACGTAATTACTGTGTATTAACGTAATAATCTCCCCTTGATGCAATTAAATGTGTATTCCGGCTCTCATCAATAAATTAAATACATCTGGTCTGTCAATGCAGCCCTGTGCTTGCTAGGGATTCAAATAGGGAAAAATACAACAGCAAACAACTTGTTCCACCTGCTCGATCCGAATCCTGTGTTGTACTGTAGTTTTCAACACTCAGGCCATTGCTTATCCAAACGGTCTGCTATGTACAAAATCTTTGCGATTTTTCTCCGTTTGTTTGCGGTGGGACTGATAGTGATGCTGTGTATGCTTCTTGTGGTGATGTTTATAATTTTTTTTCAACCTTTTTAAATAGATCAAAATGCAAGACTACACTCAGACCACAGATACGCTTAAGATGCAATAATGGAATAATCTTCTGTATAGAAGACGTCTTCTTCTATTATTATTATTTTGTAGGGACCCGGTTAGACTGTAGACATTTCTGTAACTATGGGCATCGAAGTTGGCGATGTGTAAGCAACCGATGCGCTCCCATTAAGAGTACACCGGTGGGTTAATCCATGGGGTTCAGCCCCTGTTGCGCGTCCGAGATTTCATTGCAGCGACGAGAGCCACCAAGACTCGGTGGGGGAGGAAGAAATGCAAGCAAAGGCCCGTCTCGCCAAGCCCGGTGCCTGGATAACCAGGCCTTAAGTCTGTTATTTGTGCTACCTATTATTAAAAGTTCCTTGTTGTGAACCGAAGGAGTTTTAGCTGTGTATTACTAGTGTTGTTGACAACTGTTTTAGTCACCCCAATATCGAATTTAAAGAACTCGCACGTAACAAGTATCTGACTGTTCGATGCCTAATGATATATTCTCCCGCTATGGTTTTTTATACTTATCAGCGAGTCCCTGAGGAAAAAAAGGGTGCACCGGTATGTGATGCCATGGCGCCCCCCCCCCCTGCCACCGTGCACCCAGGATGCACCCAATTAGTATTAGTCAGTGGAGAAAGTGCGGTTTGGGGAAACGAGGGAGTTGAGAGTTTTTTGGGGGGTATGCCGCCACTTGATATAAATTGATCTCACATTTCGTTTCGTTTCAAATTAAAAAAACAAAAATTGGTTAAATCCCGGGATGGAGGATAGGGGGGGGGGTGTCTGATGGCGGATGTTGGTGTGCGCGTGTTGGGGTGATGATGGGTAGGTTGTGGGGAGTTGGGGCAGAGCAACTGAACCTGCCATGTCCTGGTAACGATCCTGTGGAGGGAGGGAGGTAGGAAGGGGGAGAGCTCGTTAACGGTTAAAAACAGCCGGATGAAATCGATTTATTACCCTCCTCCCACATTTCCCCCTCTCCCACTGGCCATCTTCTTTCGTCTGTCTGGTATAAGCGATGAATGAAGATGGCTAAACGGACGGACACGTAGACCGCGCCACCACGGATTAATGGCCAGACGGGGTAACGCATGAAAAGGAAGTGCATTTTAAATGTTTGTGTGTGTGTGTTTTTGTGGTTGTTGTTGTTTGTTGCTGTTGTTGAAGAGCTACACGAGAGGGGGAGGATGGGGTCTATGACATGACACGCTAGGACGTCGAAGAAGGACATGTGTTTAACGTTTGAAACATGGTTCACACGAAGTGCAGTTACATCCAATTATACACAGGATTAACCAGTTTGTTCTCTCTTTTGCTTTCCCCCCCCCCTTTTCTTATTATGTAAGTTTGTGGTGGAGCTTGAATGTCTGTAAGTATTTGCTGGACTATGGGTAGTGGATGAATAATAGTTTATACCAAGATGTACGGTTATGTTCGTCTTTCCTACACAACTTTCTCTCTCTCTTTATCACTCTCTTTCTCTCTTCCTAACCCATTTGCTCATTCATTCACTCACTCGCTGTATGTCGAAATGGAGGTGCAAGAGACTTCTGGGGGGGGGGGGGGGGGCAGCCCACCAAAATATCTCTCAGTTCTTACTTGTCTTCCTAGAAATACACTGGTTTCCTGGGGCCTCCTGGAATTTAATAGCGCCTGGAAAAGTCCCCAAATTTCAATATTTCTCCTGAAATTTTGAAATGAAAAAAATAGTTCGTGTTTTACTTAGGCCAATAAGAATTAGAAAAAAAAAAGAATTAAAAAATATTCGTCATAGAACAAACAAAAAGAGTCTCCCAATTTCTTTAACTGTGGATTAATGCTTCAAAAGACTAAAATATTTTGTAACCTTTTGAATTATTTCTCCTGCCTATGACTGACTATGTTGTATAGGAATATATTTTTTTTTTCAACATTGATCATTTATACTGGTCAAAATTTGTGTCATATACTTCTGAAATGTATAGTTTTTCTCCTGAAAAGCTCCTGGAAATCTCCTAGAATTTGTTCTAGCTTTGGTGCAGGAACCCTGAATATAATATAAGTGCAGAAATCTATGGGATCTTCTGTCTGTCTCTCCTTTCTCGCCTATTTCACCGCAATGAAAGGGAGAAACTGACCGTTGTACGTTATCTTTTATTTCAGCCTTCAATACCATGATTCAATGCGTTTGAGATTTTTTCTCAGGTCTTTTTCACGAAGATCTTGTTATAACTTTTTTTTTACTCTTGTGCTTTGAAAAATATTTCTATCTAAATTTCTATCTATCTAAATATCTGTCGATCTATCTATCTAAATATCTATCTAAATATCTATCTATCAATCTATCAGTCTGTCTGTCTGTCGATCTATTTATCGATCTATTTATCTATCGATCTATCGTTGTGTCTAAGTCTATCTACCTATCTGTCTGTCTGTCTGTCTTTCTCTCCCCCCCTCTCTCTCTCTGTGTCGCTCGATATTCTGCTGTCGGCTTTGATTGGAACTGCTTTAAGAGTAGTTATCTGAACCAAGTATCGAAACAACGGTTTCTCGGTCTTTTAAAATACATCTGAAAAAAAAAAGAGAAAATCATTTGGAAAAGGAATTTGTTTTATAGCTCAGAATGACCAACCCTAAAAGACCGAATGTACCAGCGTCCAGTTAGAGAGGGATGCCCTAATTACTCCGGAACCCATTACAGCACTGCCCCGAAAGATCCTCAGTGACCCCTGTGGAAAAAGGTCAAAGGAATCCAGTTTGGGAGAAAGGCTAGCCCCCAGAGAGACGCCCGGTACCTGTCTCTCTCTATGCCCCCCGCCCCACGCACTCCCCCATCGAGTTACTAGTTGATTGAGTGCTGATGTAGTAGCGCCCTTAAGGTCATTGGGGTTCCAGCAGTCTGAGAGTTGACAAGATAAGATCAATAAGTCGGCTGGTATAAAAAAAACACGCACACACACACGAGTTTGGGCGGTGTCTTCGAAGGCGGATGAATGAGAAATTGATGGGTAGGACGCGATTTTGTAAAAAAAAGAAAAAAGGTATCAAAAGCCTCGTCCACTTCAACGCGTTCTTGAAGACCCTTAACGAAAACGGATTAGAATTAGGGCGTGAAAACATGACGGTTGCGCCACACACGCTGACACACATACGCTTAAAGTTAAAGCACAAACACACAGCATACACACAGAATACACACAGCAAACATACAGCATACACACAGAATGCACACAGCAAAAACACAGCATACACACACAACGTACGGACACAAAGCACAGCCGAGTGTGGCCCATGAACACGAGAGAGTTACCGTGAACTGTTTTCTGTCAGATGCACAAAAAACACCCCGACCCTGAACTATACCTTTATAATAAACAGATTCCTGTAACTACTAACGTCAAATTTCTCGGAGTAACATTTGATAGTAAATTAAATTTCCTGCTACATATAAAGGAACTAAAATCCAAGTGTCAAAAATCCACAAATCTATTGAAAACTTTAGCAAATACAGATTGGGGAGGAGAGAAAAAAAGTCTACTGAAAATATATAGATCACACATTCGATCAAAATTAGATTATGGATGTTTAGTATACGGTTCCGCAAGAACATCATATCTAAACATGCTTGATCCTGTACAAAATCAATGTCTACGTCTATGTCTAGGAGCATTTAGAACTACTCCATGTAACAGTTTGCAAATAGAAGCAAATGAACCACCACTACAAAATAGAAGACTCAAGCTATCATTACAATAAGCACTAAAACTGAAATCCTTACCGAATAATCCAGCGTATTTATGTGTTTTTCACCCACAAGAAAAAAACAGCTTTACTGAAAACTCAAAATATATACCAACTTTTGGACTTAGAATTGAAAAAGAAATGATCGAAACTAAAATTGAATTTAGATTTATAAAAAGATATTACATACCAAAAACTCCAACATGGCTTTTTGAAATCCCGCCTATAAACTTAGAATTAAACCATAGAAAGAAAAAGGATCCTTGCATGGATATGTTCCAAGAAGTGATACAAAAATACCCAAATTATGTACAAATATACACAGACGGATCGAAAAATGATACAGCGACATCTTCGGTTGCTCTTACCTCAAATAAAAGTAAAAAAAGAAAATATAATTCCAGTATCTCAATAAATACTGCAGAGGCTTTAGCAATATGCCTGGCATTAGACATTGCAGAGGAATCAGAAAACCAAAATTTTATTATTTTATCCGATTCGTTATCTTGTCTTACTGCTATGGGAAACTGTAATACCAGGAATATATCTGCCTTGGACATTTTGACAAAATACCAATCAATATATGAAAGAGGCAAACGTGTCGTTTTCTGTTGGGTTCCTGGTCATGCAGGGATAGATGGAAATGAAAAAGCTGACAGAGAGGCTAAAGCCGCCCTGTTGTTATCAGAGAGTATTATCCCAATACCATATCGAGACTTGAAACCTTTAATAATTAAACATGAAAGACAAAAATGGACTAACTTCTTGAAAACCGAATGCAATAAACTGCAGTATTTGGAAAATTCAAAAACCTGGCGTGATACAGGCCAACTTGTTCGAAAGGACGCAGTTATTCTCTGCAGACTACATACAGGACATACGAAACTAACACATTCGTTTATCTTAAAACGAGAAATGGCCCCAATGTGTGCTTTCTGCAATGCCAACTTAACAGTGTCTCACATTTTGTTGGAATGTAACACATTTGATGACATTCGACGTAAATTCTATTACTGTAGAACTCTTCATGAACTTTTCAGCAAAATTAAACCAAAACATATAATAAACTATATTAAAGACATACAACTGTACAACAGAATCTAAAGATATAAGAACAATAAAATGGATACAAGAGAAAAATGACAACAACGTTATCAAAAAGGCTCTATATAACCATCGATGTTGATGGGCCGGAAATTCAACAATTCAATTCAATTCACTGTTTTATGCTCCGCATTGTATGAATTTGAAAGTAGTTTTATACCAAACTGTAGGAAATACTTCATAGACGAATCCAACGCATTGCTGTTTCGTTTCTTATATATTACAGGAGCTCCTTCTACATTATTGCGTCCTACACTTATCCGTGGTCAGAGTCTAGTCTTGCATTCTTATTAGTGTTTTTAAATTATGTTAAGTTACTGTATTTTTCTGGTTTGTTCAGGCAAGCCATTTCATGCCCGGATGCCACTCGGGAAGAAAGAGTACGTATATGCATTTGTTATCCTGTAAGGGACAAGGTCATTTTCTGTAACCACTGAAGGCTACAATTGTGACAAGTGTGCATGCATTTATTCCCATATTCAGTGCCGGCTCTAGGTACCCACAAATGGGGCGTTAGACCTGGTAGCCATGTTAAAACACTCGCCGGATAATTTCCAGAGTTCTTACTCTTTTTTTTTTCCTTTGTGATATTTTTAACAAAATATTTTTAAAAGGGCGCGTCGAACTTTAGCGGTGGTAAGTGGATAGTGGATACGTAGGCCGTAACGAAATGAACGAGATGTCGGAGACTTATTTTTCAACCGTCCTTTTGTTTAGTAAGAGAACAACAAAAGAAACCTTAATTGTGATATTTTTTTTTTCTTTTCTTGCTTTAATAAGTTAGATTTTTAAGTAAAGTACCCGTCGGACCAAGTTCATCCATAAGGCAGCGTTCACCAATTTCGGACGGCATACCAGTGGTATTGTGTGGCCAGCACAATGCCCAGTCGCCTTTACTTCACCCCAACTAAAGTCCGGTACGCATCAGAGCTGGGTAGACTCAGGGACACCGTCCAGACCATGGAACAAATAATCGTAGCCTTCCCCAGGATTCGAAGCCAGGACCTTCGGACGGCACGTCATCAGTCGAACGCGCTGCCTTCCCTTAAATTAGATTTTACATGTAACTAGATAGTCTATGTTTCATTGCAACCTTGATGCTGCCTTGCAGAGTTTCTAAACTGAGTTATTCACATAATGTTTTTCATCTATACAATGCGATTGTAAAAGAAAATAGAGTTACAACTCTTCTCTTAACCCTTCCCGTACCGACCTACTTCTATCTGTCCTGCCTTCAGTTCCGCTATATACGCGCCCGGGACTGTAAGGGTTAAGAAGCTGTAAAGGTTTTATTCTATCAATGGACCTAATACAACATATAAGCTCTAAAAACAGAGCTAGCGGTCCATCTTATTATATTCTTTGATCAAACCAAGCTTAATCGAGGCAGCTGGTATACTATTGACAAGTCTTAATTAGGCGTGACCTTTTCCAATGGAAGAGATCACAATTTCCGGTTCTATTTTTAAATTAGTAAACAAAAAAGTATGCTTTTGCTGGTGTTTGACAATTGATTTCAACCTCGACGGTCAGTTCTTGTCTTTTATAATTATACAAAGGATACAAGATTAGTTATGATGAATCCGTTTTTAACATCAAAAGCGAGTAGACGATAATTAATACTCAAGTGTTAGTCGCGTAAGGTTAAATTTATCTTTGTTTACAAAATAAATTAGTCAAGAGTTGCGTTTCTTGGTTATTAAAAACCACAATGCGTAGATTCATAAAAACAAAAAACGTAATTTTTTTTCCATTAAGCAAAAAGTTATTAATAATATTATAAAAAGATGAAATTTCACTTCTGACTTTCATAATCCATCATTTTCTTTTGGCAACATTTTTTGGAAATGAAATAAAATTAAATCTCCTACAGCTTTTGGTACAATCAGTAACACGTTTTTTTTTTAATTAAATGATCGAATAAGACCGAAAATGTCTTTCTATGCGACCTTTTATGCATGCATATTTGTTAAGACTTGTCAATAAAGGCATACAATTATAGAGCGATTGCAATAGGCGTGGCTTAGGTTTTTTGGTGACGTACTTGTGTAAATAGCGACCATCTTGGTGATAATGGCATTAATGGGGAATAAACATTGTTCCTTACCATGTGTATTTTAAACCCAAAATATAAGTAATTAGTTTCCATAAATCTTGATATTTAACTGTGATACTAGTTCTTAGTAGTTAATCCACGAAATAAACAAGATTTAAGGCTTTTATAGTTTTTCAATAGCTCTTTTGAAACATAGTCCTACATTTTGCTTTATGCTTTACTTTTACTATCTTTTAGATAGTAAGTAATAGTAGGCTAACTTTCGACAATCGACATCTTCAATTAAATATTCAGCACTTACGGAACCTTTTCCATTGATCTTTAATGGTTCATATTTGAGCTTTAAATGTTAATTTACATCGCTTGACAGTGTTTTATACATGTTTTACGTTATATTGTTGAAATGATCACATTAAAAAATATAACCCTTCTTAGGCTATAGTAATACGGCTGCCATTTATCACCACTAGACAAAGTAAACAAACAACACGCGCTTTTTGTCACGTGATTGCAATCGCTCTATTGTGTTTAGAATGCATCATGAAATCAAAACATGCCGTATGAGAAAAATATTTAGAAAAGAGTTACGTCCCTCATGCTTCGACGTCACACATATAGAAATGGCCAAAAATTAAACTAGGCGGAGGGAAAAAAAACAACTGTTCTGATTAGTAAATAAGGTCACCTTGAATGCAAATATGAAGGTGTTTAAAAATAAAAGATTTACAAAAAGATGGAAGTAAAAATACGCCCAGTACATTCCATGCGTCAATCATAGACATTATTTAAAAAAAAACAACTTAGGTCTATGTGGAAAAATCTATGTTACGGGGGGGGGGGGGGGAATTCTGCTGGTAGGTTGTACATGGACGCCAACACCATTAAAAACCTGATTCATGTTGGACCGATTGAATGTGGGACACATACAGAGAAAGGGGGAGAAAAAAAAACCCACTCAAAACTAACGGATGGCGTGAATGAAGTCTGTAGAGAGTAAGAGTAGAGATCTAAGTCTAAGGGTTAACAAGCTCTCCATTATGGCCGACTTGGCCTTACAAAATTGCTTGGAAGATCTTACCAGGGGAAGCAACCGGCGTGGAAACTTTTTATTTTGCCTGACCAAGGAGAAGATAATTCCTTTTAGAACCCCCCGCTTCATTTGTCTGTTTGTGTGTGAGGTTGTTTGTTTTTTTAAATTGTTTTTTTGTGTTGCAAGCCGTTGACATAGTTAAGGTTTTAGATATCTAGTGGGCGCTCGATGTTGGGGAGTGGCACTGGGAGGGGGGGGGGGGTATCTCTTGTTGGGCGTTTACTGCTTGTCAAACGGGGTGGAGGGAACGGTGGCCGAGCCGGCAGCGCGTTCGACTAGCGAACAGAAGGTCCTGGGTTTGAACCCTAGTGCAGACTAGGATTTTTTTCCGCCTTGTTCTGGAGGGTGTCCCTGAGTCTACCCAGCTCTGATGGGTACCTGACCTTATTTTAGTCAAGGCGGATGTGCATAGTATTGGCCTGGCCACAAAATCCCCTAGTATGCCGTGGTCACAGAAACTGGTGAAGGCTGCTTCACCGGGCCCTACGGTGATCAATTTGGTCCGACGGTATACTTTAGGCCTACTACTCCCGGGATGGAGGGGGGGGGGGGAGAACTTCCTTCCAGCGCAAAACATAGTGATCTAAAAATGTTGACACCAAGTGTTGTTTTATCTTCAATGGTCCAGGTCCAGGTTGTTTCTATTCATTGAACATAAGCTGTTGTTTGCGGACGTTTTACGTTTGGAATCTTGAATTTACATGAAACCTTTGTATTCATTGCATTAGATGTTACAACTCCAACCCCAGCCACCCCTCCGTGGCCCTCCTTCCTCTATATTCCACTTAATGGGTTTATTCGTTTCACTGCCCTGGCTAACGCATTCCTAAAACGGAAAATGTTTTTTTTTTTTAGATTTAATTTTATGGCCGCACGTTTGGGCAAAAAAACATCTTTTTTCTTAAATACAAAAATGTTTCCCTGAATCCGGCTGGTTGAGTGTATAGCAGTATACATCTATATGTGTATATAAATAAGTCATAGATCTGTTTATATATCTATCAATCTATCTGTCTATCATCTATCTATCTGTCTATCTATCTATCAATCAGTATTTATCCATCTATTCATCTATCTACTGATATATATCAATCAATTTATCTATCAGCCATCCATCCACCCTTCATTCACCATGGATGTCCATGCAGTTTCTCTAATTATGGCAAAAATACCCATCGTAAAAAAAACACAACCTCAATACCTAGTACATAAACGCATAGATCGCTGTGGTTTTGTGCCGCTAACGGAAGAAAAAACAACAAACGAAAAATGCCCGCATCGGCCACAATCACATCTAAAAGTATGGAACTAAAAATAAACAAAACAATACCCATGGACCATGGAGAACTATTGATTTGCAAGCCTGATCAATGCAACTCTATGGTAGTGGTAGCCCTGCGCACTCAATTAGTGACAATTACAGTCCTTACTGTCTGTTTGATGACGCCATTGATTGGCATTGGGGGGTAGCGCGAGTTATTCACCTTGCTGCACGAAATTATATTCTCGTCCGTGGAAGTTCGCGCCCACGCACGTTCTAGCCTCGTTTTGTCTTTGCCGAAACAAGCTTTTTTTTTCTTCATTTACTGTAGCTTTTTTTTTTATTGGTCTATTCCTATATTAGATCTAATGAAATTATGTTGACTTTATTAAACCATGGGATTGTCTCATCATATATATATTACATACGCCCAGTGGCGTATTTAGGCGTGTTTCGCATGTTCCATTGGATTTTTTTTTAGTGACATCACCATTCTTTCGTTGAAAATGTAAAATAAAATTCATTTATTTCCCTGCAATTTTGGGCGCTCCAGTTCATTCAAGCTAAGCACAACATAATTTTTTTAAATGATTTTACAGAATGTAACATTAATTAACGTCATTTTTCTGAGTTACGTGAAAGTGAAAGGCTGGGTGAGGCTACGAGGGGGCCCCCACAATCTTAAATACGGCCTTGCATACGCTCCTTTTATTTATACTAAAACAATATTAGTAGTATATATATATAAACTATGTTAGGTCATTACACAAATGACAGTATTTTATGAGTAAATGTAAAATGAATAATAAAAAATTACTACTTTTATTAGAACAATGATACAGTAAAGTAAGTACCCGTCGGACCAAATTGATCCACAGGCCCGGTGAAGCAGTGTTCACCAGTCCCGGTGGACACGGCATACTAGGGGGATTGTGTAGCCAGCACAATGCCCAGCCGCCTTTCCTTTACCCCAACCAATGCCAGGGTACCCATCATCAGAGCTCCGAGTCCAAGGGGAAAAAAGAATCCTAGTCAGGATTCGAACCGAAAACCTTCGGTACGCCAGTTGAACGCGCTGCCGCTCGGCCCTCCCCCCCCCCCCCCCTAGAGTTGTATCAAACAATTACATAATTATGTTTGTGTTCAGATTTAAAGACTTTATTGTTGTTTATTATTACTAACTTCCCTGTTCTTTTTTTTTTCGGTCTTATTTACAGAGAGAGACATGTGTGGAGTGTATTATTGGTTCTATCTAACGTTGCATCTGTTGTTTCTGAAGTTATCAGATCAAGGTAGGCCCATATGTAAATGTAAAAGCATCTATTTATGTTAAATTATATATATATATATATATAGGGGTGGGTAATTCGTACCCCCTAAGGGAAAAAATTAACAATAATAAAACTAACAGTAGAAAAAGGTTTATTTTTACGTGAAAACAATTATTGGTGACAGAAGAATGAAAATACATGATCTGAACGTTTTATTATGAAAACAAAGAGCACGATTAATAAAATAAAAAAAAGACGAGGTGGTACGAATTGCCCTCACCAGCGTTCAATTCGTACCACTAGGGAGGGTAATAAGTACCAACAGAAATGAAGAAAAAATATTGTTTGTAAGGTTGACATTTATAAGTTGAGGTCTCTCTAAATATATCTCATTTGTATTTAATAGTTAATTCACAAGTATAATTATTCAGTGACCCACTTTGGAAGGCTTATTCAGAGCATGCAGGATCTACCTATGCTCTACAGATAAAACATTACATAATGTATTCCTAGATGTTCTCACTGTACCAGTACCCTGTACCATTGCAGACCTTTATTTTTTTGTTGCCTCCAGACCTTTTGTCTTTTTTTTCTGGTGCACTCTCGGTACTTCTGCACTAATTGTAACGTAATTAGTACCAGTACGTATTACCCTCCATAGCGAGGTACAATTTAGCCGACTCAGACGTAACATTGTTTATTGCTTGTGTGTTTTTATCGGCAATAGAAAACAGACCTAAATGTATTTATTAATGAAGCAGACTGGTTAGTCAGCAGACTAAACAAATATAAATAAGCTATGTTTAACCAGACCTACGTAGTTCGACTAGAAGCACTAGTAAAAAATAACATCAAATAGTGTAAAAAAATATAAAGTCAGCCTACCGTTTTATTTTCTTGTCCATGTCCACCATTGTTCTATGGCAGTCAAAACTAATGTGCTGGCATGTGTAAACGGGCTTAAATGTTAGTTACAACCAGTCAAACTAGGGAAAACGGCATAGGTACTAATTACCCAGCGGTATATATATTGATATATTATTATATACACACAACCAATCGAGCGTGCAATTTCAATTCGCGTGGAAGTCAAGTGTTCTTTGCTTTTTATAGAATTGTAGAAGTTTTCTATGTACTGGCCAGGCTTGTCACATCATCATCATCATCAAGTGGACTTCACATCAATTTACTCCAAAAACTACGTCTGGCATATAGTGTTAATTATCTCTTCTAGTGTGAATGCACACACACATTTAAAAGTAGATGATAATATAGAGTGGCACAGTATGATTCCGCGTAAAATTACTTTACTCCAATCCTTTAACAAGATGTCCTTTATTAACCTATATACCCTAATGACGAACAACAGGGCATGCGTTATCAGCCTGCTGGAAAAATACACATACATACCTTGTACCCACGTATGCATAATATGTATGCATACACGTTGACACATATATACTCACATACGACTAACCTTTTGAACATCTTACGCACACAAATGCGTGTGAACAAACAAACGTAAGCACACATAAAGACACACACACGCACCCACATACACAAGGGCAGGCAAATCCTCTCTTTTTTCAACTCCACTGTAATGTCTTCACGGTCCGGAAACCTGGCTGCGGTCAATGCTTTTTTTTGTGTGTCTACGTTGTTTCAAAGGCTCTGGGCTTAAAGGGGCAACACGGGAGGGGGACTTCTGCGAACAGAAGAAAATGTGATTACTCTAGCTTGAATCTGTTCAGTGTTTGTGTGTGTGCGTATGGGGGTCTGGAAGGGATTTTTGTGTAGCACTCATCTCGAGGACATTGGAAACTCTTTTGTGATAGAAGAAAATGAAATAGTCCTCATGGGATCAGTCAGTAGTGTAGCGTAGCCCGGAAGGGGGGGGGGGGAGAGCATGGACAGCGTCCGCTCCTTATTTTCAGAATGGGGACTTTTTTGGAATAAACTTTGCTGCTTTTTCAATGATATACGTTGGACATATTTTAATTTTTTTAAATAAAAATTGGCCGCTTTTCGAGAACCAAAAAAACTAGGTCTTTTTTTTGTGAATAAAAAGTGGGCCCTATTTTGGAATTATAAAAAGTGAGACATTTTAAATGATAACAAGTGGGGCTATATTAAGAACAAAAAAATGGAAGCCTATTCAAGAAAACATACTAGGGAGGTGAATAAGATAAGATAAGAATGGGCATAGCGCTTCTATCCATGCTATTAAATTAGCATCCTCAGTGCGCTGTTGGTGTGATTTGCAGTGGCAGATGTATTAGCCAAAGAGAAAAATCTTTAAGTTCTTTTTGAAAGATTCTTTTGTCCCAGATTATCTCAGTGTCTGAGATAAACTGTCCCATAGAGAATAACAGTGATGCGCAAAGTAAAGTCTTTCCAGCCTAGAGGTAGTGACCGCCGGGGTGTGCTAAGTTCTGCCTCATCTATAGCACTGCGGGATACTTCTGAAATATGGCCTATCCTATCTAAATGTGTCCGAATCTAAATGTGTCCGAAACGCGTAGGCGTGGTATATGTACCAATAGAGACCGAATGCCAAGCGGAATAGCTGGACTTCTGGGAGGAGGCTCGGACCCACTTCAGAGCAAAAGTGAAATACGTGATTCGTTTCACTAAACTAGTCTTATAGAAGCATTCGCGTTCATTCTACAAATATTTTTAGTGATACTAAATGTGGATCCTGGAAATCAGCAATACGTTTTCCAACACTCATAGTTGCTCGAAAAAGAATTGTGGATAGTGATGTTAAAACTTCGCTCATATTAATAAATAGAGTGTGTACCCTGGGGCACAGGGCGTTCTTTGAAAGAACCTTTCTTATTCATTGCTGATAAACCACCATACTGCACATCTGAAAAGTACGTTTTCATCTTATGGTATATTATATTTTACAGACGCTTCTTTTATACAGACAATTATTGCATCCTACGCTCATCGGTGATCTGAGTCTAGTCTAGCATTTTTTATTACTTTTTTAACTCATGTTAAGTTACTGGTTTTCCTGGTTTGTTAAGGCAACCCATTCCATGCGAGGATGCCACTCGGGAAGAAAGAGTACTTTTATGCAGGCCTATTTGTTATCGTTTTTGTCCTTATGTTAATCTGAGCATTGTAACAGATTGTTATTGTGTTGTTTCTCTAAATTAGAATTTAATGCCTTATGTATTAGTATTATTACTACTTTACTGTTGACTGTTTTTCTAGGTTTAGTGATTTTAGTGATTTTAGTGATTTTAGTGATTTTAGTGGTTAAACTTTGTTGACTTAAAAAAGGCCCTTATGTGCTATGTCAATATGTATAGCCATATTAAGCCAAATGTCATGTTTGTTTCTGTGTCTTGGTATATTGCAGCTGGTGGCCACTGGGGCGAGTGGGGGCCGATGAGCCCGTGCAGCGTCACCTGCGGCCCTGGGTCCCAGCAGAAGGTGAGGGTCTGGATCCACGACCCGGCGGACGGGGCCAAAACCCAGGACAAGTGGACATCCACGCAGTCCTTTGCCTGCACGAATGAAAAATACCCCAACTGTCCAGGTCAGTAGGCTCTTTCTCTAATCATTGAATTATATTTTCCCTAATCATTTAATCATCTTTTCCCTAATCATTGAATCATCTTTTCCCCAATCATTTAATCATCTTTTCCCTAATCATTGAATCATCTTTTCCCCATTCATTAAATCATCTTTTCCCCAATCATTTAATCATGGCTTCCCTAATCATTTAATCATCTTTTCCCCAATCATTTAATCATCTTTTCCCTAATCATTTAATCATTGCTTCCCTAATCATTTAATCATCTTTTCCCTAATCATTGAATCATCTTTTCCCAAATCATTTAATCATCGCTTCCCTAACAATTTAATCATCTTTTCCCTAATCATTGAATCATCTTTTCCCCAATCATTTAATCATCGCTTCCCTAATCATTTAATAATATTTTCCCTAATCATTGAATCATCTTTTCCCCAATCATTTAATCATGGCTTCCCTAATCATTTAATCATCTTTTCCCCAATCATTTAATCATCTTTTCCCTAATCATTTAATCATTGCTTCCCTAATCATTTAATCATCTTTTCCCTAATCATTGAATCATCTTTTCCCAAATCATTTAATCATCCTTTCCCTAATCATTTAATCATCTTTTCCCCAATCATTGAATCATCTTTTCCCCAATCATTTAATCATCTTTTCCCTAATCATTGAATCATCTTTTCCCCATTCATTTAATCATCTTTTCCCTAATCATTTAATCATCTATTCCCTAATCATTGAATTATCTTTTCCCCAATCATTTAATCATCGCTTCCCTAATCATTTAATCATCTTTTCCCCAATCATTTAATCATCGCTTCCCTAATCATTTAATCATCTTTTCCCTAATCATTGAATCATCTTTTCCCCAATCATTTAATCATCTTTTTCCCAATCATTTAATCATCTTTTCCCTAATCATTTAATCATCTTTTCCCCAATCATTTAATCATCGCTTCCCTAATCATTTAACCCAGAAACATCAACCTGAATCATCATCTCTGTAAAAAAAAAAAAGCTCATAATATTTCACAAGTTTTGATCAATTTGAATTGACAGTTGTTTTTGGTTTTTGTCTCAATTCTTGGAGAATAATACTTTGTTTTTATAAAATGAAAAATACATTTTCTTTTAGCAGTAGATCTACACAAATTGTCAGACATTGCCCAAGTCTGTTATTTTAGTTTTCTGTCTGAAAGAGACACTTTTTTGTCTGCGGCTTAACAAAAAGATATTTGATCTTGTCAGAGACAATAATTGTTTCGCTGCTGGTTTTGTTGTTGTTGTTTTGACCTTTGGCTTTTTTTTTGTTATCATTGTGTGTGTTGCCTGGTGAATATAATAATAACTCTATTTCTATAGCGCTGTCAACAAACATAATGTAAGCTCAGAGCGCATTTAACATTGAGCAACAACCTAAGAACATGGATATTATTCTCTAGGCTAAACAAATATAGAGCTAATTAATAATTTTAAACTTTACAAATATTGGACAAAGCAAATAAATGTAGTATTAACTGACCTATTATAAAATTTAAAAAGTAGGGGTCTAAAAAAGGTTTAACGAAAGTAAATAATAAAATAATGTGTTTTTAAGTTCTTTTTAAAAAGAGATGATAGAACTTGTTTACCTGAGTTGGATGGGAAGTAGATTCCATACTATCGGGCCAGATATTGAGAGGGCTCTCAGGTCAACTGTTGTCAGAGAGAAACCCTATATTCCGCAAAGAGCACTGCACTGGCCCCAGTTTCTATGAGCCAGGATTTGTGGAGGGTAGCTCTGGAGTCGGGCATTCTTACCAACGGAGCTGCTAATGTGACTGCTCCGAGCTTTGAAAAAATGAATACAAATATGGAGTAAATGTAAAATAAAAGTTGCTTTAATTTTACTCTATTGATTAGCTCCTCTTGATAAGTCTTCGTTATCGCTAAGCCCTTATCCCTGCTGGCGAAATGTTGCAAAGGGCTGAGGTTTTAAATTGTTTCATGTTTCACTTGGGTAATATAATTCTTTGTAATGTTTTTCTAGCCCAATATCATGTATCTCTAGCCGAATGTAATGTGATGTTTGTTTTACTAAATGTCCAAATTATCTAACCATATGTTTAGCTTTGTCCTGTTTCTCTAAAAAAATGTAATGTTATGTTGTGTTTCTTTAACCAAATGTAATGTTATGTTATGTTTCTCTAACCAAATGTAATGTAATGTTGTGTTTCTCTAACCAAATGTAATGTTATGTTATGTTTCTCTAACCAAATGTAATGTTATGTTTCTCTAACCAAATGTAATGTTATGTTTCTCTAACCAAATGTAATCTTATGTTTCTCTAACCAAATGTAATGTTAATGTTATGTTTCTCTAACCAAATTATGTAATGTTATGTTTCTCTAACCAAATGTTATTGTATGTTTCTCTAACCAAATCTAATGTAATGTTATCTTTTTCTAACCAAATGTAATGTTATGTTTCTCTAACCAAATCTAATGTAATGTTATGTTTCTCTAACCAAATGTAATGTTATGTTTCTCTAAACAAATGTAATGTTATGTTTCTCTAACCAAATGTAATGTAATTTTATGTTTCTCTGACCAAATGTAATCTAATGTTATGTTTCTCTAATTTAATGTGATGTTATGTTTCTCTAACCAAATGTAATGTTATGTTTCTCTGACCAAATGTAATGTTATGTTTCTCTAACCAAATGTAATATTATGTTTCTCTGACCAAATGTAATGTAATGTTATGTTTCTCTAACCAAATGTAATGTTATGTTTCTCTAACCAAATGTTATGTTATGTTTCTCTAACCAAATGTAATGTTATGTTTCTCTAACCAAATCTAATGTTATGTTTCTCTAACCAAATGTAATGTTTCTCTAACTAAATGTACTGTAATGTTATGTTTCTCTAACCAAATGTAATGTTTCTCTAACCAAATGTAATGTTATGTTTCTCTGACCAAATGTAATGTAATGTTATGTTTCTCTAACCAAATGTAATTTTATGTTTCTCTGACTAAATGTAATGTAATGTTTCTCTAACCAAATGTAATATTGTGTTTCTCTAACCAAATGTAATGTTATGTTTCTCTAACCAAATGTAATGTAATGTTATGTTTCTCTAACCAAATGTAATGTTTCTCTAACCAAATCTAATGTTATGTTTCTCTATTCAAATGTAATGTTATGTTTCTTTAACCAAATGTAATGAAATGTTATGTTTCTCTAACCAAATGTAATGTTATGTTTCTCTAACCAAATGTAATGCTATGTTTCTCTAACCAAATGTAATGTAATGTTATGTTTCTCTAACCAAATGTAATGTTTCTCTAACCAAATCTAATGTTATGTTTCTCTATTCAAATGTAATGTTATGTTTCTTTAACCAAATGTAATGAAATGTTATGTTTCTCTAACCAAATGTAATGTAATGTCATGTTTCTCTAACAAAATGTAATGTATAGTTATGTTTCTCTAACCAAATGTAATGTTATGTTATGTTTTGCTAACCAAATGTAATGTTATGTTTCTCTAACCAAATGTAATGTAATTTTATGTTTCTCTGACCAAATGTTATGTAATGTTTTGTTTCTCTGACCAAATGTAATGTTATGTTTCTCTAACCAAATGTAATGTTATGTTTCTCTGACCAAATGTAATGTAATGTTATGTTTCTCTAACCAAATGTAATGTTATGTTTCTCTGACCAAATGTAATGTTTTTTTTCTCTAGAGGATGGCAAGTGGACTGGCTGGACCGGCTGGAGCGGATGCACTAGGGCCTGCGGCAGTGGAATCAGAGACAGAACCAGGGAGTGCTACGGCCAGCTGTACGGCGGAAAGAACTGTGAAGGGGAAAACGCCCAGAAGGAAGACTGTAACCAAGACCCCTGTCCACGTAAGTGTTGGAGAGTAGAACTTGAAGGGTGGAAGAGCCGTGTCAGTAACTCTTAGGACAGGAACTAATGTTTGAAGTTTGGCTATTATTGGATATTGGGGATGAATCTTTTTAAAATGTTGAGGAGCTAATTACTACTGAAATAGTTTTAGGCACAATTGAATATGTTTTAGAACCGTTATTTTTTCAGAAAAAAAAATGTTTGATATTGGAAGATTTTTACTGAAGAATCGTCAGTTATGGAAATTAACAAGTAAAGTACCCTTTGGACCAAACTGATTATAGGGCCGAGAAGCAGCGTTCACCAGTTTATGTGATCACGGCATATGAGGGGATGTGTGGCCAGCACAATGCCCAGGCGACTTTACTTTACCCCAACTAGTCTCAGGTACTCATCAGAGCTGGGTTGACTCAGAGGCTAGTTGCTTTGTCAGAAATTTGTATGTTTGAATGTTGTGACTAGGATGGGATCAACATCTGTTCAAATCTCCCTGTCAGCATTAAGGCGTTTTGCATTCGATAGAGCAGGGGCTGGCAACCTGCGGCATGCGTGCCTGACCTGGTATGCAGAAGACACACAAAAACTCAAGTCTTTCCTTTAAGAAATTGATTGGTGGTGTAGGTTGACATTCTCTAGTTGCAGGCATGCTGAATAAATTAGAAATCCCCTTTAGCACACTATTGACGAAAGATTGCAGACCCCTGCTTTAGACCACCTTGAATGATTGACTCCTGAAATTGAATAATTGGCTCGTGGCTCTGAAAGTTGCTTTTTTTTTTTCCTCCGTTCGAAATATGAAACATTTGAACAAGCAAAGGAGAGGAGTAGTACAAAGCCAAAAAAGAGTAACATGAAAAATTTATATTTTTTAAAGATTACCTCCCTTTGTTGTTTATATGTTTTCTGCAAAGCAGGGTTCATATAAATTTTTTTCTCAGCGTTGCTCCATATAGACTTTCATGCTTGTCTCTCCTTCTTTACTTAGCTTTACCCAAGAAGTTTGACATGCTACAGTGTAAAGATGAATACAACTTCACCTGCCAGAGTAAGAAAATGTGTGTACCTGGAATTCAGAAGTGTGATGGCACAGTCCAATGCCACGATGGCAGCGACGAGATGAACTGCCCCATATTCCGTGGTCAACAGGGGTACATTTACTATGATCTCAGGAGCAGAAATGGTAAGCACAATTCTATTTCTGCGGTTGATTTCTGTGTTATTGTTTTTTCCTTCCCTTCAAAATATGTCGATGTCTTAGACTGCGAACTAATACTGATATTAACATTAAAGTCTTTTACACTCTAGCAGTCATGACATTGTGGCATGCATCAATGTTATCTTATCTCATTATTATTTACTGAGTAGTAAAGTAAAGTAGTCACGTAGAATCAGATTGATCCATAGGGGCTCTAGAAGCAGCGTTCACCAGCCGCCTTTACTTTACCCCAACTAAAGTCGGGTAACCGTCAGAGCTGGGTGGACTCAGAGAAACCCTCCACACCTGGGTACAAAATGGTACAAAACCTAAACTTCACCAGGATTTGAACTCAGGACCTACATTACATAGCGTTGCTTGCCGCTTGGCCACTGTTCCTCATATTATTTACAGCGGTTTAAAAACCAACTGTTACATCCTAAAACCATACATGGTTTTTAGTCTTAGTCTTTGCGTTTCGTTATTTGTTTTAGTGTTTAAGTTGGGTTCTCCCAGACAAGTTCAGGCAACCCTTTCAATGCCAGTTTGCCACACTGAAAGAAAGAGAACGTGTATGATTACAGTGACTGCAATAGAGCATACAGCTGAAATATGCAGATCAAGTATGATTATATATTTGTATATGTTGTCTTGTGAAATAAAACCAGAATTTTATGTCTCTTCCAGATGGTGTCTCCTCTCATATCTCCAGCACAGGGTTATTCTTCGGACTCGTGGTCATAAAATTTGTCTGCCTATTTATAACTTGATTATTGAGACCCTTTGAGACATTCATTCATACATTGCTGGCTCATACCTCAAGTCCGACTTGATACATTGTCTCTAGCATCCAGGGATACAGCCCAAGACTTAAACTTTTCCATATGTTCAACAAAATGTTTATTTTTACATTGTTTTTGATGTAATATGTTATTTTGTATTCAATTGATATTCATTATTGGTCCAAAATGCTGAAAAATGTTAGCTATTTTATAAAACTACAAAGCTAGAAGCTGTTCAATTTTTAAAAAATCATTATAGATTTTACTCATTTTCTAAATAAGGATTGTAGTTTTTTTTAGTAAACCTCAGAAATTATTATAAAACACCTGTGTTAAATAAGTTTAGAGCTATGTTTCTGAACCATCCTACAGATGTATATAAACTCCTGATGTTGGAATATCAAAAAGAAATGTAGACATTATTATTTGGCCAAAACAACTTTTATTATAACTTGATATCATGTTTTCTCCGTATTTATTTTTTTTTTTTTGGTTTCCTTTCACATTCCATTTTGTTAAACTTCAGAAATTTTTTGTTTCTGTTTGGTAGTTTTGAAAGAATGTATGCAACATTTGTCATTGCGTAATACGGATTTCATGTTTTTTGTTTTTTTTAACCCATCGATTTCCGAGTCTTGCATAGGTAATACAAAATAACCATTGCATAGTGGCAATGGCAGATCTAATGCACTCAACAAATAAAACATCCACTGTCTGAAATTTGAAGACAAAAATAAATTATGAATAGAGTATGAAGTAAAATAGTTTGTTTTCCAATGCAACAAGGGGAAACAATGCAGCACTATTAGTCTGTAGCAGTAGCAGTTGTTGCCCTTCTTTCACCTGAATATTTTGTACATTGCAAGGGTATATATTGTTTTTATTTTTTACTTCGGCAGGGTAGTTATATATTGCTTACATTTTTTTTTTACTTTGGCATGGTATTTATATACAGGATTGCTTTCATCTTTTTTTTTCTTTGACAGGGTATTTATCTATTGCTTTCATTTCTTTTTACTTTGACAGGGTAGTTATCTATCTATTGTTATCATTTCTTTTTACTTTGACAGTGTTTATCTATTACTTTCATTTCTTTTTACTTTGACAGGGTAGTTATCTATTGTTATCATTTTTTTTTTACTTTGACAGGGTAGTTATCTATTGCTTTCATTTTAGTGTTTAGGTGCACTGGAAATGATGGAGTTATTTCCCAATATTTTTTTTTAACTTTTTAACAACATCGCAGTGTTTTGAAGTCACAATTATTTTTTTTTTTTAAATCTTAAAGGCCACAATTTAGGGCTGCCTTGGCCTGGATCCTGTTTTCCTTTTTTCAATATAATGTCCCGCAATTTTTAGTTTTTAAAAAATGATGCCTAAAATTGTATAAAGAGGCAGAATGAAAGACTTTTAAAATCTAGGAGATAACTTGTACCATTTAATAATAGTGTGCCAAAGTAGGATTTCTAATAAATCAACGTGCCAACAGCCTAAAACTTATCCTGCTCTTTTCTTGTACAAAAGACTTCAATTGCCTTTTTGGGAGGTCTTCCGCATGTCATTGAAAATCGCTCTGCGTGCCAAGTCTGGCACAGGTTCCGTAGGTTGTCGACCCCTGATCTATACCATTGGGAATTCTCATAATGTATTAGCTGCTAAAAGTACCAGCTGATTAATGTGTACATCCCCTTAAGACCATGAGAGGAAGCAAAGAAAGATTGTTTGATTATTCCTTTGAACATCTCATGTATTGCTGCAGTCAAAAAGTACTGTTTTTTCCCAGTTGTTTATGTCAATAAATATGTGTTGTTTTTTTATCCTTTTGTTTTCAAACTGTTAATGTATGTAAGTTTTCTGTGATGGAGTTCACCAAAATTTTGTTTTGTTTACCACTGAGGCAGTTCTATGTGATAACTCTTTATTGACACAATTTTTGTACAATTATTATATTAACACTACTATTGTACAGATTGAAAACATTCCACTTACTCAAATTTATATGAAACGTGGCCAAGATTTAAACAATAACCAAAGCCAGGCTTATAGAATTTTTACAAATCTTATAAAATCTATAGCTCATTGAATATATAGACATAATAAAATCTAATATGTTGAATGAAATATATAATCTCCTAGCAAAATAAAAGTAGTTTAAAAGGTTAACCTTTTAGCTTATTGGATATTTATAAATTTGTACCCACTGATATAAAAACATTTTTTTTTTAATTAACCGGCCAACTAAATCAATATTTAAAAATATTCTATCTTTACTTTTACCTAGCTGAATTTTAAGAAAAAATAGCAAATGAATAACTTTGATAGTAATTGGTTGTTTTTATTCCTAAGTTTATTTATTTGAGTACAGAAACATTTTGGTCTTTTTATAGAATGAGTGTCTTTACTGGATAAGATTAATGTAAACATATGAAAAAATGAATCCTTTTACAAATGTTCAAATAGTATTTTAGAGTTATAGTTTGGTGGTTTGAATGTATTGTAACTTCTGCAAGTCTTTTCTTGCACTTCATGTTTCAGATGTTTTTCAATTACATTTTTTTTGTTTCTTTCAATCAGCCATAATTTTAATTTGATACTCAGCTAAATGTTTTCTTTTTAAAAGTAGTAGAAATTTGTTTTTTTTTTATTAAAGAATTCTGTTTCTCTCCTCTTGTGATAATATGATTATTGAATGTGACAATCTAAGAGTAGCCTATATATTTATTATATATAAACAAACCTTTCTTTTTTGTCTATGATGTGACTATTTTTTTTGTATCTGCCAAATAAGTACTTGATGTAATTTTTAGAACTTTCAGCCTCCATTTTAAAAAAAGTGAACTATTAGACTCGTGTATTGGTAGTTTCAGGTTTACATCAAGACCTCAATGATTAGAAAATGAATCAAAATCTAAGTGTAACTGGATTTCACACCATTATTGGTGATTTTACATGTTTTGTGTTTTACTGACCACGTATCACAGTAGGTCTGGTGTTGAAGGGTGCAGTGTTGGGATGCCCCCACTCTGGTTGGAAGTCCATGGTACATGTCTGGCTATATTCTCTCGAAGGCCTGGGATGTGTTCTCATGCAGCTCATGATGTGTCTGCTCATTTGATAAAAGGTCAAACTAACTCACAAAGAATCTGGTGATCTCAATGAATCACCTTTTGGGCCAAAATTGTTCTGACAATGGTTAATTATTCTATATTAACCCTTTTATTTTCAATGGCTTCAAGAGTTTTGATTTTTTTTTTAACCACAGCTTACTGAAGCTAAATATTTTTGTCATGCTTGTGTTGATGAATGCTCTGCTAAGCACTGACACAATGAATAATCTGTCCAGTAGGGACTAGACAATGATATTGGTTTGTTTAAGACTTTTTTTTTTCTTACTTTTATAAGTTCAACCAAATTGGCATCAAATTTTTTATTTTATTTTAAAGATGGCGTTTAAAATTTATATTTTATCTTTCTGTGATAATATTTTTTAAACTTAAAAAAAAAGTCTGCAAAATTTTCAAAGTACGGTACTTTGAAAGGTTTAGATTTTTTCATGAATGACAAAAAAAATAACTAATTCATTTAATTATTTCAAAAGGAAAACACTTTCTTTTCGGTGACCTGTAGCTAAATGATAAATGACAAATTTGCACTAAAAACAACAAAATACTGTGAAATGTGTGTTGTCTACAATTTTAGTCACTTTCCTGTGTACCCAGAACTTAGCTTTCAATGTGATAAATTTTTCCATGATTTTGGTCATTTATTTTGACACAAGGACTTTAAAAAAAACAAAACATTTTGATGTTGTTTGATTTACAGAAAAGCATGTAATTTGTGCATTTAAAACTTTTATTTTGTGGCAAATGGCTGAATGTTTATGGTACGGTACTTCTTCTTCTGCTTTTTTGTAGCAGGTTATATTTTTTTAACAAAAATGTTATGTTTACCAGGTACTAGCTTTTGTCTGACCCCTAACCATTCAGAAGGGGCACGGTGGCAGAGAGGCAGCATGTTTGGTGCTGGCGTACCAAAGGTCCTGGGTTTGATTCCTGGTGAAGGCTAGGATTTTTTCCCAGGTCTGGAAGGTGTCCTTGAGTCTACCCTGCTCTGATGGGGTACCTGACCTCAGTTGGGTAAAGTAAATGCCATGGCCACAGAAAGGGGTGAACGCTGCATTACCAGCCCTATGGATCAATTTAGTCCCATGGGATAATTTACTTTTGTTTACTTTACTACCCACTCAGATCTTCCCCAGCTCGGGTGGACCTGCTAGGAGTTCTAAACTCCCACTGGTGTAACTCTGGGGGTTTGGGGGGGGGGGGTTGTCAAGGTTGTAGCACCAGTTGGCATTACTACGTTTTTTTTTAAAATCTTGTTTCAATACTCTTTGTCATAATTAAGAAAAACTATTATTGTAAATACATCTTTTGATATCCTTTTTTTAAAACCTTCTTTACAGCTGATTTAATTTGGTTACTGGCCTTTTTTGAAATATTTTGTTAACAGTTGATTATAATTTGTGTTTTAATATCATCATAACTCTGAATCAGATTGTATTTAATTTGGATGTTTTTTTAAAATGTAGCGAGTAAAAAACTACATGTGACTATTCCAGCTTTGTACAGATTTTGCTCAATTTGTATGTTATATAAAACTGTTTTGATTTTTTTTTGTTTTATTGTGGCATATTGCCCTTTCTCAATTTTGGTTTTGATATTGTGTATGATTTAATTCTAACAAAGATAAAACTAAAAATTGAAAGACTGACTTACATTCTGCACACAGGTTTCAAAAATAGTTACTTAACATTAATGAATGTCTTTCCAGAAATTTTGTTATAAAAATGTTTACTTTTGAAGAATTAGAAGAATTTTGTAAAGAAGCTTGACAGAGCACTTATTGTGGAGCAAATTTGATAAGGTCAATAAAGAAAATATTTACATTTTGCAAGTGATTTGTTTCAGAATTTCTCTATATTGTGTTGTGTTGCCAAATGTAATATTTCTGTACAAGTCGCGTTCTATTTTTCTGTCTCTCTTGTGTTAATAATTTTAAACTTTACAAATATTGGACAAAGCAAATAAATGTAGTATTAACTGACCTATTATAAAATTTAAAAAGTAGGGGTCTAAAAAAGGTTTAACGAAAGTAAATAATAAAATAATGTGTTTTTAAGTTCTTTTTAAAAAGAGATGATAGAACTTGTTTACCTGAGTTGGATGGGAAGTAGATTCCATACTATCGGGCCAGATATTGAGAGGGCTCTCAGGTCAACTGTTGTCAGAGAGAAACCCTATATTCCGCAAAGAGCACTGCACTGGCCCCAGTTTCTATGAGCCAGGATTTGTGGAGGGTAGCTCTGGAGTCGGGCATTCTTACCAACGGAGCTGCTAATGTGACTGCTCCGAGCTTTGAAAAAATGAATACAAATATGGAGTAAATGTAAAATAAAAGTTGCTTTAATTTTACTCTATTGATTAGCTCCTCTTGATAAGTCTTCGTTATCGCTAAGCCCTTATCCCTGCTGGCGAAATGTTGCAAAGGGCTGAGGTTTTAAATTGTTTCATGTTTCACTTGGGTAATATAATTCTTTGTAATGTTTTTCTAGCCCAATATCATGTATCTCTAGCCGAATGTAATGTGATGTTTGTTTTACTAAATGTCCAAATTATCTAACCATATGTTTAGCTTTGTCCTGTTTCTCTAAAAAAATGTAATGTTATGTTGTGTTTCTTTAACCAAATGTAATGTTATGTTATGTTTCTCTAACCAAATGTAATGTAATGTTGTGTTTCTCTAACCAAATGTAATGTTATGTTATGTTTCTCTAACCAAATGTAATGTTATGTTTCTCTAACCAAATGTAATGTTATGTTTCTCTAACCAAATGTAATCTTATGTTTCTCTAACCAAATGTAATGTTAATGTTATGTTTCTCTAACCAAATTATGTAATGTTATGTTTCTCTAACCAAATGTTATTGTATGTTTCTCTAACCAAATCTAATGTAATGTTATCTTTTTCTAACCAAATGTAATGTTATGTTTCTCTAACCAAATCTAATGTAATGTTATGTTTCTCTAACCAAATGTAATGTTATGTTTCTCTAAACAAATGTAATGTTATGTTTCTCTAACCAAATGTAATGTAATTTTATGTTTCTCTGACCAAATGTAATCTAATGTTATGTTTCTCTAATTTAATGTGATGTTATGTTTCTCTAACCAAATGTAATGTTATGTTTCTCTGACCAAATGTAATGTTATGTTTCTCTAACCAAATGTAATATTATGTTTCTCTGACCAAATGTAATGTAATGTTATGTTTCTCTAACCAAATGTAATGTTATGTTTCTCTAACCAAATGTTATGTTATGTTTCTCTAACCAAATGTAATGTTATGTTTCTCTAACCAAATCTAATGTTATGTTTCTCTAACCAAATGTAATGTTTCTCTAACTAAATGTACTGTAATGTTATGTTTCTCTAACCAAATGTAATGTTTCTCTAACCAAATGTAATGTTATGTTTCTCTGACCAAATGTAATGTAATGTTATGTTTCTCTAACCAAATGTAATTTTATGTTTCTCTGACTAAATGTAATGTAATGTTTCTCTAACCAAATGTAATATTGTGTTTCTCTAACCAAATGTAATGTTATGTTTCTCTAACCAAATGTAATGTAATGTTATGTTTCTCTAACCAAATGTAATGTTTCTCTAACCAAATCTAATGTTATGTTTCTCTATTCAAATGTAATGTTATGTTTCTTTAACCAAATGTAATGAAATGTTATGTTTCTCTAACCAAATGTAATGTTATGTTTCTCTAACCAAATGTAATGCTATGTTTCTCTAACCAAATGTAATGTAATGTTATGTTTCTCTAACCAAATGTAATGTTTCTCTAACCAAATCTAATGTTATGTTTCTCTATTCAAATGTAATGTTATGTTTCTTTAACCAAATGTAATGAAATGTTATGTTTCTCTAACCAAATGTAATGTAATGTCATGTTTCTCTAACAAAATGTAATGTATAGTTATGTTTCTCTAACCAAATGTAATGTTATGTTATGTTATGTTTTGCTAACCAAATGTAATGTTATGTTTCTCTAACCAAATGTAATGTAATTTTATGTTTCTCTGACCAAATGTTATGTAATGTTTTGTTTCTCTGACCAAATGTAATGTTATGTTTCTCTAACCAAATGTAATGTTATGTTTCTCTGACCAAATGTAATGTAATGTTATGTTTCTCTAACCAAATGTAATGTTATGTTTCTCTGACCAAATGTAATGTTTTTTTTCTCTAGAGGATGGCAAGTGGACTGGCTGGACCGGCTGGAGCGGATGCACTAGGGCCTGCGGCAGTGGAATCAGAGACAGAACCAGGGAGTGCTACGGCCAGCTGTACGGCGGAAAGAACTGTGAAGGGGAAAACGCCCAGAAGGAAGACTGTAACCAAGACCCCTGTCCACGTAAGTGTTGGAGAGTAGAACTTGAAGGGTGGAAGAGCCGTGTCAGTAACTCTTAGGACAGGAACTAATGTTTGAAGTTTGGCTATTATTGGATATTGGGGATGAATCTTTTTAAAATGTTGAGGAGCTAATTACTACTGAAATAGTTTTAGGCACAATTGAATATGTTTTAGAACCGTTATTTTTTCAGAAAAAAAAATGTTTGATATTGGAAGATTTTTACTGAAGAATCGTCAGTTATGGAAATTAACAAGTAAAGTACCCTTTGGACCAAACTGATTATAGGGCCGAGAAGCAGCGTTCACCAGTTTATGTGATCACGGCATATGAGGGGATGTGTGGCCAGCACAATGCCCAGGCGACTTTACTTTACCCCAACTAGTCTCAGGTACTCATCAGAGCTGGGTTGACTCAGAGGCTAGTTGCTTTGTCAGAAATTTGTATGTTTGAATGTTGTGACTAGGATGGGATCAACATCTGTTCAAATCTCCCTGTCAGCATTAAGGCGTTTTGCATTCGATAGAGCAGGGGCTGGCAACCTGCGGCATGTGTGCCTGACCTGGTATGCAGAAGACACACAAAAACTCAAGTCTTTCCTTTAAGAAATTGATTGGTGGTGTAGGTTGACATTCTCTAGTTGCAGGCATGCTGAATAAATTAGAAATCCCCTTTAGCACACTATTGACGAAAGATTGCAGACCCCTGCTTTAGACCACCTTGAATGATTGACTCCTGAAATTGAATAATTGGCTCGTGGCTCTGAAAGTTGCTTTTTTTTTTTCCTCCGTTCGAAATATGAAACATTTGAACAAGCAAAGGAGAGGAGTAGTACAAAGCCAAAAAAGAGTAACATGAAAAATTTATATTTTTTAAAGATTACCTCCCTTTGTTGTTTATATGTTTTCTGCAAAGCAGGGTTCATATAAATTTTTTTCTCAGCGTTGCTCCATATAGACTTTCATGCTTGTCTCTCCTTCTTTACTTAGCTTTACCCAAGAAGTTTGACATGCTACAGTGTAAAGATGAATACAACTTCACCTGCCAGAGTAAGAAAATGTGTGTACCTGGAATTCAGAAGTGTGATGGCACAGTCCAATGCCACGATGGCAGCGACGAGATGAACTGCCCCATATTCCGTGGTCAACAGGGGTACATTTACTATGATCTCAGGAGCAGAAATGGTAAGCACAATTCTATTTCTGCGGTTGATTTCTGTGTTATTGTTTTTTCCTTCCCTTCAAAATATGTCGATGTCTTAGACTGCGAACTAATACTGATATTAACATTAAAGCCTTTTACACTCTAGCAGTCATGACATTGTGGCATGCATCAATGTTATCTTATCTCATTATTATTTACTGAGTAGTAAAGTAAAGTAGTCACGTAGAATCAGATTGATCCATAGGGGCTCTAGAAGCAGCGTTCACCAGCCGCCTTTACTTTACCCCAACTAAAGTCGGGTAACCGTCAGAGCTGGGTGGACTCAGAGAAACCCTCCACACCTGGGTACAAAATGGTACAAAACCTAAACTTCACCAGGATTTGAACTCAGGACCTACATTACATAGCGTTGCTTGCCGCTTGGCCACTGTTCCTCATATTATTTACAGCGGTTTAAAAACCAACTGTTACATCCTAAAACCATACATGGTTTTTAGTCTTAGTCTTTGCGTTTCGTTATTTGTTTTAGTGTTTAAGTTGGGTTCTCCCAGACAAGTTCAGGCAACCCTTTCAATGCCAGTTTGCCACACTGAAAGAAAGAGAACGTGTATGATTACAGTGACTGCAATAGAGCATACAGCTGAAATATGCAGATCAAGTATGATTATATATTTGTATATGTTGTCTTGTGAAATAAAACCAGAATTTTATGTCTCTTCCAGATGGTGTCTCCTCTCATATCTCCAGCACAGGGTTATTCTTCGGACTCGTGGTCATAAAATTTGTCTGCCTATTTATAACTTGATTATTGAGACCCTTTGAGACATTCATTCATACATTGCTGGCTCATACCTCAAGTCCGACTTGATACATTGTCTCTAGCATCCAGGGATACAGCCCAAGACTTAAACTTTTCCATATGTTCAACAAAATGTTTATTTTTACATTGTTTTTGATGTAATATGTTATTTTGTATTCAATTGATATTCATTATTGGTCCAAAATGCTGAAAAATGTTAGCTATTTTATAAAACTACAAAGCTAGAAGCTGTTCAATTTTTAAAAAATCATTATAGATTTTACTCATTTTCTAAATAAGGATTGTAGTTTTTTTTAGTAAACCTCAGAAATTATTATAAAACACCTGTGTTAAATAAGTTTAGAGCTATGTTTCTGAACCATCCTACAGATGTATATAAACTCCTGATGTTGGAATATCAAAAAGAAATGTAGACATTATTATTTGGCCAAAACAACTTTTATTATAACTTGATATCATGTTTTCTCCGTATTTATTTTTTTTTTTTTGGTTTCCTTTCACATTCCATTTTGTTAAACTTCAGAAATTTTTTGTTTCTGTTTGGTAGTTTTGAAAGAATGTATGCAACATTTGTCATTGCGTAATACGGATTTCATGTTTTTTGTTTTTTTTAACCCATCGATTTCCGAGTCTTGCATAGGCAATACAAAATAACCATTGCATAGTAGCAATGGCAGATCTAATGCACTCAACGAATAAAACATCCACTGTCTGAAATTTGAAGACAAAAATAAATTATGAATAGAGTATGAAGTAAAATAGTTTGTTTTCCAATGCAACAAGGGGAAACAATGCAGCACTATTAGTCTGTAGCAGTTGTTGCCCTTCTTTCACCTGAATATTTTTTACATTGCAAGGGTATATATTGTTTTTATTTTTTACTTCGGCAGGGTAGTTATATATTGCTTACATTTTTTTTTTACTTTGGCATGGTATTTATATACCGGTACAGGATTGCTTTCATCTTTTTTTTTCTTTGACAGGGTATTTATCTATTGCTTTCATTTCTTTTTACTTTGACAGGGTAGTTATCTATCTATTGTTATCATTTCTTTTTTACTTTGACAGGGTAGTTATCTATCTATTGTTATCATTTCTTTTTACTTTGACAGGGTGTTTATCTATTACTTTCATTTCTTTTTACTTTGACAGGGTAGTTATCTATTGTTATCATTTTTTTTTTTACTTTGACAGGGTAGTTATCTATTGCTTTCATTTTAGTGTTTAGGTGCACTGGAAATGATGGAGTTATTTCCCAATATTTTTTTTTAACTTTTTAACAACATTGCAGTGTTTTGAAGTCACAATTATTTATTTTTTTTAAATCTTAAAGGCCACAATTTAGGGCTGACTTGGCCTGGATCCTGTTTTCCTTTTTTCAATATAATGTCCCGCAATTTTTAGTTTTTAAAAAATGATGCCTAAAATTGTATAAAGAGGCAGAATGAAAGACTTTTAAAATCTAGGAGATCTTATACCTTTTAATAATAGTGTGCCAAAGTAGGATTTCTAATTCACTTAACGTGCCAACAGCCTAAAACTTATCCTGCTCTTTTCTTGTACAACAGACTTCAATTGCCTTTTTGGGAGGTCTTCCACATGTCATTGAAAATCGCTCTGCGTGCCAATTCTGGCACAGGTGCCGTAGGTTGCCCTGATCTATACCATTGGGAATTCTCATAATGTATTAGCTGCTAAAAGTACCAGCTGATTAATGTGTACATCCCCTTAAGACCATGAGAGGAAGCAAAGAAAGATTGTTTGATTATTCCTTTGAACATGTAGAGAGTAGATCTCGTGTATTGCTGCAGTCAAAAAGAACTGTTTTTCCCAGTTTTTTATGTCAATAAATATGTGTTGTTTTTTATCCTTTTTTTTTCAAACTGTTAATGTATGTAAGTTTTCTGTGATGGAGTTCACCAAAAGTTTGTTTTGTTTACCACTGAGGCAGTTCTATGTGATAAATCTTTATTGACACAATTATTGTACAATTATTATATTGACACTACTATTGTACAGATTGAAAACATTCCACTTACTCAAATTTATATGAAACATGGCCAAGATTTAAACAATAACCAAAGCCAGGCTTATAGAATTTTTTACAAATCTTATAAAATCTACTTAGCTCATTGAATATTTAAACATAATAAAACCTAATACTATACTAATAGCCAAAGGAATATGTTGAATGAAATATTTAATCGACTAGCAAAATGAAATTAGTTGTAAAAAATTTAGCCTTTTAGCTCATTGGATATTTATACATTTTTAACCCACCGATAAAACATAAAAAAAATAATTATTGGCCAGCTAAATGAAATTTATAAATATTCTAACTTTACTTAACTTTTAGTAGTTTTAGCTATCCCGAATTTTAAGAAAAAATACCTAATGAATAACTTTGATTGTAATTAGTTTTTTTTATTCCTGAGTTGATTTATTTGAGTACAGAAACATTTTGGCCTTTTTATAGCATCTTTACTGAATAAGATTAGATAAATGTAAACATATGAAAAAAGGAATCCTTTTATTGTATTCATTCTTAGCCAATAAGTAATAGTAAATTTGTTAACTTACTAGATTTTTTTGTTTGCATGCCATGAGTAGGCGACATTAATCCAGTTAGTGTCCAGAATTCTCGTAGTTTAGTGTGTGGATATGATGCTTAGTAATGCAGGGTGTGGATTTCAATTGTATGCCAATGTTTAAAAAACTGAAATCTTGATGTAAAATTTGAACCATTTAAAAAAAATTTTAGAGTTACGGTTTGGTGGTTTGAATGTATTGTAACTTCTGCAAGTCTTTTCTTGCACTTCATGTTTCAGTTGTTTTTCAACTTACATTTTTTTGTTTCTTTCAATCAGCCATAATTTTAATTTGATACTCAGCTAAATGTTTTATTTTTAAAATTAATAGAAATTTGTTTTTTTTAATTATAGAATTCTGTTTCTCTTCTCTTGTGATAATAATATGATTATTGAATGTGACAATCTAAGATTATATATTTATTATATATAAACAATCCTTTCTTTTTTTGTCTATGATGTGAATATGTGTTTGTATCTGCCAAATACGTACTTGTAGTTAATGTAATTTTTATAACTTTCAGCCACCATTTTAAAATAAGTGAACTATTAGACTTGTGTGCTTATATTATTATTCCTATTTACTGGTAGTTTCAGGTTTACATCAAGACCTCAATGATTTGAAAATAAATCAAAATCTAAGTGTAACTGGATTTCACACCATTATTGGTGAGTTTTTCATGTTTGTGTTTTACTGACCACGTGTCGCAGTAGGATCTGGTGTTGAATGATGCAGTGTTGGGTTTCAAGTCCATGGTTAATGTCAAGTGATATTCTCCAAGGTCTGGGGTGTGTTTTCAAGCAGCTCATGATGTGTCTGCTCATTTGAATGAAAGTCAAATTAACTCACACAAGAGACAAAGAATCTGGTGATCTCAATGAATCACCTTTCGGGCCAAAATGATTCTGACAATGGTCAATTATTGTATATTAACCCTTTATTTTCAATGGCTTCAAGAGTTTTTTTTTTTTTTTCTAACCACAGCTTACTGAATCAAAATATTTTTGTAAAGCTTGTGTTGATGAATGCTCTGCTCAGTACTGACACAATGAATAATCTGTCATGAATTGTTTTTTGTTTTTTTCAACCAGTAGAGAGTATTTGTTTTTTGTTTTCTTTCTCAAAATTTGTTAACATTATTGTTTAAGTTCAAGCAAATTGGCATCAAATTTTTTTATTATTGTTTTAAAGATGGCGTTTAAAATTTATATTTTATCTTTCTGTGATAATATTTTTTAAACTTTAAAACTTAAAAAAAAAGTCTGCAAAATTTTCAAAGTACTTTGAATGGTTTAGATTTCTTCATGAATGACAAAAAACAAACACAAATTCAACCTATAATGGGATCCTATTTTTTTGAAAAACTTAAAACACTTCCTTTTTTTGGTGACCTGTTTAAATGGCATTATTGATAAATTTGCACTAAAAACAACAAAATACTGTGATGAAATGAGTGCTGTCTACAAACAAAATTTCAGTCACTTTCCTTTGTACCCAGAACTTGTCTATAGCTTTCAATGTGATAACTTTTTCCCATGCTTTTGGTCATTTATTTTTGTAACACAAGGACTTTAAAAAAAAACATTTTGATGTTTGATTCCTTTTACTGAAGAGCATGCAATTTGTGCATTAAAAACTTTTATTTTGTGGCAAATGGCGGAATGTTATAATGTTTAGCATTACGGTACTTCTTCGGCATTTTGTTGCAGGTTTTTTTTTTAATGTTGCCAGCCTTGTGTTTATCCCACAACCTGGAGAAACAGGTACTAGCTTTTGTCTGACTCTACCCTTCAGAAGGAGCACAGTGGTAGAATGTTTGGCGCTGGCGTACCAAAGGTCCTGGGTTCGATTCCTGATGAAGGCTAGGATTTGTTCCCAGGTCTGGAGGGTATCCCTGAGTCTACCCAGCTTTGATGGGTACCTGACATTATTTGGGGTAAAAGTAAAGGCAGTGGCCACAGAAACGGGTGAACGCTGCTTTACCAGCCCTATGGATCAATTTAGTCCCATGGGATACTTAACTTTTTTTTTACTTTACTACCCATTCAGATCTTCCCCAGCTTGGTTAGACCTGCCAGGTGTTTAAACTACCACTGCTATAGCTCAGTGGGTCGTCAGGGTACGCAAGCTGCCAAGCCACCAGTTGGCATAACTAATTTTTTTTTTTTAATCTTGTTTCAATACTCTTTGTCATATTGAGAAAAACTTTTTTTGTAAATACTTTCTTTGATATCCTTTTTTAAAAAATTTCTTTACAGCTGATTTAATTTGGTTACTGGCCTTTTTGAAATATTTTGTTAACAGTTGATAATAATTTGTCTAATATCATCATATCAGATTGAATTTAATTTGGATGTTTTTTTTTAAATGTAGCGAGTAAAAAAACTACATGTGACTATTCCAGCTTTGTACAGATTTTGCTCAATTTGTATGTTATATATAAAACTGTTTTGATTTTTTTTAATTTATTGTTGGCATATTGTCCTTTCTCAATTTTGGTTTTGATATTGTGAAGGATTTAATTCTGACAAAGATAAAACTAAAAATTTAAAGACTGACTTACATTCTGAACACAGAAGCTAATTGTTATAAAACTTTTCTGATTCTATCTATAATAACAAGTTTTAAAAATAGTTACAAAACATTAATGTCTTTCCAGAAACTTTGCGATATTTTGACTGGAGCTATTTAGAAGAATTTTGTAAAGAAGCTTGACAGAGCACTTATTGTGGAGCGAATTTGATAGAGTACAGTAAAGTCAATAAAGAAAATGTTTACATTTAGCAAGTGTTTTGTTTTCAGAATTTCTCTATATTGTGTTGTGTTGCCAAATGTAAAATTTCTGTACAAGTCGTGTTCTATTTTTCTGTCTCTCTTGTGTGGATTGAGGATACAAATTTATGTTGAAAAACAAAAATGTTTCTATGAATGTTATCAGATATCATTTACATAATAAACAGTTTGAGGTTTAATGCATTCTATTCTATAATTTACGGATGCTTTAAGAAATATAACAATTGCATTGTATGCTACCCATGGATATGACTCTAATCTTGCATGTTTATAATTGTTTCAACTGATCTCAAGTTGTTTTTTCCCATCTTAGGCAATCTTTTCCTTGCCAGAATGCCACTCGGGGCAGAACCTTGCATATATGTTTTTATCTTTTTTTTTTCATTTAGCTATGTACTAATAGGATATTAAATTTATGAAGTTTTCAATTAAAACAAATGTATTTTGATTCTGTCAATCTGAAAATAAAGAGAATTTTATTATAAATAAATAGTGAAATAGAATCAGTAAGATACCATCTTAGGATGACCAAATGTTAGATTTTGTTTCTGACTGTCCAAATGCATAGCTTCATTTTCCCTCATTGAACATACCAAACATTATTACAATAACCTTTTTGGCAACTGTAATTTATTAGAACTTTGTGACACTTACTCTGGTGTCCATTAATTTGTTGTCAAAGAGTTAAGACAACTGTAAAATTGAGTTTGTATGTCCAGACTTTATAATCAGCCTTTTATATCTGTTGTGTAACATGCATGAGCCACTTGATAAGCAAAGTAAAAAAAAGAAACAAGGTAGATAACTGCAGAATGTCATTCATAACTTTGTTTTATTTTTTTTTTCTATCAACATCCAATGAAATGTGAAAATCATTTTCAAATATTTATAATAGCGTCTAGTTCAGGTCTCTAGTGGCAAAAACCAACAACAAATATTTACACAAACTCACACAGATCTGACACTACACATGGAGGATATTATACACAGGAAATATTTGTCAAAATGTCCATACTCTATATATATATTTGTATAATTGTAAGTTAGGGTTTGCTTATCTGATTATATTCCCTTGGGCTTTCAAAATAAAAAAATCATCTCTGTTCCTTATGATTTCTGATTGTGATAAAAAACAGTAGGCAGGGTCTTTACACCAAACAAAACACCATTGAAAAAACTCTTCCACCTATTTATAGAGCAGTAAATGAAAATGCCACCACACATATCTATATTCAACAACACAGAAATGAAAGAAAATGGTGTTTTTTTTTTATTAATCAGGTTAAGTCAAATGCTTAAACCTTTCATGTTACATTCTTAAATAGCATTCCTTTTCTGACAACCACACAAAAATAATAAAAAAATCTATACAATCTGAGATAAACACGCATCAGTATAAATTACCAACTAAATCTAAATTCAGATTTATTTAGTAAAAATCCAAACAAATTGTACTTGTTTTTGTTTATTGCATCAAATTAGCAGAGCAAATAAAAATCCGCTTGCAAAACCAGTGGCTAGGAAGAAATTCTCCTCGTAGAATAAGTGAGTCTTTAAAAAAAACCAACAAAGAAAAACAACATCTTAACACACAAGAAAATATAAACAAAACTTGTTCAATGAAAACTTTATCATTATACAAATATGAAGGATTATGTAATGTTGCCTGTTGGGCTTTGAGTGTCAGGGTTAAATGACAAAAAAACAAACACAGACTTTGGGATGGGAATGCTGACCAGAGAAACCAGGTGTATACAGGGCAATGGGCTGAGTGCTGAAGTACTCATTTGATACCCGTGTGACACAAAATGCATCGGGGTATTGTGGAGTGGTGAAAGTTGGATACTAAGGCTGGTTTAGCATTGTTTAGTTTCAGTAATAGTCAGGGAGCTGTTGGGGGGACTTTTATGGTATGCTTAGTCAGCAAGAGAGTGTAGGCTTATCAATGCTGGAAGTATAGTTTAATATTTCTTCAATCTCTCTAATTTAGCATCAAATGTTATGTTAACTGTACAAGCCTTGCTATTTGTAGGTAAACTTTAAGTAAAGTACGCTTAGGACCAAACTGATCATAGGGCCAGTGAAGCAGCATTCACCAGTTTCTGTGCCCACAGTATACTAGGGGATGTGAGGCCAGCACAATGCCCAGCCACCTTTACTTTACCCCAAATAATGTCAGGTACCCATCAGTGCTGGGTGGACTTAGGGACACCCTACAGTTCAGGGAACATATCCTAGGTTTCATCAGGATTCAAACCCAAGACCTTTGGTATGCCAGCCGAACAAGCTGCCGCTCGGCCACCATGTAAGTTTTAGGTATACGTCAATTGATTTTATCGTAACATGAATTAAGAGAAAAATGTATAAGAAAGCAAAAGGCCTACTTACCCTGTCAAATAAAGAAGTTTTACGTTTTGCCAGCGCAGCTCTGGCCTTTGCTCTGGCTTTAGTCAGGACGCGGTCAAGTTTGGTCCAGTTGATAGAGATAATACCTTGATGCTGTGCTACCTTATAACACAAACAAATAAAGTTGATTATTTTATGTTGTGGTACAAAGCACAAATGCAAGAAAATAAGGACTATGAAACTATATTTAGACATTACAGCTATCAAAATCTTGAACATGAAATAGTATACTGATTTGTAAACAAAATCAAGTAGACTGTTGCACTTTAAAAAAAAATACCCAAACTACCTTAAAAAAAATACAGAACTACCTTTTTTAAAAATAAATTTACAATTATTATCATTTTATTTAAATAGACATTTACATTTTTTTCAGAAATTGATTTTAAGAAATGAATCAATAAAATATTCAAAGTTGATAAACTTTGCTGAAAATGTATAAGAGGTATAGTAGTGATAATGTGCAATCAGAAATGATTCCACGGCTGAAGTTGTTGACATTGGAAGAAAGGACAATGTTGAACAATGGGCAGATGCTGGCCAAAGAAATTCATTCAGTTTTAACAGGAAGAGGTGAATAGCATATAATAAAATACAACACCAGGAAACACATGCAAGTGTTGCAGGAATTGAGGGTTTAAGGGTTGAGTGAATGCCTCAGACTCTACTGCTGACCCAATGCCAATGAAGATGCTAGCACTTTGTTGATTTGTTTTACACTGTAATGGGATTATGTTGATTTAGTTCAGTGCATTCATAACCAATCTAATGTCTGTTTTATGAAGGTGGAAGCAGTGTCAACGTTGCAGTAGGGGGGTAGAAATATTTAAGCTCAATTTCATTTACACAAGTTGACCACCTGGGAAGTAACAACAAAACTTAAACTGACCAACTGGCTGTGAGAATAATCATATCAGATTTGTCTCCGCAACTCATCAAGGATAGAATTGATAGCAGACACCCTTTAAGGTCATCTGGTTAATTTGCTTTGGTCAATGCTAAACTCAAAAAGAAAATATTATGCTTACTTGAACTACTAGGACTGTTCCGGCTACAGAGATTGCTGCCACCTTGCCAATTTTCTGAGTCAAGTAGCCAGAAAACCTAAAGAACACAAAGTTAATAAAGTAACAGATAACCTTTCAAAGTTGTCAATTATAACTGATTTAAAAAAACAAACAGTTGAAGGCCAGGAAGTTGATAGGTTTCTGAAGGTTTCTTTCCTGGTTGATCCAAAAATTGTCAGAATGGCATGCATCACTTAGAACCTAGGGACTACCACAGCTTGTTAGATAGAATCCTAGGATAGTTACTCAAGTCTAGAGTCTAAAAAGTACTGTATCAGTCAAGATATATTTCACAGTGCGAACAAATAAAAAAAAAAACAGGCTTCTTCTCATGAATATTTTTGAAAATGCAAGTTTTAAAATGGTGTTTGTGCTGTGTAAGGACAGGTCTCAGACACTTCGAGAAGAGAATGAGATGGATCATTTAAAAAAATCAATTAAGACCTACTACTATTAAATACATATAGCCGTAACGCTTTAAAAATAGTATTTTTGTTTATATGTGTAACAACAATTATAGTAGACTCAATTACATCCACATTTTTACAAACAATTTTTCCTTATCAGGGTTCATACAAAATCTGAAAGTATAGGGAAAGTTGACTTGATTTGTCAAGTTTGGGAAAACTAACCACGGTTATAAAAACTGAAGTTAGCTAAAGTGGACAAATTCTTTTTTTTTAAAGTACTGATAAATAATGATGCATATAAATATTAAGTCTTATTCGTTTTTACAATTATTCTGTGCACGTAACATCATCCACAAATATCTGTGTTTGTATTACCCATATACACTACCAAACATCTCATTACAGTAAACAAGGCTGTATTTGCAAACAACAACCTACTAATGTGGACAGCTTAGAAATACCCAAGAATAGCAAGAAATAAAAACTAAGCAAAAGCACTGCTCACTATCTCAAAATACACCAAGCTGTAGACAATGAGCATGAAGAAAGAAAGACTGTATACTCTTTTTTTGGTCACAGCAAAAAACAACAACAAAACAACCAATAGCCAGCACTACATGGGGAGCAGGGGGGAGGCATGGTAGCCGAGCGGCAGCGCATTTGAACTAGCGAGCCGAAGGTCCAGGGTTCGAATCCTGGTGCAGGCTAGTATTCTTTTCCCGGGTCTGGAGGGTGTCCCTGAGTCTACCCAGCTCTGATAGGTACCTGACCTTAGTTGAAGCAAAGTAAAGGCGGCTGTGCATAGTGCTGGCCACACAATCACCTAAGTATGCCGTGGCCACAGAAACTGTTGTAAGCTGCTTCATCTGCATCATGGATCAATTTGGTCGACAGGAGACTTTTTTTTATTATGGATAAGCATTGGGTGTAAAAAGCTTCAGAGTAAAAGTAGAATCCGTAACATATTAGGTACCGTACCGTGTATCAGATTATAATCAGCTCTTCTAAAACATAACCACACTGTAATCAATCCTGTTCTAAGATATTTAAAAAATGAGGAGAAAAAAATTTGATAAACTCTCACCAGCCGGCAGCACCACCAATGATAAACTGTTTGGCAGCTGACTTCTTGGTCACGTCTCCAAATATTCTGTCATAGTAAATATCAAAAACGTCTTTCGGCCCTTCGTCCACAATGAAGGGCTCAGCGTCCAGCTCGTTGTAAAGCTCTGGCATTTCCTCAGATTTTGTGGAACTGTTTCTGGTTTCCCCGGAGCTTCTTGAGCTATCGTCAGCAACCTGGACACCAATGAAAATAAACAGGCCAACATTAATGCAGTATGAACACAATAAGTTTCGAACATCCAGTTCCACAAATTGTAAGGGATAAGAATGTAGAATAAAGAAAGGGGTGGATTGAAAATGTAAACTATTTTTAGTTCTATTTTTTACTGAGATATATTTTTGACGCTAAATTAGAAAATAATGAAATGAAAATAATGAAATGAGTCGCTTTGTGTTTTGAGCTACTTGGAGCTACAACCAAAAATATGTCGTAGGTGTGTAAAATGTGGATTTTCAGATTTTGATAATTTCTAATTAAGCATTTATTTCTGCACATTTCTGTGGTGAGGTTTTATTGTAAAAATAATTATTTAAGTATTTTACAAATATTTTAAAAGTAACACCCTGTATTGTTTCATGATTAAAAGAAAAATAGTAAATTTGAAATTTCTCAAAATCAGTTTTCAGACAGGGGCTACAGTAAAACTTACATAGCTAAGAGATTATAGCTCTGATTTTGAAACGGTTTTCACCATTGAATTTAGCATTCAAATTACTATAAGGGTAACTAAATAACTCAAAATGACCCTAGGACTCAATGCGACTCATTTCGTGGTGGAGGGTTACAAATGAGGTTATCATTCTCACCTCTTCTTCTGATAATTCTGGTGAAACTGGAGGTGGTTCTTCAATCAATTTCTTTGGAGGTTTTTTCTGTGAAGGAGTCTTCTTCCCTAATTTTGTACTCTGGGAATGACACATCCATAAAGAGGTATGAATGCAGTAAACATATTATGACAAAGTATATACTATATTAATAGACTAAAACGTATAGAGTTCTTACTCTAAAATCATTCTGAAATTCCCAAACTGTACAAAGAATTCATTAACCAATTAATGCCAGTAAGAGTGAAATGCTTTAATGTTTATCACTGGCGTCCATATGTAATCTAAATTTAAACTTTAGTAGTGGATTTTTTGTAATTGTAGGACTTATTATTCTTATCTTATCTTATACATTACAGACGCTCCTTTCTATAAAGAAGATTATTGGGTCCTACGCTCATCCGTGGTCCGAGTCTAGTCTTGCATTTTTATTAATGTTTTAAATGATGTTAAGTTACTGGTTTTCCTCGTTTGCTCAGGCAACCCATTCCATACCAGAATGCCACTCGGGAAGAAAGAGTACTTATATGCATTTGTTCTCGCATAAGGGATAAGAAAACTGTAAAATAGAATTCTTAATTGAAATAAGATAAGAGAATGGGCATTTTTTATTGCGCTTCTATCCATGCTATTAAATTAGCATGCTCAGTGCGCTCTTGGTGTGATTTGCAGTGGAAGATGTACTAGCCAAAGAGAAAGGTCTTTAAGTTCTTTTTAAAAGATTTTCTTTTCCCAGATTCTCTCAGTGTCTGACATAGACTGTTCCATAGAGAAGATGCCACCGACTCAAATGAGCGCACTCCCAGGTACTTCTTTCTGTGTCCAGCCAAACTAGTAGTTTTGAGCAGTGACTGTGTTGAAGAGCACAGTTCCCTAGATGGCTCATGCCTTGTTATAAGCTCTCGAAGATACAAAGGAGCAATGCCCTTTATGCTTCCATACATAATGCACACGATCTTGTGCTCTATTCGCTTCATCACCGGGAGCCAGTGGAGATCCCTTAGTGTTGGGGAGATATGATCTTGCCTCTTCACCCTCAAAACAATGTGCGCTGCTGTGTTCTGGACTCTCTGTAATCTCTGCAGCTGGTTCTGGGGCAAACCCACAAGCAACTATTGCAGTAATCCAACCATGACTGGATAAGACAGACTGCTAACGGTATTGGCCGTCCTTCTATTGAGTTGAGGTCGCAGCTGACCCAGGGCACGTAGATGAGATGAACAAGACTTAACCACAGCACTGATATGTGGAACCATTGATATTTTATTATCAATTTAAAGGCCAAGGTCTCTAATCCTGTTGGAAAAAGTTATCTTGGAAGCCCCAACCTTGATTGTAGCAATAGCGATTTTCCGAAGACTGACATCAGAACCACAGATAATTGCCTCTGTCTTGTCATCATTTAATTTAAGTCGGTTTGCGGCCATCCATGCCTTAGCTGTTTGACAGCACTCCTCTACGTCACCAACAGCAGCAGCGCAGGCAGACGAATCAGGACGAAAACTCCTGTAAAGCACCGTGTCGTCTGCAAAAAATTTACGAGATACACAATGGCTCTCGATAATTTTGCCAAGCTGACTTGTATACACGGATAATAGGACGGGCCCTAAAACTGAACCCTGCGGTACCCCACAGATAAGGGGAGTAAATAAATAAGCTTCTGCTAAATTATTTTTAAAGTTTGATGAAAATGAATAAAAAATAATAGATTTTTAAACTATCTTTTAAATCCATTTTATAGGACCAACTAATTCTAAAATAATAGAACAATCACCAGCCCAGAAATCAATGCATATGCCCTAGAGCTGATACTATATAGTCTGATGAATGAAAGAGAGTAGTATAGGGGAAATGACTCATGTAATCAAAATGAATATTAAGAATCACGAGTTATTGGCGCTGATTGAAATGAATGATTGCTGGTCTTTTGAATCTTCATTTGTGATGCGTAGATTATTCTACTGCAATGTTGTATTCGGTCACGAGAATTACAAGAGTTTCGTGTAAAAGAAAAGAGCTTGATCATGTGACGAGAGTTGAATATATTTTAGTTAACTGCTAGATCTTGTCTGAGCAAGACATGTATGAAAATGAGTGTAACTGAATACAAAATGGACTTAGAGCGTTTGGACGTTATGAAGATGTTTTCTCAAATATGGAACTATGTATTTCTATGTAACGGATTTTATAATATGATTAAAAGTTATTTGTGCTGCGAGAGCTGTGTTATTAAATATATAAATATATTATACATACAGTCTGTTTTAATTAGATTAAAGGAAAGAAGTTATACTCATATTAGTCACTAGCAAATGAAGTGGCACAAACATTTATTTTCTATATTGTTTAATGGTTAATAACAAAAATACCATTAACAATTACATTCGGTTTCGTTTTGTTTTTGGCCGAAACTAAAAATTTGGTTTCGGTCAGTCTCTAATATGCCCTAAAATGTGTGATTCCAATCAATGTGGTTTGCTAAACGGCGGTGAAGGCGCAATTTTTTATCACCGGGTCAGTCGCTTCGCTAAAGAAGATTTGTTGCTTTTTTCCACCTATCTATACATAATAAGAAAAGAAATACAAAATTGAAATGGTGGGGGCCGTATGCTGATACAGAGAATACAGTACATTATAAAGAATAACATGAGGTGCAATGTGATCCAGAGGTAGAGATCAAATCCTGGTATAAAATACTGTTTGTAAAAAAAAGACTGGTGAAGGTCCCAGAGAGAAGTCTGGAAGCGTCATAGAAAACAAAATACTATAGGCTTGGGTTCTAATTACTGATGCTAATGAAAAAATCTTACCGGTTTCGAAGAAGTTTTTGAAGGTTGTTTCGAAGAGGCTTTTGAAGGTTTCTCAGACGCTTTTGAAGGTTTCTCAGACGCTTTTGAAGGTTTCTCAGACGCTTTTGAAGGTTTCTCAGAAACTTTTGATTGCTTCTGAGACTCTTTTGAGGATCTTTCAGACCCTTTAGATTGTCCTTTAGACCCTTTAGATTGTCGATCAGACCCTGTACTTTCTGCTATGGATGATCTTTTAGACCCAGGTAAAGAAGAAGGTTTGTCTCCTTCTGCTTCTGGAATTTGTGAGTCCTCACTAACAGATTTCAAGACCTGGAAATAAAACAACCTATGAGATGCTAAAAAAAAATAACGGTGATTGATTTATAGTGTTCAAATAAAATATATCCATTGTTCAGACTTGATAGAAAGTTAGAAAGAAAATGTTTAATCTACCTTCTGATAATAATGGAAAATAATAAATGATAGCAATCCAAATTTCCTAAATAATCAAGGGCAATCAGTTGTAGAAACAATGGCTATGGCCACACTGCACAAAAAAAGGAGTGTGGATTGTGTGGACAAAACAAGCATTCACAAACTTTTGCTGATATTGTGAACTCAGCTTAACACTTTAAAGATGGTAGTTGATGAATGTTAAGAGGGGCCTACTTTATAGCAAAGCTCATGAAACAAACTTGTTATAAGCAGGAATCTAGGTAAAAAAAAAGCAAACATGCCATTATTTCTTTGTGATAGACTTATGGGCTTTCAAAGTGTGCTTCAAGAAGTGACTTCAGTTTTTTCCTCATGACCATAATCATATAAATTAAAACCGGGTATTAGCCAAACACATAACAAAAAAAACAACACTTTTATTCTTCATTTCATGCAAATAATTTTTGCAGGTGTTTCATTTTTTTTTGTGTACCAGAAAAGATCAGCCTAAAGATTAAACAAAATTTCAAGAAATCGCCCCCGCAAAATTGTTCTTTTTCTTCCTACAGGTAGTGAAATGGTTATGGTCTGTTCACTTTTTTTTTTGGTTCATGTTTTTAAGAAACTATATCTTGTTCTCACTAGACCTTCCAATGGTGGACAAGTGTTAGTGAGGGAACAGAGGAAAAAAAAGGGAATAAACTCTAAAGCACAAAACAGTTTAAGAACGAAACATGTTAATGAGTATGATAATAATAGGACAAGCTCAATAGTTTCTGTCATTTCTGGTCAATACCTCTGCCAATATATTGTGGCACAATAATGGGCATTTGACAGCAGGGCATTCAAAAGACCGGATCTATAATCTTTTTTTGCCTTTATCTTAAAGAGAATAATGTTTTTAGACTATCTTTATGTGGTTGTCGCCACGCCAAGTCCATCATTATTTTTTTTATTAAAATAACTTTTCAATAGGTACCACTGTCCACATACCAGAAGAATGCAACAAGAAGCTAATCCTGTTCGGCCTCAGATAGATTCAAGATCAATTTTTAGGCTATCTACAGAACACTGTCGCTGTCGAACACTTAATATACTGTCGTCTAGCAGCAATGCTTTTAGATAGCCATTACAAAGATCTCAAATCAATCTCTCCCAGTCCCCCTTTCTCCATGACTGGAAGTCTGCCTAGCTCTGGTGGGCACCTGATATTATGGGGGAAAGTAAAATCAGCGGAGGCATTGCTCTGGTAGCTCAATCCCTGCATGCGTAGGTCACAGTGACTGGTCAAGGTTGCTTCGCTAGCCCTATGGCCTCCATGGTCTGAAAGGATACTTTACTTTTAGGAACATCTACTACAATTCTGAGGGAATGAGCCAGTGTATAGTCTCTGTGGATGCAAGCAAGATGTTTGTCTCTAATGAATTCTGAGACAACAACAAAAAAAAAAAAAAGAGTTCTATAAGAAGAGTTTATAAAGACCTTTCTCTTCCCCCATCCCAACATCTACAACTGAATTGTTGAAAGAGAGAGCACTGAGTATGTTAAATGCAATAGCATGGAGAGATGTGCTAGATAAATGATCCTTATTATTTTGTATTAATGTCTTTTCAATCTGGTGTTTGTAAACTGCTTTCATTTTATGATATATGCACAGTCACTGCAGGGTTGCAGCATAAAAAATATAATTAGATTAGTCATTAGTTAGAAACCAAATGGACTGACTGCCTAGAACCAAAATATATAGGTTTAAAGTAAATAGTTAATTAAAAAAATTCATATTCTCTCATATTGTAAAAAAATAATTTTTCTTAGCAGAAACTACCGTATGTTTATTGGTTATACTGCTTTCAACTGTACCCTCCCCCCAACATCGGCAGACAATGTCCTTGCTGATTAGCATCATCCAAGTCTTTCAAATGTTCTTCTTGACAGTATTTTTCTTTTAGCACTTTCCTGAGGTTCTCATAAACAAGCTCAGACAACATTTTAGGCCTCCTAAATTCTTGTATGGATTTCAAGAACACAATGCCGCACGAAATTCCTTTTGGTGAACTCTTTGTAGTTTTCTTTGAGGCTAAGAAGACAATTTTTGTTAAGCACATAAAATGATTGAAAGGACTTAGAATAAATCCAACTTCAGAACATCATTTCATGATTTCCATTCATCATGCCTGGAAGGTTTGGCTAGGGTAATCTGGTGATTCCTAGTACTTGTTAGGTTGATTTACACCTAAAATCTCAATGAAGTGCAGTAAAGCCCTCCCCACAGATACAAAGGTTTTGAGAATGTGATCTGAGCAATCACTCCCCCAGTTAGCCTCAACTGTAACACAACAGCAATTAAGTAGGACAACGATTCCTTCTAATATGAAAGCACTACTAACCTTTGAACCTTTCGAAGAAGCGCCTGAACTATCCGAGGTCCTTTTGCTGCTCCCGGTTTTCCTGTCTGCACTTATTGTGCTTGCTTTACTGCTTGGGGTTTTCTTACTATCAGTACTATCTTTCTTTTTATTGTCAGGCTGCTCTTGCTTTCTGAACGCTTTGTTTGCTTTATCGTATGTCTCCTTAGCAGCTGTTTTGATTTTTCTTATTGTCTCAGATAAACTTCGACTTGTTTTCCGAGGCTAGACAAACGCAATGATATTGACTTTATTATTTAGGCAGCCAGATGTAACCCATTAACTAACTACAAAAGCAAATACACATGAGAAAAATGGAGTAAATATTTATAATGGACATTTTTTCTTTTATTTATATTTATGTTAAGTTTATTCACCTGGAAATATTACTATATACTAGTATCATCAGTCAGCCAGGAAATACAATGGCTCAATGGCTGACTCCTAAATGATACTTTTTCTTGTATGATAAATGGTATGATAGTGTGCGTGATTGTCTATTGTGCTTGAGTACAAATGGTTCTTTAATATTGTTTTAAGTACCGGCCCGGTATGCTGAAAGATGGAATTTATGTAATCAAGACAAATCTCCATTTCTTTGGATCAATAAAATAATCTTATCTTATAGACAATTATTTGAAACCAACAAAAATAATTAAAACTGCAAAGAATGTAGTTAAAAATTCTGGGTTTCAGGCCATGAGCAATTATTTTTTTGACTCAAGAATTTGAAGGCACTGGTACAACACAAAAACACTGCTATTCTTTTTGCTAAGAATATATGAAGAAAATATATTTGAAGACCACATGGGAAAAAAACAGCAGTCACCCTTTTGTAGTTTAGAGTTATTCCACTTGTAACAAAAGGACTCTACCTCTTTTTTTATTTATTTTCATGCTACCTGCTTTTTTCTTTTTCTAATCTCCCTAGAATTATTGCAGTTTTTCACTTGAAAAGTAGTTTAGTTACATACCAGCTACATATAGACAGGGTATGTCTATATTCATGACTGGAGCCACAACTTAAAAAATTACTAAATGTGACTCTTCCTTTTTTTCCATGTGTGGTATTCAATATTTAAAGAGAGAAATGTCCTCAAGAAAAAGGTTAATGAAAGAGGAAAAATGACTAAGAAAGATAAGAATAAGATAAGAATGGGCATAGCGCTTCTATCCATGCTATTAAATTAGCATGCTCAGTGCGCTGTTGGTGTGATTTGCAGTGGCAGATGTATTAGTCAAAGAGAAAGGTCTTTAAGTTCTTTTTAAAAGATTCTTTTGTCCCAGATTCTCTCAGTGTCTGAGATAAACTGTTCCATAGAGAAGGCACCACTGATTCAAATGAGAGCACTCCCAGGTACTTCTTTGTGCGTCCATTTAAACTGGGAATTTTGAGGAGTGACTGTGATGAAGAGCGCAGTTCCCTAGATGGCTCATGCCTTAATATAAGCTCTTGAAGATAGGAAGGAGCAATGCCCTTGATGTATCCATACGTGATAGACATAATTTTGTGCTCTATTCGCTTTATCACCGGGAGCCGGTGGACATCCCTTAGTGTTGGGGAGATATGATCTTGCCCCCGAAACAATGCACGCCACGGTGTTCTGCACTCTCTGTAATCTCTGCTGACCCAGGTCACGTAGATGAGACAAACAAGCCATAACCACAGCATTGATATGTGGAACCATTAATATTTTATTATCAATAAAAAAGGCCAAGGTCTCTAACCGTTTGATCCTAGTAATAGCGATTTTTTGAAGACTGACATCAGAACCACAGACAGTCTTGTCATCATTTAATTTAAGTAGAGAATGAGCAAATGGTAGATCCTAGAAGCAAGCTATTACCTGAGTCTGGAATAGTTAACATTTGTTTAGAAATTAAGTATACCTTTCAGATCATTTTTTTCCATAGGTCTAGTGAAGCAGAGTTTAACACTTTGTACACAGAAGCCAAAAAAACAAACCAATCATCAAAATTGCTCATCTAGCATCGTCAGTATCTTTCTGTCTTGAGAGACAAGAGTGCATCACCCAGGACTCCGGTTACATTTTCTCATGAACAGACCAACCTTTGAATGATGACAGTCCCTCAGGAATTTTGTTTATACAAATGGTGTCGGTTGATGCGTTCTGTATAGTGATACTTATATATAAATTGCCCAAAAACGCATTAAATTTTGTAAGAACTGTGAAATAGTTGAACCCCTCAGAACTGACACAATACTTCTGAAAAAAAAAAACTACAACAACAGAATCCTTCCCAGCCCCACGACAGGTACCGGTATCAAAAGGAAAGCTAAGCTCCACTTCTTGACCAAGCACTTGATGAAGAATAGTTCACAATTACTTCAGGCTTACCAGGCATATAGATGGCCAGCTAATGGACTAGCTGCATTGTTTTTATCCCCTCTGCATTTAAAAATAGAGTGGACTTAAAAAGGTGAAAAAAAAAAAACACAAAAAAACAAGCACCCAGAAACTGATTTTAACCAAACACCTAATGTTATGTAATAAAAAAATCAAATTATAATTATAAGTGTCAAAATAATTTCAGCCACCAAAAGGCAATTGTAAGAAAAACAGAGAAAAGAAACCAAAAAATAAGAAAAGAAAGGTTTGTATAAATATATAGCCTCTCTAACCTGGGATTTCTGTGGTGAATTTAAGCTCTGTGCATTTGATGGCTTTTTAGATTCTGAGCCTGGGCGTTTTAAAGACTCTTTTTTCTCTGGGGCACTTTTGGCACTTCCTTGTCGACTCTGAAGCACAATTCAAATTATATATATGTATGCATGTATGTATGTATGGATGTACATGTAACTTATGCAGCACTCATCATTAGAGAAGGAGTGGGCCAAGCTACAAAAAACAGAAAGGAACACCACAAGCCAAATAGCTTAGCAAATAGAGTTACACAATGAATATGTACTAGCTGAGTTGACAGGCTCTGGAGAATATAGTGATGAAAAGCTTTTCAGATTTGAAACATTTGTTTCCTTTCATCACTTTACAACCATTAGACCAGACCAAGTGTTAAGACTTTGGTGAATTTGTTAACTAGCCAGCAGAAATGTCATCTTTGGTTTTTCTGAAAGGCTTTTCTAAAAAGGACAACAAACAACAAAATAAGTGAAAAAAAACAACAAAAAAACTTTTTTCTAAATGAAAAGTAAATGTAAAATAGCTATGACGTTAAAATACTTAGTGAGAAAAGAGATGCTTCTGGGAAGAGTTGCAAGATACCTGTTCACTAAAGATTTCAAATTGCCAGAATATGCCGTTAAAATATATGTAAATACTACTATTAGTATTAGATATAATGAAGCACTACCCCTTCCAACACTGCCCCCCTAAAATGGTGACTGAGCCGAAAGCAATTGCTGCCCTGCAAGCGGTGCTTGTTGTGAAGGTAATTCACAAAATATTACATCACATAAATCACAACCGTTTCCCTAAATAAAGAAATAGCACAATGAAAACTGTTTTATTCCTTTTGTTGTTGGTTGTTTCTTTTGGTAAATGTCTAAATGATAAATGTCACAAAATTGCTCTCCTTTACCAAACATAGACATTACAAAATTAGCATTGTCCTCCCCAAATGCTTGACAGGCCTTATTACAATTTTTAAAAGACCTTAAACTCTCAGTGAAGTGGCTTGAATAGCCAGTGTATGAAATAATACTCCATTCTCGTAGTGTTGGTTATTCATTTAAATATAGCTCTCCTTAGGCATAGATTCCTCACAACACCTCTCTGTCAGTTCTGTAGCCAAAAGAAATATACAGGGTCTCAAAGCCAGGCCAGGCTAGATATACCGGTACTTTTCCACAACTTATGGATACATTGGGCACACAAATGAAATAGACAATCTTGACAAACATTTGAATTTGAACATTTGAAACAACCACAAATTTCAAACTACCGTAACTTTCAAACATTTCATTCAGTGAAACACTTTAATGAGCATGACCTCTTTGTCTGAACAGCTTACCTCTGGCTTTAACTTTTCATCTCCCTTAACCATTTTTTCATCCGGTTCAGAAGGCTGTAAATTGCTGGAGCTTTCCTTCCTTGATGTGCTCCCCTCATTCCCAGCAACAGCTACACTCTGTCCTGAAGGTCCCCGTGCTGCCCTGGTGGATGAACTTTGATGAGATAGTGATGCTTTGCTAACACTTGATGCTTTTCTGTGTCCAGATTCTTGTTTAGGTTCTGATCCTTGTACAGCTTTGGAATCTTTTCTAGAAGCTGATAGATTTACAGGAGACTGTTTTCTAGATTTTTGATTTGGTTCAGAGATCTGGGTTATTTTTGAGTCTTTTCTAGATGCTGGTCCAGGTTTAGTTTCAGATTCTTTTCTAGATGCTGATCTCTCTTTAGTTTCAGATTCTTTTCTAGAAGCTGGTCCCGGTTTAGTTTCAGATTCTTTTCTAGATGCAGGTCTTGGTTTAGTTTCAGATTCTTTTCTAGATGCAGGTCTTGGTTTAGTTTCTGATTCTTTTCTTGATGCTAATGTCTCTTTAGTTTCAGATTCTTTTCTAGATGCAGGTCTTGGTTTAGTTTCGGATTCTGTTCTAGATGCTGATCTCTCTTTAGTTTCAGATTCTTTTCTAGATGCAGGTCTTGGTTTAGTTTCAGATTCTTTTCTAGATGCTGATATCTCTTTAGTTTCAGATTCTTTTCTAGATGCAGGTCTTGGTTTAGTTTCAGATTCTTTTCTAGATGCTGATGTCTCTTTAGTTTCAGATTCTTTTCTAGAATCAGGTCGCTGTTTAATGTCTGAATCTTTTCTCAAGGGAGCTCTCAGTTTAGGTTCGGATTCTTTTCTAGATTCTGTTTCCGGTTTAGATTCTTTACTAGATTCTGGTTCTGATTTTTTTCTAGATTCTGGTTCCGGCTTAGATTCTTTTCTAGATTCTGGTTCTGGTTTAGGTTCAGATTCTTTTCTAGATTCTGGTTCTGGCTTAGTTACAGATTCCTTTCTAGATTCTGGTTCCGGTTTAGGTTCAGATTCTTTTCTAGATTCTGGTTCTGGCTTAGGTACAGATTCTTTTCTAGATTCTGGTTCCGGCTTAGATTCTTTTCTAGATTCTGGTTCTGGTTTAGGTTCAGATTCTTTTCTAGATTCTTGTTCTGGCTTAGGTACAGATTCTTTTCTAGATTCTGGTTCCGGTTTAGGTTCAGATTCTTTTCTAGATTCTGGTTCTGGCTTAGGTACAGATTCTTTTCTAGATTCTGGTTCCGGTTTATGTTCAGATTCTTTTCTAGATTCTGGTTCCGGTTTAGGTTTAGATTCTTTTCTAGATTCTGGTTCCGGTTTAGGTACAGATTCTTTTCTAGATTCTGGTTCTGGCTTAGGTACAGATTCTTTTCTAGATTCTGGTTCCGGTTTAGGTACAGATTCTTTTCTAGATTCCGGTTCTGGTTTAGGTACAGATTCTTTTCTAGATTCTGGTTCTGGTTTAGGTACAGATTCTTTTCTAGATTCTGGTTCCGGTTTAGGTACAGATTCTTTTCTAGATTCTGGTTCTGGTTTAGGTACAGATTCTTTTCTAGATTCTGGTTCTGGTTTAGGTACAGATTCTTTTCTAGATTCTGGTTCTGGTTTAGGTACAGATTCTTTTCTAGATTCTGGTTCAGGTTTAGGTTCAGTTTCTTTCCTAAGAGAAGGATTCTGTTTTAATTCAGATTCTTTTCTTGATGCAGATTCTTCTTTAGTTGAACTTTCTGGAAAATGACTAGATGGCTTTCTTGTTTTTTTGTCATTTATAGACGTAGTTGAAGAATCTGATTCATTTTTTCTAGGATCATACACCAGGGAGGACTCTGATTCAGATTGTGGTTCAGATTGTTTTCTAGATGTTGGGCCATCTTTTGTTGAAGATTCTTTACTAAATTGTGATCCTTGTTTTAAGGACAATGCTGGACTAGAACGTTCACTAGAGTCTTGATTTCCAAAGTGCGTCTCTTTTGTTGATGGTGGTTTACTAGCTTTTTGTGACCCCTCTTTTACAGAAGATGCTTTACTAGATTGAGAACCCTTTTTTATTGATGATGGTTTACTAGCTTGTTTTCCCTTTGTTACAGAAGATGCTTTACTAGACTGAGAACCCTCTTTTGTTGATGGTGGTTTACTAGCTTTTTGTGATCCCTTTTTTACAGAAGATGCTTTACTAGACTTAGAGTCCTCTTTTATTGATGATGGTTTACTAGCTTGTTTTCCCTTTGTTACAGAAGATGCTTTACTAGACTGAGAACCGTCTTTTGTTGATGGTGGTTTACTAGCTTTTTGTGATCCCTCTTTTAAGGAAGATGGTTTACTAGATTGAGAACCCTCTTTTGTTGATGGTGGTTTACTAGCTTTTTGTGATCCCTTTTTTACAGAAGATGCTTTACTAGACTTAGAGTCCTCTTTTATTGATGATGATTTACTAGCTTGTTTTCCCTTTGTTACAGAAGATGCTTTACTAGACTGAGAACCCTCTTTTGTTGATGGTGGTTTACTAGCTTTTTGTGATCCTTCTTTTACAGAAGATGGTTTACTAGACTGAGAACCCTCTTTTGTTGATGGTGGTTTACTAGCTTTTTGTGATCCCTCTTTTACAGAAGATGGTTTACTAGATGGAGAACCCTCTTTTGTTGATGGCGGTTTACTAGCTTTTTGTGATCCGTCTTTTACAGAAGACGCTTTACTAGATTGTGAGTCTTGTTTTGCAGAAGAGTCCTTGCTAGATTTAGAGGCCTGTTGTTCAGGTGCCTTTTTCTTCGCAGATCCTTTGGCTTTGTTTTTGTCAGCAGATCTTTGTTTGGGCTCAGTGGGTCCTGTGTGTTCTGAACTCAGATCGGATTTTGATGGCTTCAGAGTTTTAGAGTCTTGGGTGTTTCCAGGTTGACTTGTTGTCTGCTGATTCAAAGAATGTTTATGAGCTCTCATAAACAGTTTCGGATGTTGGGTTTGGACTCTTGGAATAAATTATAACATTTTACAGCAAGTGTTTAGCATTGTTGGTTTTTATTGTATTATGAACAGAATACAACTATTCGTGTGTTAAATACCAAAAATGTTTTGAATACCAAAGGGAAAATAATTTTAATATTTTTTTCTTGACAAGCACAATTAGTTAATAATGTGCATGTAATGAGAAATGTTTTGGAATTAATGAACAGTGCAGATGGCTTGTTTAGTGCTGAAATTGAATAAAACATTTGTTCGCATCAGACCTTAAAGTCGCAGCTACACCCACAAGAGGAATGGTGGTCAAGCAGAAGTGCGTCAGATGGCAAAATTCAAGGTGGTGGGATCAAATCCAATATTTTACAAGCATCTTGAGCCTGTTCCTTTAATGGGTACTACTTGACATTAGTTTCGGGGAAAGTAAAGGTTGGTGGGAATTTTGATAAAGCTATTATAATTTCCAGTATTAGATAATATATTCCATATTGAGGCTTGCTAAAAAATATGTCACGGCTAATAGGAGATGGACATCTGAACAGTAATACTGCAGCATGGAAAGGTAGTATCATAGGCTTTCCCTTATTTAGTGCACAGATTTAGTTGACATACCATCAGCTACCATCTTCCTAACCTAACCTCTCATACAACCTTCACACTTATATAAGATCATTCCATGGAAATTATCTGCAGCACTACATAACATATGTGCATATTTTCCAGAAGCTTAACATTTCAGGGCACACGGAGACCTCCACCCCCCATTAGTGGTGCCACAGCTCTATCAATGGGAGCCAAATGCTCCCCTAGAAGTTGAAATTTGGGCACAAAAGCCGATGGCTATAAATGCATGTTGTGCCAGGTCTGTGGAGTTCTTTTTTCATTAATATACAAAATAAGAACAATAATGACAAGAGATGAAAGCCTATGCTCCTTTGGTTACTAACTCTTTGAAGTAGATTCAATGACAACCAAAATTTAAAATGATTGTTATCTATAAATTTCAATACATTTGAAGTTTTAATAGGGTAAAGTCAGAATGAATGCGGAGACAGTAAACAAAAATACAGGGACAGGATTTCTGAAATTAAACCAAGCTCTGCATCTAGAAAAGATTCAGCAACTTAACAAAGACCTGCATCTAGAATAGATTCAGCAACTTAACAAAGACCTGCATCTAGAATAGAATCTTAAACGAAACCAGGACCTGCATCTAGAAAAAAATCAGCAACTAAACAAACACCTGCATCTAGAAAAGAATCTGAAACTGAACTGAGCTCAGCATCTATAAAATAATCTGAAACTAAACCGGGACTGCATCTAGAAAAGACACAAAAGCAATACAACCTAATTTGAAATTTAGAAAACATTCTATCTGTTACCAGACAAGAAATTGATTCTCAACAATGATTAAAGTCTAGAAAATATTCCAAAGCTGTACAAGGATCAGAGCCTTAACAAGACTCTGGACCTAGCAAAGCAAGCACCACTAACTCATCAAAGCTCATCCTCCAGGGTATACCGGGATATTTTGTTGTTTTATAAGACATTTCAAACAAATATATAAAATAAGCCTACAGCTGAAAACTGTGGCATGACTCCAAATGAAGCACTAAACCACTCTTTTAAACATAAGGATAAAATACAGCTGAAAACTGTGGCACGGGTCCACCATAAAAGGAATCAGTAAACCACCATTTTAACAAAAAGCATAATATAGAGCTGAAAACTGTGGCTCGATACATAAGCTGGGTATTATAACCATAGACACTGTAAGCCTAGAAGTTTGAATGGATAAAAAAACAAAAAGGTCTATTCTATAAGTCTATACACTTGTAAAGTATTTCCAATCATCCGACAGCTTGAAATTATTTTTTTCTACTAAAAAGATACTGCTATAAGTTATTGGGAACTACATGGTACAAAAATCTTGTCAAAATATTTTTTTTTAAAGCCACACATGTACAAGTGCTTCAGGATGACAAAAAAATATAGGGTTAGGACTATTAAGTGTACTAAAAACATCTTCATCATGTTCTTTGGGTAGCATCAAAGTAAAATAAATAGAGATAAATTACATTTTAAAGTAATAGTAGTATTTTTTCTTTATAAGTAGTCTGCAAAAGGTGACCTCTGCCAGTTTCTACCAAAAAATCTAAAGCTATTAATATAATTTTCTGTACTTGCCCACAAAAAAATGGTTGAGTTCCCACGTATATCACACACAGGAGTAAACCTATGTTGAAGCAAGTCATATACGTTTGCCTACTAGTTTTCTTCCTATGAAGTAAAGTGCAGCTACTATGCTAGGCACAAGTATATTTCTTTTTTGCCCTTTACTTTACATATCCTGTTAAGCACTAACAAGTCAAATATGTAAATAAAAAGACAAGGCCCACTTACCTCCGTTACCTGAGATGATTGTTTTGAAGGTGCTCTGCTTTTTCCTTCCTTTCTTTCAACCTCTGGCTGTTCTTCTTTTCTTTCAACCTCTGGCTGTTCTTCTTTTCTTTCAACCTCTGGCTGTTCTTCTTTTCTTTCAACCTCGGGCTGTTCTTCTTTTCTTTCAACCTCTGGCTGTTCTTCTTTTCTTTCAACCTCGGGCTGTTCTTCTTTTCTTTCAACCTCTGGCTGTTCTTCTTCTTTTTCAACCTCTGGCTGTTCTTCTTCTCTTTCAACCTCTGGCTGTTCTTCTTTTCTTTCAACCTCTGGCTGTTCTTCTTTTCTTTCAACCTCTGGCTGTTCTTCTTCTCTTTCAACCTCTGGTTCCTCTTGATTTCCTAAATACTGGTCAGATTTAATGAATGCTTCTAACTGCCTTTTCACAGCTGTGAACTTCACGTCTTTGTCACTGTCACTTAAATCCAGAGAATCCTCAGTACTATAGCTTGACTTTCCAGTCTGCATCGACAAAAACAGGATGTATTAAAGTTAAGAAATAAATTATTTACAATTATAGAACATAGTTGATATTGATATAATGCAACCGTCTTCCATAAGTTATTAACAAGCATCAACATATATTATCACCCTGCGTTTATTTTGTTTATACATATGTTTCTCCTCAATTAGACTCATTGGCCATTTAACGGATCAGAACAAAAGTTAAATACATCAAATTGAAACGTCTTCCAAAAGTAATTTTTTATTAGATCACCTATACTGCTGAAATTTTTTTATTTTTTTGTAAATAAGCATATTACTAATTATGTGAAAGATATAAACTGTAGCGCCATTTAAAGTATATTGAGTGATGTCCCTTTAAAAATGCTTTCAAATTATGTGTTCTTTAGCCTTTCTGGGTTTTTCAGCTCTGTTGTCACAATATGACGAAGGAGCCCTAAATAAAAAAGCATACTAGCTGGCACATTTCAGCATAATAATAAGATTTTAAGCTAGATTTTAAGCCAGCTTTGGATTCTGCATATAATCTATCTGCACATTAAAGCTAGAATGAATGACTGTATGAATGTGAAGTTTTGCAACCTGTAATGTATAATTATTTAAATCCCTTGGTTTTTGTTAATGATAACCTTCCCTTATTAACTCGTGATCACAGTCCTTTTGTTGACCCCAGAATGACCTCCGTCCATCTGGGGATGAAGGCGTGACGTAGGACAGCGTGTGTAAGGAGAGAGAGAAGGAGTGTGTAGTTTTATCAGTTAGAGAGTTAGAATATACAGAGTAGGCTTGTTTTGTTTTATGACTTGTGTTCTGATGAAAATTGTATTTGGTTTTTGGACTGTAGAGCTCAGTCTTATTTTATATTAAAAGTATTATTTATTGTTCCTGAAGTCTCTTTTGTTATTACTTGGAAGGAAGTATTAGTGATAGACCCAACACCCTAGACAGCGAGGCGTAACAAGATTACTTTCATTCTGCAAGATTCATTTGCTGTTATTATTTGATGTATGATTATTCTATTGCCATTTACAGCATCATGATTAATTTATGCTTGAATTTCAATCTTTGCATTCCTTTCTGTAAGCTCAAGGGCAATTTGCCATGTGTATTTGCCACTCACCCCACCCCCCTCCGAGAAATGACCTTGTACGCTGTACATCCCCCACCACACACCTTCAAGAATGATCTCTCCCTGTTGCTACCCTAGGTCTTACATCACAAGATTTCACCTTTCCATAATGAATGTTCCCTTTATCATCAGTCAGTCCCCTGTGCAAAGGAATCTCTTATCTCAAGTATCCCCCCCCCCCCAAATCCTACTATCCTCATTGTGTTGCTATTTACTTATTATAAAATTGTACTTATAAATGGCCATCCATATAAGCCTACTGCTGAATTGAGCAGAAAAAAATTACTACAAATAATTTCAAAGCTATATAGTGTTTAAATATTTGATACATATTTTGTATAATTTATTGTATCCATTATATAAATTAAGTAATTTTAATCAGATAAGTTGCTTCAATCTTAAGTTACTCACATTTGAAAACAGTCACCCCCTTTTGGATAGGAAAATGTGCATGCTTTTTAATACTTATTTTTATTTCTGTGATATTATTACTAACTTTAATTCTAACCAGTTCACAAAAATAAACTTTTTTTTCTTATAAAAAACAACAACAGTATTTTCAATCTATATCACCCCTCCATGTTCTCCTAGAAAGACAAATGAGGTGTCATTGGAAACATCTCATCTAGTTCTATCTAGCAGTGTAAGTTTTGTGACTGAATTACCAGTAATTATTTGTACTTTTTTTTTATTCAAGTCTCTATGTAACTGTATAAAAAAATAATCGAGAAATGGTGTCGGTCTAATAAGTCTATTATGTAATGTTCGCACATATTTAAATTAAAATAAACAACACACATACAAGGGAAAAATGTAAATAAATGCAACACAAAATACTGATGCGTCTCATACCTTAGGAACAGATTTACACAAACAAGTAAAAAACAAAATTTGTATAAAAAAAACAACTCACAATTTGGTGGCAATTTTGTGAAACCTGCCTAATAAATGTATATACTATACAGTAAGTAAGTGAATTTCCAATTTTTAAGTTTAGAATTTTTTTTGTGAAAAAACTGTGTCCAGTTTTTGCACACTTGTTTGATTATGGTGCATTTGAAAATGTATCTCAGGGTATAATTTGATACTAGATTGAGTTTTCACACAGTAATAAGCTTTTACAGGCCTAACTTTTCCCTACTTTATGTACATATTTGTATTGCGGCCTACATTTGCATAGGATTGTATGCCATTGAAGTCCCCCATTCTGCTTACCGGTAGCATAAATTAATAAATGACAGGTATCGTTAGTAGTGTTCAAGACATTTCTGTTTTGTAGGTAAATATTTTAACTAACAAAAACTGTAGGCTAACATTTTAAATACAAATTTTAAACTTAAATAAAAATGTAGGACTACATAAAATTATTTCGGCCGGAAAATAACAAGGCAAGATAATTTTAGCCCTAATAAGTCAGCTTCAGCGTTTCTTCTTTGTCTTTGTCACTCAGATTTCATCACTCTTTTGATGTCCACTGACATTACTTAGTAGGCCTACTGTCACTCTGTCAGTAGGTGATTAGGCCTACTGTCACTCTGTCAGTAGGTGATTAGGCCTACTGTCACTCTGTCAGTAGGTGATTAGGCCTACTGTCACTCTGTCAGTAGGTGATTAGGCCTACTGATGAGATGATGAATAAAAAGTCTAGACATTGTCTATCATTGTAATAAATTGTAACCTCACTTAGAAAGTTAAGTATGGCATGGCAACATTATTATTATAGGGCCTAATATTGTAACTGACCATCATGATTGATGATGTCATCACACTGAAAAATTGGACCAAAGACCTTGAAATAAAATGAAATTCAGTTGACTGTTCACTGTTCTGACTTCCATAGTTATAATAAACTGTTAATAGTAATAGTGTTAATTAATGCACAAATCGTATGCATATGATATAGATATATTAATATTATATTATATGTGATCCCAGAGCATTTGTTGTCAAATCACCTAAAATTTTGGACTTTTTGAGTGAGAAGCTTTAGGGGGGCGATGACATTCCCGGGGCGATTGGGGGGCGGTGAAGGGCAAGTGGGCGGTACAAACGTACCTGATATAATTTGAACATCTCAGCTATTTGAATCGATTAGTTTTGGGATGAAATGTGATGTAAACGCAAGTGCTGCTAAATATCTGATATCCCCCAACAGTATGCCAACATATTATTATTATTATCTTAATAAGAATAAGACTTTTTCGATGAAGTAGGGGTCAGTATTTGGCAAATATGGTGTGCGGCCGGTTGGTCCTGTGGTTGGTTCACCGGACTGTCAACCTTGCTGACCGATCACTGTCGCCCTAACATCTGCTAACATTAATGTTTTTTTTATCTGTTTTATTGAGATGTTCTTAGTGAGTTTGAAACCCGCGGAAACGATGAATATTAAAGTTAGGCTAAGCGGTATAGATATGTTGTAATCATACAAACTGGGTAGTTGTTGTAATGCTTGAAATTATACATTAAAAATTCTTTAGTCATATAATATTTACATAATTTTCAAATATTTTTTACAGTTTGATCATTTTAAAGTTATAAATTGTAAGCCATTTATTTTTTATAAAAGAAAAGAACAGAAATATTAGCTCAAATAAAACGGGCTAATTATCTCCCTTTAATTAAAAAATGTTTCCACATTTGATTCAATAGTGATGTCGAACAAGTTCTGTTTTGTAATATAACTTATAACAAATATTACTCAATATTAGACCTTTAGAGAAGGCTTTTGCAACCGATATTGAAACAAAAATAGACAAAATGATGGCAATCAGTGCTAGCAACACACCAGGCAAACGATTCACATTAATATTGATTTATTTAAACTTTAAACCTTTTGATCAGGCAATTTTTTTATTTATTAATTCTTACACTTACAATAATACAATATGTTTCCATTTCAGTTTTTTTTAAAAGATAATTAATCACACAAAAAGTCTAGTCCTCCTAAACAAATTGCGGAAACTATAGTCCAGACGGACAAAAAGGGGGGGGGGAGTGGGCGCTAAAAAAATTTGAGGGGGGGTGGTGAGCGGAAAATTTTTTTAAAAGGGGGTGGTGAGCCGAAAAAGGTTGAGAACCTATGATCTAGACTAGAAGGAACGTCTGTAAACTACCTAGGCTTAGACTAGTACCCTACCTGTAAAAGTCGTAGTATAATTAAAATTAGGATTTTATTTTATTCAGATAGTAGGTATGGGCAATAATTGGAATCAGCAGGGTAGGATATCCTACCAGACGACTGAACGACTCACTCACTTGACTCCCTCCAGTCTCCAGTCCTGTTACTCACGACCATCGACCATGACAAAAGTCAAAATCAAAAATGATAAATGACAAACATAGAAAAATACATACATACAAGTTACAACAAACTTGAACACGCTAATGAAATACAAATGTATAAAAGAGACATTTTTTCGCAGTATGTCCATATTATACAGCAATATAATATAACAATACCTGAGAATTTTTCATCACACCATCATATTTTTTGTCTGTTAGACTATTTTTTGTTTCTAGCTTTCCGATCAGCCATTGGATAACGATTGGTTGAAGGTGTTTTTACAATGTCACTGATCTATATATATTTTTTTTATCAGACGACAGTAATAAAACCTAGAGATGGGCAAAACCGTTCACCATGCTGATCGCCGCTCAATTGAGCGCTCACTAAAAAGATACGGATCCGTTGAACGGTTCCACGGATCACTTAGTAATTTACCCTCCCCCCCCCCCCCCCCGCCTCCCTCCATAATTTTATATGTTGGATGTCAAGGGGAGAGAAAAACAACTTGGATCCCTTGTTGAAACGCCGTTTTTTTTTGTTACTTAAAACATTAAAAAATATAAATAAGAAATAATTGTTCTCAATTGTCTAGTTGTAGGCTACTAAACTAATTATAATTAAACTTTTGTTTTTAAGCTATAATTCCTTTTTTTTCACCTAATAATCTACTAATAAGTAAAATTAAAAGGGTAAATGTAAAATACTGTAATCATATTGGCTAATTATAATGCAAAAATGGTATCATCAACATTATTTACAATTGACAGCAATTGTACGATCACTCGCATTCGAAACCACCATATCGAAATGCAGAACGGGAACCGATCAGTACAGACCCATTCAGTACTGAGCGGGTCTGAGCCGATCAGTACTGAGCGGGTCTGAGCCGATCAGTACTGAGCGGGTCTGAGCCGATCAGTAATGAGCGGGTCTGAGCCGATCAGTACTGAGCGGGTCTGAGCCGATCAGTACTGAGCGGGTCTGAGCCGATCAATACTGAGCGGGTCTGATCCAATCAGTACAGACCCATATCAGTACTGAGCGGGTCTGAGCCGATCAGTAATGAGCGGGTCTGAGCCGATCAGTACTGAGCGGGTCTGAGCCGATCAGTACTGAGCGGGTCTGAGCCGATCAATACTGAGCGGGTCTGATCCAATCAGTACAGACCCATATCAGTACTGAGCGGGTCTGATCCGATCAGTACTGATCGGGTCTGATCCGATCAGTACTGAGCGGGTCTGAATCGGTCTGATCCGGGTCAGATCCGGATTCTAAGTGAACTATGGAAACCAACACATCGAAATGCAGAATGGGAACGGATCAGTACTGATCCGGGTCTTTTGACAGTGATCGGCTTTCGGATCTGTTCCTTTAAAAGACCCGGATCAGTTGATCAGTTCTTTAGTGAGCGACCCATCTCTAATAAAACCATTATTAGAGATATCTATGATAAAAATTGGGATGCACTGTTGCACATTTTGACATTATTGGATTTTTAACAATTTTTTAACAATAACATTATCGATCACCCTATCTAGTAACTGTAATAGAGTGTACTAGTTAGTCGGCCTACTGATTGTGTACTAGACTGTGTAGTAGTGTAGTTCTGTAGACTAGTGTAGACTGCACTAAACTAAATGTTACATCGTTATGTAGCCTATATAATATATAGCATTAGATCTATAATTATCCCAATTAATAATTAGCCTTGGACAATTCGCTCCCTATAGGTAGGCCTACTTAGTATAAGATGTCCATGTGTTTTTATGGTCACAGGCTATAAGTAGTCTATCTACTCTTTCTTCCTGGGTGGCATTCGGGCCTGGTGGGTTGCCTGAACAAACCAGGAAAACCATGCAGTAACTTAACATCATTTAAAAAATTAATAAAAATGCAAGACTAGACTCGGGCCACGGATGATCGAGCGTAGGACGCAATAATCTTCTTTATAGAAGGAGCGTCTGTAATGTATAAGATAAGTGGAAAAAAGGTTTAAGATTCCTATTGCCCCTATTGACTATATATATGTCAGTGAGTCACAAGGCTACAGTGGGCTACACCACTGAGCTATAATGTATATATAGCTCAGTGGGCCACACACCAAAGACTATAAAAAGCTACGGGTTTACCCAAACCCATGCCCATACATACTGAATATTACTGAACTCTCACGGAAAACGAAAATGAAGTTAAATCATAGATATTAAATCTAAACTATTCCTGGAAACTTGAAGACGATTTTCTTTAAAGTCTATCAAAAAAGATTTTAAAATGATGACACTATTTGACGAATGGTAGTAAGATAATAGTCTATCTAATATTATAGGGCCTACCGGTATTTTTTAAGATTCCTAGTCCGAGAATTCACGGAAAATATTTTCAACTGCATTTTTTTTTACTTTACTTATAATACTTATATATAGATTATAGTTATAGAATAGATTCAATCAATAGATCTAGACTCTAGACCTCTATTATTTTTTATATATTTTATTATAGGCTAAATCACAATTTATAATGAATCTTAAGGATAATCAAATCAATCAATGCAATAGAAATAGACAATAGTCTATAGTTGATTAGAATAGACTTTCAATAGACTATTCAGTTATTCATACTATTCATAATCATACTATTGATATTGAGTTAATTGAGAATAGATTAGAATAGAATAGAAATAGAAAATGCCTAGGGCCTAGGCCTATTTAATTAATTATTATTATGTTAATGTTACATATTATTATTTTAAGTTATTATAATATCATTTTATTATCAATATTATGATTTATTTATTATTTAATAGGCCTATTATATAGGCCTAGGCTATAATATAGGGCCTACTACTCTTAATTAAAATATTATTTTAAAAAAAAAGTAATATTGAAGTTTAGACTAATTAAATTAGCCCAATTCAAATTTATTCTTATTATGAATTATCTATTTACTATTTAATTTTTGGCAAATTATGGTAGCAGGCCTATATTCAGGCTTAATAACTTAATACTATAATTTTAAGGCCTGTGCAATGTAGGCCTATAGCCATAGCTAGGGTTGCCAGCCTAGACATCCTCCGTCCGGCAGGCAAAGCGCAATATGATTGAACCTTTAAAAAGTCTGGCTGTTGTAAAATTATATGTTTTTAGGCTTACTGTATTAAACATAGTAATAACCTAGGCTCTTACTCTTAAGAATATATTTCCTAAACAAGTGATCATTTGTACAAGAAAAGAATGAGCCATTTTCTTAAAGATTCCTGTATGAGCTGTAGAGCCCAATAATTATTGTTCAAAGTTACCCAAAAGCAATTTTAAGCTGCCTTTTAGCCTACTGTGAATTTATATGTTATTAAAAAAAAAATGTTTCTTGTTCAGTTTACCACTATATTGGTAGCTCTTGAAATAAAATTATACTGATTACAGGTTTATTACAAAACTATTCAATTGAATGTCCTCCCTTTGACACCCATGTGTAACACCTTATATCAATAAGTCATACATAATTTATACTCTACCACAGCACATGTCACTTCTGTGGGCCTCAAAGCTGTTGAAGTGTAATATCACTGGCACGCTCCCATTATTACACCAGTGAACTGGTGTGTGTCTGAGATTGTATTTCACAGGCGAGATAGCTACTAGAGGCTCTGTGAGGGAGGAAAAAATATGCGCAACAGGCCGTCTCCCCAGCCTGTGTGCCTCAACATCCGAGCCTATATAGTCTGGAGTTTGTTCTACCTGGCAACAGTGCAGGAATTTGAGAAATCCGCAGGAGGAGTGAAGCAGAGTATAGCGTGACTGCTGAGACCGTGCCCTTTGTGACACAACATGCCCTATCGGCATGCTGTGAGGCAACTAATCTTAGGCAGAATCTTGGTGTGCCCCCATATATATATTTATGTCTCTAATTTAGTCCAGGGCAAGAAAAGGGGTGAATCGGAGTATAATATATATATATATACAAGACCACAGCATGTAAACTCGAAAGCTATAACCTTCCATTATTCTCTGAGTCATTAGGTCTATGATATTAGTATGACTATTGAATATTAATAGATGTACCTGTATCCACAGCGCCTGTGATGCCACAGTATAGTCCTTACCCATAATAGGCTTAAAGGCCTATTTATTGAAAATGGAAAAAACTGTTTGGTTGAGAGTGCATATGAACTGCAAGAGATGCAATGTGCCAATTATATACAAATACAGAACTATTTGTGAACATTGTAAAGAAGCATAGTAAGATTTTTTTTAACTTAAACTTCATATAATGATAATGCTGCTTATAGTAGGCCTACTAATTGTGTTAAAATTTAAATTCTTTGTCTATTAAAATAACTTCAATTCTCTTTTAAAAGGTAGCAGCCCAAAATTTTAAATTCTTTACAGCAGGGGTCGGCATGAACCTTTAAATAATGGTTTGCCAAAGTAGGATTTCAAATATATTCAGCGTGCCAACAGTTTAAGGTCACTATTTTGTAGCACTAGTTTTCTTGTAGAAGAGACTTGAACTGCATTTTAGGGGTGTACTCCGCGTGCCATTGAAAATCCCTATCTTGGTCCGTGTGCCATAGGTTGCCGACCCCTGCTCTACAGCATAATTGTGTCTTAATAGTGACTGAAATTAATGTTTTGGCCATTCTACAGCTATTGCAGCATTGAATGTTATTATATTGATAAAATCTCACACAAGAAGGACTGCAAAGGACTCAGTTTAGAAGCCTCAAAGACGTTTACTAACGGACCAGATTTTTCTAAAGGTATATATCATATGCAAGTTTAAAACTGCAGAAATGTTGAAAATTGGGAATTATATTGCTACCAGTGGTTTAAATTTTCATTGAATTTTTATTCTGTTGCATCTAATTTGAACTTTTTACAAATCATGTAACCTTCTCTGATTGTTTTGTTCATTGTTAGTAGGAAACTCCAGTAGGCCTACCATATAAATGGCAGAATAAAAATAGACCAACTTTAATTACCTATACAATTTTCTAGTTTAAACAACATTCTTTTGTTTTAAAGAGTCCAGGTAAAAAATTCGCAGTCACAATTAATTTTTTTTTTAGATATTCAATAACATGAACTGTGCCTCTTTTTCCATTGAACATGTTGTTCAGTCTTTTTTAATTTTCACATGTATTTATTTCTAAAACATAGTTTGTTACTCACTATAATTATATAATATAGTAGGCCCTTGATTATAATTGGCTAAGGGTCCACATCAGGCTTATTCATATTGGATCTTCTTAATTTTTATTTTGGAGGATTTAGAAGTCCAGTACTTGTGATAAACTGTGCAGTGGCTGTCAGTTGCTCCAGTCCACCATATATAGTTTGTTATTGAGGGAAGTTTTCTGGGGCCATATGGCTGACTGGTTGGAGTTTTACAGGGGCAGGTTTGAAGGACATGTTGGTTAAAAATGTATTATTTGTTATTAGCCTTTCTTATCTTGCCTGTTACAGACTACAAATGCTCCATTTATTCAGAAGATTCTTTATGGTATATTTTGTTTTAGACTTATTCGTGCTTTGATTCTAGTCTTGCATTTAGAGCAGGGTGGGTTTAATTCAATTATTTTAAGTTCTTGTTTTTCCTGGTTTGACCAGGCAACCCTTCTATACATATATACCCAAATGTCAATGTCAATTTATACGTATTTGTTCTTGCACTTGGAATAAGAAAAGTTTTTATATAATTGATCAGATTTCAGTCTTTTTTCATGTCTCTATAATATTGTCCTATTATATTATACAATTTTCTGTGAATAACAACTAAACATAATTTAAAGCCCTAATGAAAATGTAGTCTATACTCAAACCATGGATAAAGCAAAGAGAATAATATTCCTTTATAAAAAACCCATCTATAACAGATAAGTTACTATGAACATTTTTCCACTTTTCTGGGTAAAAAGATATATAGGCTACTCCACTTAGATTATCATTTTTGTTATTCATCAACTTGGTAGATCTTTTTGTTAGATTTCAGTATCTTTTTATGTCTTTTAAATTGATTAATATATTACACAATCATGTGCAAACAACCTTACTTTTGTTCCTGCATTATTGCTAAAAAAAAGGTAAATTATTGAAAAAAAACTATAAATAGAAGGAAGCCTGAAACAGTGTCATGTGAACTCCTGAGCCTACTGGTATTGAGATTTATTTGTAACTGTAATATCATTATCATAGTTCCTTGCTGGACTTTTCTGCAGACTGCCAACTTTTTGCCTTTAGTTTAATTTTTTTTTTTTTTGAAACCAGCAGTTCATCTTAAATGAATTTTACTAGCTATAATTTTTAAACTGCAATAAAATTTTAATAATTCATGAGACCATCTATCATATTAAACTAATGATTTAATTATTTAGTCATCAATTAAAATGTTTTATTAAGGGAAATAATAAACTGACATTTTAAAAAATTAAGTTTACCTACAGTAATTTATTAAGCTAAAAAACTATCTGCATAAAGTGTTTTAAATCTAGAGGAGTGTATACTAATGAGCAATAGATTTAACTCATTGTTATTGATGTATCATTATAGTAAGTTCAAGAAAGAAATGGTTGCTTCAAAAAGTATCGGATTTCTCTGATGGATCATTCATGTTATGCCTTCACTGTGACAAGAAGTGTGTAGAAAGCATATCCTGCTACAAATGCCGAAGTGTTTATTATTGCAACCAGGAGTGTCTTGAAAAAGACGGACCTAATCACAGCTTAAGATGTGGTAAAAATGTTAAAACTGCATGCATATTCTTTTTGTGTGTGATAATTAGGCTACCTTTTAATCTTTTGATTAGAATTAAGCTCTAATTAAAATTGTACTAATTGGTGAAATCTAAATTTTGTGTTTGTTTTTTATTGTATATTTCAGAAACAGCAGCATTATTCCACTATGTAGATGATAGCCTCTTCCATGGTCAGACATATGAGAATCTTAAAAAAAAAGGATTTAGCAAAAACTTACAAATTAGCCCTTTCTTAGATAGCCTCCATCATGAATTAGCACGTAAGTAATTTGTTATTAATCTTATATAGTGTTTTTTAAATGGTTGGGTTGGGGCTCGGTGGTCTAAAAGCAGTGTGCTGGTCTGGCCTACAGAAGGACCCGGGTTAAAATCTCGGTGAAGGCTAGACTTGTAACCAGTGCTGGAGGGTGTCCCATATAGTCTACCCAGCTCTGATGGTTACCTGACAGTCACTTCTGTTCTGTACCCATGAGCCTCATTATTGGCAGAGTGTGGAAACCACCAGTACACTTACATCAAGAGCACACCGGTGGGCTAACACATGGGGGACAGCCATTGCTGCATGTCCAAGGTCGCATTGCGTCATTGAGAGGTTCAAGCCTAGGTCGGGAGGAAGCAATATGCGCAGCAGTCATGCCTCAACCCCCAGCCTAGGTGCCTGGATGCCCATATCTATAGTCTGCCATGCAATATAGGGTAAGGTGTCACATGCACTACACTTCTCTCCCCATCTGCGGAATTCCCCACAGATCATTATCACTATCGCCTGGTAGCGCAAATTCCTTTTCGGCATTCCAAGGGGTTGCTGGTGCTCAGACAGGACCTTGTTGTACCCCCCCCCCCCCCCCGGTCCACCCCTGAACATTGTTAGGCCCTGCACATAAGATCCAGAAGGCTTGGCCGTTTTTTTTTAGGCAATTATAGTATTAGTATGGTTACTTGACAGTAGTTGAGGATAAGTAAGGCTGGGCATGATGCTTGCCACACATCCCCTTGTGCCCTTGTAAGCCATATGTCCACAGAAACTTGTGAACACTGCTTCACTTGCCCTATAAATAAATCGTTCTGAAAAGGGATGCAGGTACTTACTACACTATTAACTCAAGTTGTCGGGTGGTCAGGAGGTATAAAGTATTATACTCAGCTGTTGGTATACAGATTCATGAATTATTGATTCATGTGGAAGCAAGACTTTTGTCTTCCGTAATCAGAGATGCACTTTAGTTCCACTCAATTCTGGAAAGCTGTCTGATGCCCAGGCACTAATGATGTCCAGGAATAAGGTCACATACCTGCTTAAAACAGGGTCATGTACTTGCTTCAGACAAGTGCATGGTCGATTTGTGACAAGGTCTTACCAATGCTGCCGGGTTGCATTGCAGAAATTTGAGAAGTTCCCCCCACCATAAAGGGGTAGCTTACAAATGCTAGCCTACTCTGTAAAGACAAAGAGAGAAATTGAGGAAGCATGTGGTGCTTAAACATGCTATGTGTTATAGAGACTTGCTAATAAAATAATTACGGTAAATGTAAAATTTTGTAAAGTCTTTTACAAAACCAATAGTATTGTTACAAATTGTTTCATTTCTGCACATTTTACTTTTTAGCTGCTTTTTTTACTGGCCTAAAATTTGAAAGAGCGGTTATAATTCTACAAATCGTTGGTCCATATCCTCACAGTTGGAGGTTTGCAGTTCTTGTTAGGGTAAGGCATTTCAAGGGCTTGATAACAGCACATTATCTTAAGATTTAGGTTTTTTTATACCTGTTTATTTTTTCTATCTTTACGTAATAATTAGAACATTCAAACATATTTTTCAATAGCTTTATAACAGTAAACAGCACAGTAATACAATATCTTAAGATTTAGATTTTATTTACATGTTTCTTTTTTCTTTTCCTTTTTGATTTACATAGTAATAAGAAAATCAATTTCTTTGTTCATACTATTATTAACTTTATATCAATTTTTATTAGTAATGATCCTTTTATAGTTATAACTGTAAGTTTATTTCAGTTAAACTTAAAGTCTAATAACAAAGGGATAAAAACAAACTATTTCTCTCTATCGCAATATTTAAAGATCTGTTGTTGTTTTTTTGAGTTGTTTTTTTTAACAAAATAATGTAAAAGTAATTATCCTTACAGGCTTTTAACTAGTATATATTTAGTAAATCCACTTTAATACGATTTCAAAGAACACATAATCACACATAACTTTTTTTTTCCTCATTCAGGATATTAGAGAAGTAACAACTCACATAATTTTCCATGATGAGCAGAAAACAGAGGCATCCATGACCGGAGGACCCAACCTTGAGCCGTACATTGTTGCCATGGTGCCTTTAGCTTCCTGTTTAAAGCCTGGCAATTTCATCATCCTACTGGATGCATGGCTCCATACATTTAAAGATTTCACTATGGGAATTCGTATAGACAGCTTAGAAAAAGTTCATTTTGTCTGGAAGGATTAGAAAGCATTTTTTCATAGCTTTTTACTTTTCTTTTAATTCTACTAAAAAAAACAGTAAACAAAACGAGTATAAATGTATCTAGGGTATAGCTTTATCTTTATCCCAATAATGAGAAGTATAATAATATGATCCCCATCAGTAAATCTGTTGTTGCCTTTGTTATATAACAAAATCTTCTAATGAAATACACCAGTTTCTGTTTAAGCCTCTCTGTTATGATTACTTTGTATAGTTAACTAGGTATTTCATTAACATTCCAGCTTTTCCTACCGTTTTTCTCATCTTGAGATTTAAAAAAAAGATTAACAAAGGTGAAGCTAGCTGAGATTAAATTTGGAACTGCCTAAATAGGTGAATCCATTATGTAAAGCATTAGAATAGGACTTGGAGGACTAGATCCATGCTTCTGTGACAAACATATGTATAATTAACATTGTTAAAAACTTACTTTATATTTTTTTTATCTAAACAGGAAATGTAAAAATGTATAATTTGTTCCCTGACATTTAAATGACACTATTGATAGTTCTATGAATTCAGCATTCTTTTGCCCATCTAAGTAAGCGAAATGGTAATTTAATGTGAGGTGGGGGGTCATCTGTCCATATCAGACCTCTGCTGCATGTGCCAATGTCAAGTTGTGATTTCTGAAATTTCACAAACAATACTGTAATTTCATCTGTCTAATTTCTCTCTGCCAATATAAAACTATTCCTAATTGACTTTGTTGATGTTTTACAGTACCTTTATTTTTGTGTGTGTATACTTTTCTATTTTACTTATTACCGGTATATTATATAAATATATTGGTCTTAAATTCAATGTACCGGGTAACCACTTCAAATTTTATTTATAACAATATATTTACTGGTAACAGAAAGGTGGGGCATTATTGGGGTGCAAAAAAAATAGATAAATCTTTTGATGTTTGCCCGGAATGAAATTTGAAAATAATGCAATAGGCAAGCACCAAATTCCAGAAGATTGTTAGAAGTGAAGATTCTATTCAAGCTTTTTTTAATAGCCTAAATCTTATCTTATAAGTTTACAGACGTTCCTTCTAGATAGAAGATTATTACGTCCACTAGGCCCAAAACTCCTGCAGGGCGACAGGGATCCGTCGGTGGCAGGGCTAGAACCCGCGTCCTGTCAGTTGGTTTTTGGTTGACAGTCCGGTGAACTAACCGCTGGACCAGCCGGCTTCTCAAAGGTTGTTAGTTAAATTAAAGGTTGTTAGTGTTAATAAACAGGTTAAATGTGACCATTCACCACGAATTGAGTCACTTTGTGCCTCAAGCTTTTTTGAGCTAAGAGATTATTTCTCCAATTTTGAAACGGTTTTCACCATTGAATTTAGCATTCAAATTACTATAAGTATAAGGATCCATAAATAACTCAAACTGACCCTAGGACACAATGTGACTCAATTCGTGGTGGAGGGTTACAAATGGGTAATTGGTTTATGTTATTTATACTTCCAAGTGTTTAATATAACAAAAAGTTCTTGTATAATATTATCAATAAATTTGTAGTCTTTTATTTTGCTAATGGCTCTTTCACTGAATAGGGCAAAGTTATAATCCCATCTGACCAAATTGTATATATAGCATTGTTGAAGCAACTTCACCGGTTTCCATGGCTACAGCACACTAGGAGTGTGTGGCCAGCACAATGCCCAGCTGCTTTTACTTTGCCCCAACTAAAACCGGGTACCACTCAGAGCTGAGTGGTCTTAGGGACACCGCATCCAGATCTAGGAATGAATCCTAGCTAGGATTTAAACACATGACCTCAGGTAGGCCAGCAACACTCGACCATGTGCCCCCTACCTTCTGGCAATCTCGTGTTCAAATCCTAGAATGAACCCACAGATTAGTCCTTTGTATAGGATCTTAAGGAATTTAAAAAAGGGAATAACAGTTGGCTCAATCTGGATTGGCAGGCATGGTGGGGCTTTGTTGCCTTTTGCTCCATAGGGATTGATAAAGAATTAGATGAAGGATCCAAAGGACTCTAATAACTTCCACTAGGCAACTTACATCAGTTGAAAAAAGTAATGGTGCCTGGGCATTGTACTGGCCACATGAAACTCGAGTATGCCCATGCCAAAGAAACTGGTTAATGCTGCTTTTTTTTACAAATGGAGTGTAAACCTAATGGTCTAAAAGTGGCACTGATGTTGTTTTTTCATTTAATGTTTATTGCAATAAATTGTTGTTTTTTACCCATTATAAATTAACTTTGATGGTGGCAGGGATAGAGCTTGGTTCATCTTCTTGACATGCCAAAATGTTAACCACAAGACTTGACAGCATCTCGCATATAACACTAGGGTTGCTGTTTTAAATTAAAGCATTTTATTATTGCTAGAGGTTATATGCTTGATACGTATATATTTATATTATATTTTTAATAATGGTACAAACACACTGTGATAATTGAAAGCCTTTAAAAATTAGCATAAGATGTATACCGGTAACTTTTGTTTTTGGTGATGTAAAAAATGTGTATCATTGTCCTAATACTGTAAATAACCACTTTGACTACTGAACTATAAATAAACTGGAGTGGGCCTGACTTTCTTTTGATTGGAAGAAAAAGTGCCATTTTGTGTTGTTGGAAGTCAATCGCGATCTCCATTGGATAGTTAAGCTGAGACCATTGTTATACATTATAATGCTGCATACTTGATTGCTTGTCAACTGGGAAACTCGGGAAACCGTTTTGTTGGTGCATTTAATGTAAAAAAAAAGAAATTTGAACAAGATGCTCATTACCCCTTTCTATTGGGAAATATTCAAGTTAACAACTTGATTAATTTTATTTAAGTGCTCCTGAATTACAGAATTTCAATTTGTATAAGAATAAGAATCAATGCTAATTGCTTATTTTAAATAGATATCTAATAGCACAAGAAACCATTCCATTTGTGCAATTAACTTTTTTATAAAGAACGCAATTTGAACAAGTCTTTTTTTTTTTACTTCTTTCTAGTGGGAATTTGTTGACTTGGTAATTCCTAACCAAAAATGGCTGAAGAGCTTTTGAATAACACAATCTTAACACGTATAAATCAAGGCCAATTGTTTAATTTACAAAATTGTCCAACACAAGGTTAGCATCATGGAGGACACGCTTACTCCAGTTTATATATTATAAATGCAGCTCAGTGTATATAACATTTTGTAAGTTTTGAAGAATGTTAATAATTACAATTGAAAAAGTGGACCTACTTTTGTTGTTTTTTTGTGTACTATGCTGTCAGTTTTCTTGGTTTATTTTATTATGTTATGTCTCAGGAAAATGAAATGTTTAGGTTTTTGTTATGTTTGTTTTGGTGCCATATAATGGTTTAGCTGCAGAGAGTTGGACCATTCATTCTGAAGTTGAGATTCTGGTTAAAAACTGCTGGGATTCTTTTGTTTCCCCAGAACTGGAAAATGGTGGTCAAGGGGCCAAAGCATTGAGTTGCCATTTCAAATCCCAAATTAAAAAAACAATTGTCTTTTTAACCATAAGTTTTACAGCTTTCATAAGCAGCTGACAGCAGTTGTGGTGGAGAGGGGAGGGGGGTAAAATCATGCATTTTGCTGATTCCTTTCTGCCCAAATAGACTATAACTAAAAGAATAATTTATTTTTAAGCAGCAAAATGATGAATGCAAACCAAAGAAGATTTAGTAAAATGCTTCTCTTTCATTTGTCAACATAATGCATTCATGATAGTTGTCCAAGTATTTTATTTGATTCATTTTTAAATATTTTGCAAATGTTAATTTTTAAAAAGTACGGTACTGGTATATTTAATTTGTTACAATTTTAGAATGTATTATATTTTTACTAAACCAGTCATCATTGTGACCTGGATTCGAATGATTGGAATATAAATAAAAATGTCAGTGAATGAAATTTTTATGACTTCATGAAAATTGATTTGATCATGTTTGTTACTGAGTTTTAAAATCAAGTTTTTAAAAAAATTAAATCATATGTCACTAACTTTTATAAAGTAAAAAGTAAAGCATCGAGTTAGGACCAAATTGATCCATGAGGCTGGTGAAGCAGCGTCTTCACCAGGACTAGACTCCAGGACATTCGGTACACCAGCCAAACGTGCTTGGGCCCGGCCACCGTAATGACTTTTATAGTGTGAATCAATTAGTTTTATTCACATAATGGATATTTGACGATAAAAAAAACTTTGTGAATTACTATAACTATAACGCTTTCAAATTATATTATAAAGTTTGTATAAAGAAATGGAACATGCAGTCCAGTGTTTAGATTGTCATTCAGAAGAATTGGGTTTGAATCCAGTTAATTAAAAAGTTTCATACTAGGATTGGACAGCTTAAATAGCTACATCACATTATCCGTTATTTGCACTTTACTAATATTTCAAAACTCAAAAAAAACTTCCCAAATTTTACAAAACATTCACAAATCATATTACTTTGTTTAACCGAAATAATATAAAAGTTTACTTTGTTTAACCTAATAATATGCAATTTTTACTTTGATTAACCTAATAATATAAAAAGTTTACTCTGAACCCTTAACGGATGGACCTTAAATTCCCCTTCCCCGCAGGGCTCCTTTGAAAAATCAGCACAAAACAGACACACAAGAAACACATAAGACATTTACTAATTTAGTATGGTATCAAATTCTTTATATTTATTATTACAGATGCCTATTCATTTATGAATCACTTTATCATAAATATATACCGGTAAGATAAAATAAACAAAATGAGTCACTAAAAATGAAATCTTACAAGAGTGTTGATGCAATTAAAACATGCAAGAAATCTACAAAATTATGATGGCTAATCACCAAATGCAAAAATAGCAATTACACATCTGTTTACATTGTAAGTAAAAAAAAATCATAATAATTTTACAAACACATCTATTATAAAAGAAAAAACAACATTATGTTGGAAAACTTAATTATATATACTGAAAATATAACACCGCTAATAATGAAAATAACAAAACGACTCATTGCATAATTATATGATCTGAAATACATATATTGGCATGAACACTACTGTTACTGACCATCTACTACTTACTGATATGATCATTGGATTAAAGAAAATCATTTTACAAATTTATTAGGCCTACAGGTAAAACTGAATTTTTGTAATGGGATATTCAACAATTTTATAGTTTTCTTAAACCGTACTAATTGTTAAATTACGGATGAAGCACAAAGGTACAAGTATAGTTTGTCAATGACAAAAATCTTTCCTTTTGAATAGCACTGAACAAGTAGCCTACAGGTCTTATGACATAAATCTTTCCTTTTGAATAGCACTAAACAAGTACAAGTCTTAAGATGTTATGCCCCTCAAAATTATTCATAAAGATGTTTTTTTTAATTTCTAAACAAGTGTTATTTGTGACAATTCACACAGTGTTTCTTTCACTAGGATGAAGTTTTTGGTGAACTTTCAAAGATGATTTGACCGAAAAAGTTTTATGACATATTTGGCATTCAAATGGCTTTTCACCAGTATGAACAACTTGGTGGCTATTTAAATTTGAGATTTGACCAAATGCTTTATGATTTTACATTTAAATGGCTTTTTACCAGTATGAACAACTTTGTGAATCTTTAAATTTGAGTTCAGACCAAATGTTTTATCGCATGTTTTACATTTAAATGGCTTTTTACCAGTATGAACAACTTGGTGACTTTTCAAATGTGAATTGTTAGCAAATGATTTTTGACATATTTTACATTTAAATGGCTTTTTAACAGCATGAACAACTTGATGTCTACAGGTAAAACTGAATTTTTGTAATGGGATATTCAACAATTTTATAGTTTTCTTAAACCGTACTAATTGTTAAATTACGGATGAAGCACAAAGGTACAAGTATAGTTTGTCAATGACAAAAATCTTTCCTTTTGAATAGCACTGAACAAGTAGCCTACAGGTCTTATGACATAAATCTTTCCTTTTGAATAGCACTAAACAAGTACAAGTCTTAAGATGTTATGCCCCTCAAAATTATTCATAAAGATGTTTTTTTTAATTTCTAAACAAGTGTTATTTGTGACAATTCACACAGTGTTTCTTTCACTAGGATGAAGTTTTTGGTGAACTTTCAAAGATGATTTGACCGAAAAAGTTTTATGACATATTTGGCATTCAAATGGCTTTTCACCAGTATGAACAACTTGGTGGCTATTTAAATTTGAGATTTGACCAAATGCTTTATGATTTTACATTTAAATGGCTTTTTACCAGTATGAACAACTTTGTGAATCTTTAAATTTGAGTTCAGACCAAATGTTTTATCGCATGTTTTACATTTAAATGGCTTTTTACCAGTATGAACAACTTGGTGACTTTTCAAATGTGAATTGTTAGCAAATGATTTTTGACATATTTTACATTTAAATGGCTTTTTAACAGCATGAACAACTTGATGTCTCTTTAAATTTGAATTCTTAGCAAATGCTTTATAACATATTTTACATTCAAATGTTTTTTTAAAAGTATGTTCTTGTTGAAATGATAAGTCTATTTGGCCCACTCCATCACAGAAAGTTTTTCTCTGTCCAGATTCTATGTCACATTTCTGTAATGAAAAATATAATTTATACTTTTAATTAAAATGTTTAAGGATGCAATGTTCTTTATACACAATAAATGAGTAATTTAAACAGGAATTTCAGCTTTTAATAATTCTCTGTAACTATGTGTATGACTTGAACATGATACACACAGGTTGATGGGTAATAGTTATTGTTGTTCACATGGGTCAATAGGAGAATGGCCAATACAGTAGACGAATCTCTGATTCAGTCAAGGTTGGATTACTGCAACAGTTGCCTGTTAGGTATGTCTCAGAACCAGCTGCAGAGACTCCAGAGGGTACAAAACACTGCAGTATGTATTGTGTTGTAGATAAAGAGGCAGGATCATATCTCTCCAGTTCTACAAAATCTCCACTAGCTCCCTGTGATAAAGTGTCACAAAATTATGACCCTTAAAGCTGTGGATGTATATATGGCATGGCACCTTCCTACCTTCAAGAGCTCATATCAAAGCATGCATCATCTAAGGTAGGCCTACTGTGCGTCTCATCACAGTCACTCTTTAGAATTCCAGGTTGGAAGTAGCTCGTTTGAATATGTGACACCTTTTATATGGAACTTTATTTTGAACTGTTGAGTGGTGCATCTCCTTTGCCCACTATTACATCTTTTAGGGACTGTAATACTTTGGTAATCAGTCATGGATGAACATTTAATGACGCAGCATCAGTCTTAATCATAATTCTGTGTAGTCACACATGTAAATAAACTAATGTAGGCCCTACAATCTATCAAACGAACATGATTATATGGCTGTCCGAGAGAGTGCTTGAGTGATAAAAAATATTAACTACTTATTACTATGATAATAATAAGACGATCCTAACTATACTGTAACAGCTGACATAAGCCTGACTAAGGGGCCTCCTATGTATTAAAAGTAAGTAAAGTATACCCGTCGGACCAATTTTATCCAGAGGGCCTGTGATGCAGTGCCCATAATTTTCTGCGGCACAGCATTACTAGGGGATTGTGTGGCCAGCACAATGTCCATCCTTTTTTACTTTTCTATAAATACTCTCAGGTATCCATTAGAGCTAGGTAGACTTAGGGACACCATCCAGACCTGGAAACAAACTCTAGCCTTCACCAGGATTTGAACCCAGATATGCCAGCCAAACGTGCTGCCGCTCAGTGACCCTGTCACAGACATATATATATAATATATATATATATTACTTACATGTTCTTCAAGGAGTTTTTTAGAATTACTCAACATGTTCACTGTATTACAAACTACTTGAGAAAACTGAGTTGAGAACACATCTTTAGCCACCTCTGTTATTTCTTCTTTTAAAGTTATCAACTGTCCTCTAAAATGTGGATCTACTCCATCCATATTTGACAATGTAAAAGCTTTTTTCTGTTGAAAAAAAAGAAGGTGAATAATATTGAAAATATTTATGTAAATAATGAACTGTAAATCCTTCTTATAAAAGATAAGACAAGGTATGAATGTGATATCTTAGTGTGGATATGTGTGTATGCATGTGTACAAGTCCATAAGAAAAAATATATGTCCATAACACATGTCTGTATAGTATAGGGCTATTACGAAATTGTGCATCATTTGATAGAGAAATAGAATCATTTCTATATACAATGTAGCAGTTACAAAAGTATATAATTATTACAAAATCAGAAGGAAATTAACTTCACACTAAAGCTCCATATAGATTTAGATATAAAGATTCCTTTATTGATCCAAACAAGTGGAAATTTGACTTGGAAAAAAAATGTTCAGTCTTTCAGCATCAACAATATTTTAAACAATATAAAAGAACTATTAAATAGACATCTCTGAATGATGACAACACTGGTTACGAAGAGGTTATGGGTCGAGAGGGGTTGGGAGAGATGAGTGACAATGGAGAGAGGTTTGTAGATCTGTGTGCTGCAAACAGCCTTGTCATCGGCGGTAGCATCTTCCCCCATAGAAAGATACACAAAGTCACCTGGCTCTCACCAGACCTCCACACCGGAAACCAGATAGACCATATATGCATTTCCAAGAAGTTCCGGAGGTCCCTGCAAGATGTACGTGTTAGAAGAGGAGCGGACGTGGCTTCAGACCACCACCTTCTTGTTGCACGTGTCAAGCTTAAACTTAAAAGGAATTGGGCAGTAGAATTAAACCAGCGAAAGAAGTTCAACACAATACTTCTCAGAGACCCAACCAAACGCCAGGAATTCAAGCTGGCACTTGCAAACAAATTCCAAGTCCTGCAAGAAATAATTGATGAAGAGGAAGCAACAATAGACAAGGAGTGGAGGATAGTGGAAACAACAATAAAGACAGTTTGTCAAGAAGTATTGGGCCCACAGAAACGCAACCACAAGGAATGGATCTCAACGGTCTCTTTGAAGAAAATAGAACAGAGAAGAGAAATGAAGGCAGTACTAAATAGCAGCCGGACACGTGCAGAGAAGGCCAAGGCACAGGAACAATACACACAAGCAAACAAGAGTGTAAAGAAGAGCATCAAAGCCGACAAAAAGAATTATGCAGATGCTCTAGCTGCAGAAGCGGAGGAAGCAGCCAGAAATGGAAATATGAAAGACTTGTATACCATCACCAAGAAGTTATCTGGAAAGTTTAGTAAACCTGAAAGACCGGTGAAAGATAAAGAAGGAAAGCAGATAATCGATGACGAAGGACAAAAGAGAAGATGGGTGGAATACTTTGAAGAGCTACTCAACAGGCCAGCTCCACCAGACCCACCTGATATCCAGCCGGCAGACATAGACCTCCCGATAGACTGCAATGCACCTACAAAGGAAGAAATACGCCAAGCCATCAAGAAGCTTAAAAGCGGAAAAGCACCTGGACCAGATGATATCCCTGCGGAGGCACTGAAAGCGGACGTGGAGACTACAGTAGAGCTCTTACACCCCCTCTTCCAAAAGATCTGGGAAGAGGAGCAAGTCCCAACAGAGTGGAAAGAGGGACTACTCATTAAACTCCCTAAGAAAGGAAACTTGAGCACCTGCTCTAACTATAGAGGAATTACCCTACTATCAATCCCAGGAAAAGTGTTCAACAGGATTCTGCTTGGCAGAATGCAGGCTGCTGTTGATACGAAGCTGCGAGATCAGCAAGCTGGTTTCCGCAAGGATAGATCCTGCACTGACCAAATAGCTACACTGCGCATCATCCTGGAGCAGTCGCTCGAGTGGAATTCCCCCCTATATGTCAACTTTATTGACTATGAAAAGGCTTTCGACAGCGTAGACAGGGAATCACTTTGGAAGCTGCTAAGACACTATGGGGTCCCTACAAAAATTACCTCTATAATTAAGAACTCTTATGAAGGATTGAAATGCAGAGTGATCCACAGAGGCCACCCAACAGAGGCATTCCAAGTACGGACGGGAGTGAGACAAGGCTGTTTACTGTCGCCATTTCTGTTTCTGCTAGCGATAGACTGGGTAATGAAGACATCAACATCGGATAAGCGTAATGGCATCCAGTGGACGTTATGGTCACAACTAGACGATCTAGATTTCGCGGATGACCTGGCACTACTCGCACATACTCAGCAACAGATGCAGGAAAAGACCAACATTGTGACGGAAAACTCCACTCGCCTTGGCCTCAACATCCACAAAGGGAAGACCAAGTTCCTTAAGGTCAACGCAGAAAACACATCGCCTATCACTCTCAATGGTGAAGCGCTAGAGGAAACTGAAGAATTCACCTATCTAGGCAGCATCGTCAATAAGAAGGGTGGATCCGATGCCGATGTAAGGGCAAGAGTTGGCAAGGCCAGGACAGCCTTCCTCCAACTTAAGAATATCTGGAGCTCAAGAGAAATATCCCTGAAAACAAAGTTTAAGATCTTCAACTCAAACGTGAAGTCTGTCTTACTCTATGGTGCAGAGACTTGGAGGACCACAGCTACTAACACCAAGAAGATCCAGACTTTCATAAACTCATGTCTCAGGAGGATTATGCATATACGCTGGCCAGACATGATCAGTAACGATGAGCTCTGGAGTCGCACAGGGCAACAGGCAGCCGATCTGGAGATCATGCAAAAAAGATGGAGATGGTTGGGGCACACACTCCGAAAACCAGCATCCAACATCACCAGACAGTCCCTATCATGGAACCCCCAAGGAAAGAGGAAGAGAGGCCGACCCCGTAACAGCTGGCGCCGAGACCTGGATGCAGACGTCAAGAGAACAGGCCATTCATGGGGACAGTTGGAAAGACTCGCTCGGGACCGGGATGGCTGGAGAGCCCTTGTTGGTGGCCTATGCCCCGAGAGGGGTAGTAGGCGTAAGTAAGTAAGTAAATTAAATAGACATGCATGCATACCCAGGGGCGAAGCCACAAGGAGGTGAGGGGGGGGGGTTAGATGGGGGTAAGCCTCCCTGATATTTTTGAGAAAAAAAAAACAACACTTTTTTCAACAGTTTATTTTCAAATACTAATCTATAGCTTACTCAAATGTAGGCCTACCACAAACGTGCTGAAAAACTAGTTTTTGTCACGCTGAAGCCCCATTTTAATGATTTCAGTCATTTTTCACCTGCTTACGTTTTCTATAGCCCTACTAAAACTACTAATAATTGTTCTAAAGCTAATAAGCATTAGATACATTTTTGTCCTGCCAAAGTTCAGCCCATGCCTGAAAAAAATGTCTTGACTACCCTCTGCGCATACTATCGTAGGCCTGCTATTTTTCATTTTTAAAAAATTTATCATTTGAGGTCAGCTATTGCTTCTCTGGCTGACTAGCAATTCTATCGCACTGACAGTGGTACAAAAGATATTGAAAGAAGCCGACCACTTCGACTTCATCTGATGTAGCTGTCGTGTTAAGTTCCTCATGAGGATCTACTCAGTGCCATTAAATCCAGAAAACTCCGATGGTATGGGCATGTGGCAAGATCCGAAGGCCTGGCAAAAACCATCCTGCAGGGCACAGTGCGAGGTGGAAGAAAGAGAGGCAGGCAGAAGAGACGATGGGATGATGACATCAAGGAGTGGACCGGCTTGTCTCTTGCAGACTCCCAGAGGGCGGCGCAGGACCGAGACAAATGGCCCAAAATTATCCAACTGTAAAAAAATGGTGCCCCAACGACCCTCGCTCGGGTTATGGGATAGAAGAAGAAGAAGTTACGCACAGATAGTGTAATTGCCCAGTACATGAACTGTGCAACTTTTTGCCCAGTTCAAATAATTATAAATGTGTTTTCTTTAATAAAACATCATATTTAAAGAATGTGAATGTGTGACCAACGATATCAATGATTATAATTTATGGTATTTAAATTTTCCCTTTCCCCTCTGTTTAAACTTTTGTAGGCCTACACGAGTCACTTGACTCACTTGCACAGTTCATGAAATAAGTTAAAATTTGGCAAAAAGTTACACAGTTCATGTACTGGGCAGTAAATTACAGTATCTGTGCGTTACACGTAGCGTAGGCTATAATTATTATAGTTATAGGCCTATATATTATCAAAATATAGGATGTGTAGGCCTAGATAGTTGAGACCTAGCTTACCTTATTATAATTATAATGTTATTTCGTTGGTGTAATTTTAAGCCTAGGTCAACATGAAAACTACTTGACTTAAAATTAATAGTTTATAGCCTTTATTCTTTATGATTAGGCCTATGTATGTTCATGAAAGATAAAATGCAGTCTAAATACTAAATAAACTAGAAAGTAATAATTTGTAGTAGGCTACTAGAGTCTATTTTAACTTTGAACTTCTTGGACTTTTTAATCACAAAGAGCAGTGATACCATAGACCAGGGGTCGGGAGCCCATGACTCGCGAGCCAGATGTGGCTCTTTTGATAGCTGCGTCTGGCTCGCAGACAATTTAATTGTTCGATTATTTAAAAAATGTTTTTTTTTAAAGACTTTTTGATCTACATATTAATTGCATATCAATATTTCATTCTACAAATGAGCTAAAGTCTTCTGCAGCTCAGCATCAGAAGAATTCAGAGACATAATTATTGTACTTTTAGTGTTGAAATTACACAAAATGCACACATTTACTTGAATTTTTAGTTTTAAACATAATGTATGGCTCTCACAGAATTACTTTTCAAAATATGTGTTGTCATGGCTCTCTCAGACAAAAAGGTTTCCGACTTCTGCCATTGACTATAATATATAAGGATAATAAAAAATAATAATAAAATAGAGCAAGCGGTCCATCTTATTATAGTCTATAATCTATGGCAGTGATGGCGAATCTTTTTGAGGCCGCGTGCCCAAAATGCAACACAAGACCAACTTATTCCTTTGAACGTGCCAACACAGCAATGAAAACGAAATACTGAGGTTTTTACTTTAGAAAAACAACAGCTCATACTGTTGTCCCAACTAATTAACATGTTTTGTCCAAAAATAATAAATTAAATTGAATGATACAAACAGTCTTTTATATAAAACAATTAACTAAGCTTATAGTAAATGAAAAAAATATAAATATACTACAATTACACAATTACAGGTTGGCCTTAGTTAACATAGATAATGTGATTAGTTAACATAGATAATGTGTTTTGTTATTGTGTGCATGCTGATAATTTATCAAGCCTTGGCTCATATTCCGTAACTTTAAGGGCGACACATGCAACACTCCTGTAATCTGTCAGTCTGTTTCTGGTATCAGATTTGATATCATTTAAAGTTGAAAACAACTGCTTACAAGCATAAGATGGCCCAAACAAAGTAAGAAGTGCAATCCCAAGTGCTTTCATCGACTTGAAATTATTTGGCAGAGAATTCCACACTTTAAGGATTTCATCATCAGAGCTACCAACTGTGCTGTCCTTTGCCATCCTTTCACGCTCTCAAGTGTTTCACACAGATAATAGAATGCACATTTTCAGATAGAGCTTTCTATAAATCCAATAGCTCCATTTCCAGATTTTCCTAAATCTAACCACAATAAGCAGGAAAGATCAACTTCTTCAAATTTGGCTTTATCCGGGGAAGTAAGAAAACAGAGATTTGTCTCCATCTTACGCAACTGTACAAAGCTATTACTGAAATTCTCCTTTGCAGCTACTACAATGCTAGAAAATTCCTTGTAGATTTCCTGATTGCTTGTAGGATTGTCGGTAAATTTTATATAGAATTTTGTAAATGCATTTTTACATTTGTAAAATATTTCAGCTGCCTACTAGGTAGGTCTCTTTCAATCTCAAAAACCTGCAGTTTGCTTTCAAATGTTCTGATCCGTAAACATTATTTCTGCTGTTTTCCCCTGAATCTTGCAGTTTTTTATTCAGCTCATCAAAGTGTGCTGTAAAATCTGTAAACAAACATCTACTGAGGTTGGTAAGCCAGACCATATCAGTGAGCTGTGGATAACCCTGCCCCTTTTGATTCATAAGCAGCCTAATTTCATTCAAGCATGCCACAAATCTCTCCAATGTTCGTCCTCTGCTCAGCTACCGAAATTATTGTACATGAGTAAAATATTGTAGGCCTAATGCGCCTTGCCCTCATCAAGAAGTGCGTGAAACGGTAGACAATTAAGGTCACAAGCCATGAAGCAATTGACCATTTTGTGACATGTTTGAGGTTATCATCTAATTTATTGCTGCTATCACTGACACAAAGAGCTTATATGGCGTATAATACAGTGAAACTGAACGAATGGGTGTTTTGCTTCTTTAACTGTATGAAACCAGATGTGTCCCCCACCATGCAAGGTTCCCCGTCATGAGTAACTGAAACAACTTTTTCTGGTTTTATATTTTGCGCCAAAAAAGCTTCCATAACAGCATTGTAGATATCTATCCCTTTCAGAGAAAGATAACAATTTTGGTAAATGCTCGCGTGCCCACAGAAATGGCTCTGCGTGCCAGCTGTGGCACGCGTGCCATAGGTTCGCCATTACTGATCTATGGCATTCTACTATGGTGTTACGTTACCGCTCTAAATTTTCAGTTTCAGAAAAGGCAAGTTGAGCTCTTAAAAAAACCCAGAAAAACCAGGATAAAATAATCATGGTCTCTGTGACATATTTTTTTAAATAAACACAACTTCAATATGTTCAAATATCATATTTTCTTACATAATAAAATTATATATCAATTGACAAAGCATTTTAAGCAGAACATAATTAAAATTTATAAAATACCTAGAAAAGTTTTAATAACTGTTTAGAAATAAAATTATCATAAATTATAATTGGCAATACACATAATAAGAGTGACTTCCCTTCAAGGAAGCTGTAAAGTTAGTGTTACACTCGAACCGAACAACAAAATCTGAACACGCTGCACATATTCATATAGATCTAGATCTAATCAAAATATAAATACAATAGACCTATATTATACAAATTGAACCATCTCTCTCAAAATATACTTTTAGAAGGACAGATAAAGTCACCGGAAGACAATCAATATTTTTAATGTGTAAGTCAAGTGTAGGCTGTGTTGCTCTGTTTGTTCTCATAAATAATTTACATTTACATATTAATATAAATATATAATCATATTAAATATTTTGTTAATATATAGTATAGTATGACAATAGGGATAGAACTTGAGTAGGAACAGGGACTTAGATGGAGAAACATATACCTTACTTTCCCATATCACTAATGTCTGTAGGCCTATTGAACGGTTGTTTAAACTAAATGAAGCCCTGCCTTTATTTATTTGATTCTGTTTGCCTTCCTTATGCGCGATTGAAACCATTTTTAAGGAAAGTTTCCAAATTAAGTGATTATTGCGTAACTTTTATGTTTAAAAGGAATGCATTTTTGAAAAGTTAAAAGGCTGTGAAACCCCTGGAAGTCGGGATGCGACTTATGCGCGGGTCAATGACAACATATAAGAAAAACAATCTTTAACTAGGGGTGCGACTTATGCACCGGTGCGACTTATGCACCGGTGCGACTTATACGAGAGTATACAAGGTAATTATCACATACAAAAGAATGCATGCAGTTTTGTTACCACATCTTAAGCTGTGCTTAGGTTCGTCTATTCCAACGCAATCCTGGCTGCAATAATAAACATTGCAGCATTTGTAGCAGGTTAATCGTTTCTTGTCTACACACTTCTTGTCACATTGAAGGCAAAACAGGATTGGTTCCTCAGATTTTTTTTTGATTTTTTTAATCACCCATGTCTTCCTTGAACGCACTAAAAAAAATCTTAAACTAGGGGTGCGACTTATCCACTTATACGCGAGTACATATGGTATGTAGTGTACAAGAGAGAAGAGAATTAACTTGACTTTAGCATAAAATCCCATATAGCTCTAAAATGTCTATTTTTAGGAACACGAAAAAACAAAGCCTTCATGCTAATACATATAATGTCATGTTGCTAAAACAATTACAAGGCACACAAACAGGGTCATCCTGGCAAGAAAGAACAAAGTGAGGAGAGCTAGAAGGAAGGTGCCAAAAGGTGCTAGAATGGTCACGCAAAAACTGCTACATAAAAAAGTCCTGTACCCTATTAACATTGCTAGTAACAAAATTTGTTTTTTTTCAATATAAAGAACTACATTATTATGTAATTTTGTGTTAAAAATTGACATTAGAATCTGTAAACATTTAATATAAGGATATTCAGAAAAAAGAAAAAATAATATTTACCTTTTTCATTACAGTAAACATTTGTTCGTGTTCTAGACTGCAGGAGCAGTAAAAACAATTTGTATCAAATATGAATGAAGTAGACCCAAATTTTAGAGAACAGCTGGGGAATATAACAAAGCAAATACAAGAGGTGGTCAAAGAGGTTTTTTTAAAACAGTCCTTACAAGGTCAAGGAATTTGTGAATTGTTTGGACATCCTAATAGTATCAGAGAAAAAAATGTAAGTAATACACATTTTTCTTTCTAATATTTTTCTTGCCTCTGCAGTAGCCTCCCTTGTTTATGCTAACACATACAGTCATCTATATATAATACAATCTAAATTCCATGGTGTCGCCCTGGGGGAAAAAAAAACAGGCCTGTATAAGCTACAGATTAAAATATTTATAAACTACAATAAACAGAAAGCTATAGATCTAATAATTAAAAAAAAATTTTTTTTTTACTGAAGACATTTAAAATTAGGAAAGTAATTTAAAATAAATATTGTAATTGGGTTAAAAATAGGCAAGTCTTTTTATTTAACAAAAAGCTAAATTGCCCTGTGTTGCCCGTGGATTTACAATTATTTTTCTTTTTTAAATTTAAAGTGATATTAATTGAAATAAAAATAAATAAATTTAGAAATAAAAAAAGGTATAGACTATCTGGGACCAACAAAAGATGAAAATAGAGGTGGAGGATGCACACCAATAGAGAGGTCTATGAGTTATATGAAGACCCTACTATTGTGGCCGAGATAAAGAAGGGCAGACTACGCTGGACAGGCCACCTGGGACGAATGCCAAACAGCAGAGGAGCAAAAGTAATATATACTTAGAACCCCAGAGGAAAACGACCCAAAGGCAGACCCAGACTGAGATGGTTGGACAATGTCGAGCTGGATCTGCGACAGATCAGGGTCCAGGCCTGGAAAAAGAAGACGATAGATAGGTCCTAGTGGAAGGAAGGGTGAGGTAGTTAGCCAGTGGCCTCCATGGGCTGTAGCGCCAAAGATGATGATGGTGATAGACTTATAGTAATAGAGAATCAAACCTGGGTCAACCGCATGGCAGTCCAATACGTTATCCACTAAACTGAGCATGGGCTGTAGCGCCAAAGATGATGATGGTGATAGACTAATAGAGAATCAAACCTGGGTCAACCGCATGGCAGTCCAATACGTTATCCACTCAGCTAGCGAGGACAAATATGCTAAGTCAAATTGCAAAGGTAAAATATGAGGCAATAAGGTCACATGTCTTTAAAAAAAAAAATTTGGTTAAACACACACAAAGAGCTTTATATATATAGACAAGCTACATTGCCCGGCGTTGCCCGGGTGAATAAAAAAAGGACTGTCTGGGGTGCAGATAACAAATTTATAAACTACACTTACTGAATACTTTTAGGAAAGTAAATAAATATTGTAATAGGGTAAAAAAAATAGTCAAATATTTTTATTTAACAAAATCTATATTGCCTATAGATTTACAATGTCTTTTGTTTTTAAAAGTTTGAAAAATTAATTGTCGAAAAAAAAATATAGTCTAACTGGAGAATCGAACCCTGGTCGCCCGTATAGCAGTCCACTACGTTTACCACTGAGCTATCGAAGACACATGTCCGATGAGAAAAATTATTAGACGGTATATTGGGCTAGGCCTAGATAGGTCAGTGACACACGTGTTTTCAAATTGACCAATGGGGATCCTCGCGGGGCTTAACACTGTCTTTTTATATATATAGATATAGAAAGAGAGATAAAAGTGAACGTTTGTGGGTGTGTACATGTTGCATTTTAATGCATTGCAAAATGATACAAAATTAGGCACAAATATTTATTGTGTTATTGCAGTTAACACTCTTTAGACAATGACCATCTTGATCAATGGAACTAATGGTGAGGAAAATTATGCCCTGACAAGATTAGTTTTAGAATATCAGCCTCTATTTCTACATTCTAGTGGATGTTCAAATTCTCTTTGTGCAGAAATAGCTTCTCTTCATCTCCCCCTTTCCATCCAATCCATTCATTATTTAGCTTGAGTTTGGCTTAATATTGTCTCAGAAAATAAAAAGATAATTATTCATGGAATCTAACCCCTTATTCAGCCCCATTACTATAAAAAGACAGTGTATTGCTGTAAATAGTTCTCATACCTTATTCTTTTTTGCTTGCTAATATTTCATTTGTGGAATAACATTAACCTGTCAATGTTTTAAGCTGCATTCATTTACTATATTTAATAGTCAATTACTATCTAATAACCTGTGTTTAAACTAATTATTACGCCGGTGCTTGTGCATCTTAAACATAAAATAAATATTTTGATTAAAGCAAATAATTTCCCTATTTTCTGCAATTCGATTTCATAAAGATTTATTAAATTGTCATAATGTTCAATGAACTGTTATAGCTGAAGTGTAAGCCACACTTTCAAAGCAGCTCACGCAAAAAAAAATGTGCACGATTATATACAGACTGTAGTGGTCAAAAAATAATTTAAGTCCTAACAAACCAAGGTCATTTCTCCCTAAATAACTATGGTGTGAAGAGCCCGTTGGTAATTCCCAAACACTACAACATTCTAGGAAACACTTTGATTTCATGTCACTTATGCTGCTTGTGGGGGATTCCAAAAAAGCAGATTGAGAGACTCCAGAAGGTGCAAAACAATGCTGCACGCATAGTATCTCTGGTCGAGAGGTCCGCACACATCTTCCCTATACTTCGGGATCTCCACTGGCTCCCCATGCAGAAGTGAATTGAATATAAGCTTCTCTCCCTGACATTCAGCTGCTTGGATGGCACTGCACCTTACTATCTTCAGAACCTTCTTACAGAATATGCCCCATCAAGAGATCTGCGTTCAAGTGCACAGTCGTTGCTCAAGGCTCCCAGTCTTATTGGACATAGGAAAAAAACTTTTGGTGTCTGCGCCTTTGAGTCAGTGGCTCCAGTATTGTAAAACAACTTACCTCTTGCACTAAAGCATATTGAATCAAAGTCATTTAAAAAGAACTTAAAGACATATCTGTTTAATTAGTCATTGTCTAATTGTGTTCTTGTAATCATGTCAAAACACCGCACTGAGCATGCTATTATAGCATGGATAGGTGCGCTATATAAATAGTCATTTATTATTATTATTATTACTTATGAAAACAATAACTCAATGAAATAAAATTATATGTTTTTCTCTTTTAAAAAAACAACAGAAACGTGTCATAAAATCAGGACCGAATAAAACATTTTCTGAAGGCGTGTGCCAAGTGGATGTATCATGTCAACAAGGACTAAACTGTACTAAAGAATTCTCCAAGGTCCAAAGACAAGTTCCTCTTGATGGAAATCCAGTTATTCGTAGACATGGAAGAACAAAATCACAAACATCTTCTTCAACTACTCATTTGAAGAGACAGCAACAAAATAATACTGGTCAAAGATCATTTAAATGTTTGATGTGTCAGAAACTTTTTTTCAAATGGAAACCTTTCAGGCTTCACGTAAGATCACATGTTTATAAAAAACAATTTCTTTGTACAATATGCCATAGAGAATTTAATTGCAATTCACATTTAAAGCAGCACCAAGTAGTTCATACTAGTGAAAAGTCATTTAAATGTTTAATATGTAATAAAGTATTTTCTCTACATTCAAATTTAAAAAGACACCTAGCTGTTCATTCTTGTGATAAATCATATAAATGCCAAGTAGGTCAATGCTGTAAAGAATTTTCTCAAATTGCTCATTTAAAGACTCACCTAGCTGTTCATACTAGTGAAAAACCATATAAATGCCAAGTAGGTCAATGTCGTAAAACATTTTCTCTACTTTCCTATTTAAAGAGACACCAAGCTGTTCATACTGGTGAAAAACCATATAAATGCCAAGTAGGTCTATGTCGTAAAACATTTTCTAAAATTGTTAATTTAAAGAGGCATCAAACTGTTCATATTGGTGAAAAATCATATAAATGCCAAGTAGGTCAATGTAGAGCATTTTCTCAAATTGCTCATTTAAAGACTCACCAAGCTGTTCATACTGGTGAAAAACCATATAAATGCCAAGAAGGTCAATGCCATAAAGCATTTTCTCGACTTTCATATTTAAAAAGACACCAAGTTGTTCATACTGGTGAAAAACCATATAAATGCCAAGTAGGTCTATGTCGTAAAGCATTTTGTCGACGTGAACATTTAAAGACTCACCAAGTTATTCATACTGGTGAAAAACCATATAAATGCCAAGTAGGTCTATGTCGTAAAGCATTTTGTCGACGTGAACATTTAAAGACTCACCAAGCTGTTCATACTGGTGAAAAACCATATAAATGCCAAGAAGGTCAATGCCATAAAGCATTTTCTCTACTTTCATCTTTTAAAAGACACCAAGTTGTTCATACTGGTGAAAAACCATATAAATGCCAAGTAGGTCTATGTCGTAAAGCATTTTTTCGACGTGAACATTTAAAGACTCACCAAGCTGTTCATACTGGTGAAAAGCCATATAAATGCCAAGTAGGTCTATGCCATAAAGCATTTTCTCTACTTTCATATTTAAAAAGACACCAAGTTGTTCATACTTGTTGATATCACAGAACTTTTTTCTAACATATTTTTTTTTTACATTTTAAAGTTTAACATTCCTTTATCATGTATGAAAAAAAAAGATTTTTCCATAGCAACAGTGTGTATGTAATAAAAATCAAATTAGTTTTTTTTTCATAGCCTAAAATTAAAATGCAGACATATAATAACATTTCATAATTAAAAATTTGATACAGAATTTTTAACATACTAACTGGATTTCCAACCTGTTTTTTTATTTTATTAAAAATATTAAAAGTTGATTTATAAATGGTTGAATACCTTTTGATTAATTAATAACATTCATATTAATCCCTTGTTTTTTTCCTTGTTGTGTATGTTTGCATTATATTTAGATAACATTTTGAAGCTATATTTTTTTTTACTGTAACATGTATTATATTATTTTAACTCCTTCATAAATTGATATATCTCTTATCTTATATGTTACAGACACTCCTTCTATACAGAAGATTATCGCATATAGATTTCTCACCTTTTTTTTTACATGAACTCTTTGTAAGCTTTTCCTTAGAGACCCATTTTGTTCATTTTATTTTTGTTGTCAATTTAACTCAGTTGATTGTTGTAATAATTTAAACTGTTTTAATTTTTAGATACGTTGGTATATAATATATTATAATAATGTATTAACACTTACACTTACATAAATTTAATGGACCAATTATAATTGTTTTACCATCATTCCTATTTTATAAAAGAGTTATTAGTGTTTTGGAAAATTGATTTGATTTTTCAAGTTTGGGAAAACTGACCAGGGCTTATGAAAGTTTACTAATTTTGCCAAAACTGACAAAGTAACACGAAAAATATTTGATTTACCAATACATTTTTTTAAAGGTAAAAACTATGTTATTCATTTTAGAAAATCTTAATGTACCCATCATATGTTTTTGTTTAATTGTTCTTTATGTTGATACTTATAATTAAAAGCATTGACAAGCATTTTTTTATTTTTGGACTACTTATATGCTGTACCAGACATTAAGATATTTCACATGTACTGGTATAAGTTGGTTTGTGAATTTTGGTTAAGTTAAATATTTGAAAAAATGTACTGAATTTTATTTTTATGATTTTAGGGTATGAACCACTGATTTACTGATCTATGTAGATCAGTGGTATGAACCTGGTATATAAGTATAATATAAAGCACCCACATGTACCTGTAATTGTTATGTAATAATTTTGATGATTAAACTGAAACCTTCTCATTCTACAATTTACAAAGAAATTATTGATACCTAAATAAGATAAACTTTTTAGGCCCTATTTGTAAGTTTTTACTTTTAAATAAACACCTTCTTGGCAAATTTTTTGTGTCAACCAGAAAATATGTAAGATATGAGTTTTGAAACATAAAAAGCTATGATTCAATAGAGGGCTATTGAAAACCATGAAATTGAAATAAAAGACATAAGAATCATATAAATTAAATGGTTTCAAACTTTTCTATGAAATAAATCATAAAATGGCCAGAATAATAATAAATACATTTAACAAAAATATGGGGGTTGGGAGGGGGAAGGACTCAATAGACGATGTGTGAATCTCCACCTAATGCTATAAATTTAGCATTCTTGGGGAGGGGGGAGTGGCCACACACACAAATATTACTTATATTGAAATGGAGGGTCCTCAAACTACACTTTTTTTTGCCCAATTTAAAATCCTTATTGAGGCAACTAGTCTCAATATTTTTCATCCATTATAGGCTATATTAAACTTCATTTCTTCTTTTTTTTTGTGAGTGACAATGGGTTAAAAAAATATAAAAGGCTTATAATACATAACAATAATGCACTTGAAGGATTATGTAAAAAGCTTTTTAAAGGAGTATTTGTTATTTGTTAATTTTTTTTCTTTAAAAAAAAAACACACGCAAAAAAAAAACAGCTTTATAACGGTTTCATTTTTATGTAAATTTATGAAAGCATTCTCTTATTTGCCTTTTTCAATGTTCTTTCAATGTTCATCGGTTTTGCTAAACAAGAAATAAACTTCCCATTGACTGTTTGAGATGAAGGTTAATGAGGGTTTCTGTTTTTGTTGTTTTTGTTTATTCTAGGCCTGGTACCTTATGTACCAACAGATGCTGAACTAATAATTCACTCTACACTCACTTTACAAAGAAATTATGGATTCTAAAATTAGATAAAGTAAATATATTATAGAGCATATTCAAATGTGTAGGTCTAAACTTTTAAATTAAAACCTTCTCTCCTTGGCAAACATTTCATTTCATCAAGCAGAAAATATGCTAATATGCTTGCTTTACAATTTATTGAGTTTTGAAAAGCAAAAGCTTTTGAGTCAGTTGATGGCTATTCAGAACAATGACATATGTATATATAGGGCTCTATATATACACATAGCAATTTCAAAACTTTTCTATGAAATAAACCATAAAATGGCCAGAATAATAGGCGAATAATAAATATATGGGGTTTGGTGGCCGAGCGGCAGCGCGTTTGACTGGCGTACCGAAGGTCTTGGGTTTAAATCCTGGTGAAGGCTAGGATTTTTTCCCCGCGCATGGAAGGGTGTCCCTGAGCCTACCCAGCTCTGAGAGGTACCCGACCTTAGTTGGGGTAAAGCAAATAAGGCATTGTGCTGGCCGCATAACCACCAAGTATGCCATGGCCACAGAAACTGGTGAACGCTGCTTCACCGGCCCAATGATCAATTTACACAATAAATAAATAGGGGGGGGGGGAGACTAGATAGACTTGTATTGTACTTGTACGAATAGTCGGATAATAGGCCTATCTGTCCCTTATGCCATAATATTTATTAATATTAGCATTCTCGGTGGGGATGATCACAAAAATACTAGTTTAATGTGAAGGGTCCTCAAACTATTTTTGAAAGACATAGCCTAGGCCTACAGTATTAAATTAGCGTAGGCCTTTTTTTTTTTGTCAAAAGACTATAGGACTAATAAAAGACTATAGACTATAGGCCTGTGTAGATCCTTATATATAACGACTAGGTCTAATGGAACTATAAATGGCTGTGGGTTAAAATTGGTAAGATATAGGCCTACAATTGTCAAACGCCTGTCAAGGGTGCAAAAAATAGGGAGGGACAATGTACCTATAGGTTTGGGTGCAGTGTGACATTGCTGGTGGCATTAAGCACAGAATTGTGCTTTTGAAACAAGTCCCTTTTGTGTGCACTTTGTGCTGCCCTAACCGCAGTGACATCACATCTTCTGACAGTACGGTAGCCCCTATATAAGATCTTGTTTAGCTTAATTGTATTTTAGTTAGCCTTTTAGATATCTTATTTCTTTGAGTATTTTCTTTAAAAATCGATATGGCAGATAGTAAAGTTTAATATGTCAATCATTCATTTTTTTAATAAACACATTTTTGATTACTTTGCAGATTTTTAAGTCTTCAATTTCAATGTGTTTTTTTTTGTTTGAAAGTACAGTAGCCTATATAGATCTAGTCATCATTCGTTTTGACGGGCATAAATACTATTAATATATTAATAGTCTTTGACTTGAGTTTACCCTTCATTATAAATTATATTATAAAGTATAATCAAAGACTACATAGAGTAGACTGCTCTAACTTCGACCGATTAAATTACGAACGGCAACAATCTCGTTTTTCTTTTCGCTATAAATCGGCAACCAATCATGATTGCGATTTTATTTTTTCAACGTTGTTTCGTGTTCTTTCTGCTGATTGGATGGGTACTAAACTTCTTAGCCAATAGTTTTAAGGAATACAAAAAAAAGTCCCCTAGTTTCCCTACCCCCCAAGCTTTATTATATGTATCTAACTTCGACCGGGGTTGCTCTAACTTCGACCAGCTGATTGCTAACTTCGACCGCTCATTAAAATAGCCTCAGAGAAATGTTATTTTAAACAAAAACGTTTTAAAATCTACAACTATTTATCTAAACTAAATACTTATAATTTTAAAGGAGATTTCACTAGCCAGTATGTATTAATTACATGCACAGTACTACGTAGGCCATATATATATATGGTCTATATAGATAGGTCGAAAATAGAGTTTTTGCGCTGGTCGAAGTTAGAGCGAGGTATACATTTTATGGTTTTAACTTCGACCGCTTTGTTTTTCTTTTTTTTTTTTTTTATAAAAAAATATTTTTCAAAGGCTAACTAAAAAAACAATATGTAGTTTAACCTATTTCTTTGCTATATATATATTTTAAACAAATAAATAACATAAAAAAACTCATGTTTTAAGCATTGTGAAGCGATACATTGTATAATCAGAAAAACTTGAAAATCAACGCATACTCCGCATAGGTCCAAAAAAGACAAAGGTCGCAGTGTAAGCCTCTGTTGTCCGGTGTCGTCCGCTAAAACGGCTAAAAATAGTCATTATATTTTTAGACTACTTTTCCTGCCTTTCAATCGCGAGACGATAAAAATAAAAATGTATTAAGCAATCATAATCGTTATTTTTTTAGAATTTTTTTTCTGCGCCCTATAGAGAAATCGGTCGAAGTTAGAAACTGGTCGAAGTTAGAGCAGTCTACCCTAATAGATAAACTGTGGGTTTACCCCACTGATAGTTTACCCAAACCCGTAGTAATCTCGAATGAATAGAACTCTCGCGGAAATAGAAAAGAAGTTAAACTAATCGTGGAAACTTGCAGACGATTTTCATAAAGTCAAACTAAAGGTTCCAGTGGTTCCAGTGCCAGTGTGAAAAAAAGATCTTAAAATAACACAATTTGACACTGTCTGGTACTAAGAGTCGGGTAGCTAGATCTTATTGAGTTACCTCTTTGACGTCTGGGTGGATTATTTCTTCTATTTCTCAATTAATAAGTCACTACATTATTTTATTTTTTAAGTTAGCCCTAAATTTTAGCAGTCATTCAACAGATTCAACTTTAACAATAAATGAGTTGAATAAAACGATAGTTGCAGCACATCAAATCATCAAATAGTTTATTGTCATAAATAAATAAATTATTGCTTATAGCCTACATGCTCTTTCATAGCAAAAGCCTACATAAAAATAAAGCACATAGAAAATAGTGTAATCCAATTTGAAACATAACATTAAACTAAACTAAACATATAATTATAAGTTATAACTGTATACTGTATAGTATATATTATATACTCTATAATTCTATATCTATATAACATTCACAAATCCATTTCTTCAACTTAGGGACTTAGGCTTACAAGTTACAATAAAATATCATAGGTCGTTTCACTCGGAGGCCCAGGCCAGAGGTTATCATATTATTATTGTTTTCCCTATCGCATGACTTTACTTCCTGTCATTTGACTAAATTTACCTAGACTAGTTCACAAAATTCCCGTGATATGATACTCTCAATCATGATTGTTTTACGGGACTTAGGCCATGCAGGAGTTTTGGGCCTAGTGGACGTAATAATCTTCTATCTAGAAGGAACGTCTGTAAACTTATAATATAATTTGACAGTATTTTCATGGTGATTTAAAGATTACATAAGTTATTTCTCTTTGACTATAAATTAAACCTTGACAGTATTGACAGTATAATATTATATTATTAAAGATCCCTGAGTCCGAGAATTCACTGAAAATAAATAATTTCACTTTAAAGACCCTTTTGTCCCGATTACGAAAATGTAGGTTTTGTTGAGTGATTGCATTTCTGTTATTTTCATTTATTATTTATTCAATTTACATTGTGACTCATTGTCAATTATGATTAGGCCTACATTAACAAATTTAGAGACATAAGACCACAGCATGTAAACTCGACAGCTACAACCTTCCTTTATTCTGTGAGTCTAGACCCGAACCACGGATGAGCGTAGGACGCAATAATCTTCTTTATAGAAGGAGCGTCTGTAATGTATAAGATAAGATAAGAGTCAGTAGTCCAATGGTGTTAGTGTGACTATTGATTATATTATAATAAATATATTTATAATATATAATCTTATAGCTGTACCTATATCGATCCACAGTGCCAATGATATGCCACAGTATAGCCTGACCATTAGGCCTAATAGACTATTATAAAAATGGAAAAAAGTAAATGGTTGAGACTTTATATGAACTGCAAGAGATGTGATGCGCCATTTGTATGCAAATACAGAACTATTTGTGAACATTGTAAAGAAGCTTAGTAAGATTTTTTTGTAACTTAAACTTCATATTATTATGCTGCTAATAGTCTTAATAGAAGGCAAATTAATTGTTATTTAAAATTATTTCTCTTCTAGAGAGGCCCCTAATTTAAGATTTTCTAAAGCATTGTTTCTTAAGTTTCAAATATGAGACGTTGATCATTAGACCATTACAATATTTTACTCTTATTGATTATTGTGAAATAGTTCATTGAAATGGCTATCTTCACCTTTAGGAATATTATGATTTAAAAAGTTAATTTAGGCTGCTATGAAAGTTTATTCTATATTAGGCTATATGAGCTGCACTATTGTGCTATTGCACCTGTCGTGGGTTCTATCCCTGCCTAGTGGACGTAATAATCTTCTATCTAGAAAGAACGTCTGTAAAACTTTTAAGAAGTCATATATGTTCAGGCCTATATTTATAAATATTAATATATCACCTGTGTTGGTGTGGCTAAGCTGGGAAGTGCGGAAGGTGTGAGGGGAAGCGCAGCCTTTCTGGATGTCATGTTGACCTAAGGGGTCTCCTGAAGTAATCTGATAATGTCTTAACCTGGAACATTAGTTGTAGCAGGTGTATATGTTAGTCTACACAATTTACTGCTTATTCCAGTGTGCACTGTAAATTAACGGGCGACTGAAATCACTGTTTTACTACTCTCTAAAGCTATTGTAGCAGTGAGTGTTGTTATACTGATAAAATCTCACACAAGAACGACTGCAAAGGACTCGGTCCAGAAGCCTCAAAGACATTTACTAACGGACCAGATTTTTCTAAAGGTATATGTCAAGTTAAAAAACATAAGAATTGTTGAAAATTAGGAGTTATAAATTACTACCAGTATTTCGCAGCCAGTTCATCTGAATGAATTTTACTAGCTACAATAAAAATTCATAATTTCTGTGACTTCTTTCGGACAAAATATTTAAAGCTGCAGAAATTTTAGTTCAACTTATTATGTGTCGAGGTTTAAGGAAAATAATCAACTGTCATTCTTTTAATTATGTTTACTTACTTTATTAAACTAAAAATAATTTCTTCTGCATAATATTCTAAATCCAGAAGGGTGTATGTTACATTTCCTGAGAAAATTTAACACAGTGTCCCTGTAAATTGATTTATCATTATAGTGCGTTCAAGAAAGACATGGGTGATTCAAAAAATATCAAAAAACTCTGAAGAACCAATCCTGTTTTGCCTTCAATGTGACAAGAAGTGTGTAGAAAAAGAACAATTAACCTGCTACAAATGCCGCAGTGTTTATTATTGCAGCGAGGATTGCGTTGGAATAGACCAACCTAAACACAGCTTAAGATGTGGTAACAAAACTGCATGCATTCTTTTGTATGTGATAATTACCGTGTATACTCTCGTATAAGTCGCACCGGTGCATAAGTCGCACCCCTAGTTAAAGATTGTTTTTCTTATATGTTGTCATTGACCCGCGCATAAGTCGCACCCCAACTTCCAGGGCTTACACTGTCTTTTAACTTTTAAAAAACGCATACCTTTTAAACATAAAAGTTCCTAAATATTCACCCTAATTTGGAAACTTTCCTTAAAAAATGGTTCAATGTTGCAAACATAATCAAATAAAGGCAAGGCTTCATTTATAGTCCCTATCCCTATTATTATATACTTTAGTGGGTCGACACACAAAAAAAGCCCTTAGAAAAGAATAAGCAATAGCCTAGTAATTCTACATCATAACAACCACCAATACAAGTGATATTTGCAGCTTAATGATAGAGTCGTGATGTTTTTGGAACTTTTTAAAAACAGTGTTAGGAAAGACATGGGTGATTCAAAAAATATCAAAAAACTCTGAAGAACCAATCCTGTTTTGCCTTCAATGTGACAAGAAGTGTGTAGAAAAAGAACAATTAACCTGCTACAAATGCCGCAGTGTTTATTATTGCAGCGAGGATTGCGTTGGAATAGACCAACCTAAACACAGCTTAAGATGTGGTAACAAAACTGCATGCATTCTTTTGTATGTGATAATTACCGTGTATACTCTCGTATAAGTCGCACCGGTGCATAAGTCGCACCCCTAGTTAAAGATTGTTTTTCTTATATGTTGTCATTGACCCGCGCATAAGTCGCACCCCAACTTCCAGGGCTTACACTGTCTTTTAACTTTTAAAAAACGCATACCTTTTAAACATAAAAGTTCCTAAATATTCACCCTAATTTGGAAACTTTCCTTAAAAAATGGTTCAATGTTGCAAACATAATCAAATAAAGGCAAGGCTTCATTTATAGTCCCTATCCCTATTATTATATACTTTAGTGGGTCGACACACAAAAAAAGCCCTTAGAAAAGAATAAGCAATAGCCTAGTAATTCTACATCATAACAACCACCAATACAAGTGATATTTGCAGCTTAATGACAGAGTCGTGATGTTTTTGGAACTTTTTAAAAACAGTGTTAGGTGTATAAGTCGCACCCCTACTTTTTGTCAAAATTTTGAGTAAAAAAAAGTGCGACTAAAACGCGAGTAGTCTATATACGGTAGGCTACCTTGTAATCTTTTGTTTAGAAGCTCTCATTAAAATAGTTCTAATCGTTAGTTGAAATTCATATATTATCTACATTTTGTGTGTGTTTTATTGTATATTTCAGGAACAGTAGCATTATTCCACTATGTAGAGGACAGTCTTTTCTATGGTCAGACATATCAGATTCTTAAAAAAAAAGGTCTATGTGACAGCATAGATATAAGGCCTTTTATAGATAATATTCATCATGAACTTGCACGTAAGTATTTTATAGGATAATTATATAATGCTTTTTAAGTGGTTTGACATGGGGAACGATGGTAATTTCTCAGCACGCATGTACCGAAGATCATGACTAGGATTTGTTCTTGGGTCTGGAGGGTGTCCCATTACTCTACTCGGCTCTGATGGGTACCTGATTGTAGCTTTGGATAAGTAATACTGAGCATTGTCAGCTTGTCTCCTATGCATGTGAAGACTGGAATTCGACGGACAGCGCAGAGGTATCACTAGCTGATCAACGTGCTGAAAAGCGATTGCCACAAATGTGTGGTGGAACGCAACGAGCACGGCATGACACGTAGAGTGCCCTGGTCATCCACTGCATCCAGTCGTCTTGACAACGTCTTGCCACTGGGTAAAGTGGGGCCTGAACGAGAGAGTGAGGATGACGCTGCGCAACCCTTCCTCACTTAAATCCAAATCACGCACCAGTCATCCTCATCATCGCCGAGCATTGTATTGTTCGGGCCACTCATCCCTTTGTATGCAGAAACTTGAGAACAATACTTCACTTGCCCTATAGATCCCATTGGTTGGAAACAGTAATTACTAGTTTAAAGAGCTGGATCACTGATCGATAAAACGAATGGATAGTGCCTCCAAAATAAATTTGAATGTGCAAATTGTGGCTAGAATTGACCACACTATCTACAGTATTCACTAATCAATATAAGCGAGTTAGAGAAATAAACCACCTATAATTAGAACAAATCTATACGATAAAAAGGAAGTTCAAGTCACTTGAAATGTAATTACGACTGGATGGTAATTTTCAATGTTCTTAGTGGCCATGACATTCAGTGGGATTGTGTGGCCATTTAGTCATTGTGAATGTCAGAAGACTGAGTTTTGCACTAGAAGTCTGTCCTACTAGAAGTCTGTCCTACAGACTTCAGCAAAAATAGTTATTTGTTTCTATTGATTTTCAACAGATCCAAGTGTCCATTTTGTTTTGATAAATTGAATATATATATATAAACCGATACTTCTTATATTATTTTCTTACACTTTTTGGGGCATGAATTGATTTTTTAAATTAACTTCCCAGAGTGGAATAATATCCCCACAAATAAACATTTTCTAAAAACACCTTGAATTTGTAATTGTTTATGAACTAAAGCCAAATAATCAAATAAGATAACAAAATTCATAAATTGTTTATTGGCATGTTTATATGAGCAAAGATCAGATTCTAGAGGTCATTTAACTCAACAACTTGAAATTATTGAGCATTCTCTAGACTACATTAATACAGTGCGCTTTTTTTTTAGAACAGCAAATTTAAAGCTGTACCGGTACTAACTCTGCTAGTGGTCTGATTCATAAATGAGTGGTTAGGGGATATTTATCAACACATCCTGTTGCCAGCCACCCACTAACCCTAGATGTCAACTACCACCTTCAGGCTCTTTTGTCGACACTGATGCCTATAACCGATTGTACAAATTTAAATTCTCTTACAAAGCCATAGTTTTAGTAAAAAATTGTTTGATTTCTCTTTGTGCATATTTTCTCTTTAGCCGCTTTGTTTAATCTTGTATCTGAAAGATCAGTGATAATTCTACAAATTGTTGGCCCATATCCTCAAAGTTGGCAGTATGCGATTCTTGTTAGGGTAAGGCATTTCAAAGGCTCGATAACAGCACATTATCTTAAGATTTAGGTTTTATTTACAATTTTTTTTTTCTATTTTGATGTAATAATTAGAACATTCAAACATATTTGTCATCATTAGCTGTTATTAACATTATACTAATTTTTATTATTAGGTATTTTTTAAATTTATAATTTTGAGTTATATATTATATTATTAGTTAAACTTAAAGTACAATATTAAAAAGATAATAAAACATATTCTCTCTTTAAATGATTAAATATTTGTTGTTTTGTTTTATTTTTTTATCAGTAATAATTTTTACAGGTTTTTAATAAATAATATTTATTTGGTGATCCCAATTGAATACAATTTAAAATCATTCACAGCTCATAGAATCAAACTTTCTTTTTCTCATTTAGGATGTATTAGGGAAGACAGTTCACATTATTTTCTACCATGATGAGAAAACAGAGGCCTCCATGACCGGAGGACCCAACCTTGAGCCGTACGTTGTTGACACTGTGCCTTTATCTTCCTGTTTAAAGCCCGGCAATTTCATCATCCTTCTGGATCCCTGGTTTCACTTATTTAAAGATTTGACTACTGGAATTCGTATAGATAGCTTAGAAAAAGTTCATTTTGTCTGGAAGGATTAAAATTAAAGAGCGTCTTTTCATAGCTTTGTGGCATCTCTGTAGAACTCTGCACTAGCACTTTTTTTAACTTAATAAAAAGAACAAAAAGAGTATAAATTTATCAAGCATAGCTTAATCTTTATCTCTAATGTGAAGTATGATAATATGATCCCCATCAACAAATTGTTATCTGCAGTAACCTTTGCCTTTGTCAATGTCATATTACAAAATCTTCTAATTAAACACATCAGTTTCTGCTTCAGCCTCTCTGTTATGATTACATTGTATTGTACAGTGAAATTAACATTCCAGCTCATTCTAACGTTTTCTCGTCTGAGGTGAAAAGGGTTAACAAAGGGGAAGCAAGCTGAGATTACATTTTGATGCGTTGCTCTTAAACTTCCCTTATGTGAAGCAGTAGAATAGGGTTCGGAGAACTCGATCCAGGATTCTGTTACAAACTCATTAAAAACTTACTTAATGTGTTTCTCTAAACAGGAAATGGAAAAATGTATAATTTGTTCCCCAACATTTAAAGGACATTACTGATAGATTTTTAAAGTTCTGCTTAGTTAGCATTTGTTTTCCCATTGAAGTTAACGCTATAGTAATTTAATGTGAAGTGAGGATCATCTGTCTTCCCTTGACCCCTACTGCAGATGTCAATGTCATTGTGTAATTTCTGAAAATTCATAAACAATTCTGCAATTCCATTCCTTTCTCTCTACCAATATAAAACATTCCTTTCTTTTTTACTTTTATATTTTGTAGCCATGATCAGCTGACTTTGTTAATTTTTTCACGGTACCAGTATACAGTTTTCATGTTATTTTTTTTATATCTCAGGAAAATTCAATGTGTGAGTAACTGTGATGATTCAGACATTGATTGTTTTGGTGCCGTGGTTAAGCTGCATAGAGTTGATTTGAAAATTTCATTCTAAGGTTGAGGTTCTGGTTAAAAACTAGTATGTTTTTTTTTTTTTAGAGGGGGGGGGCTGGAGTTCCCCAGAGCGGGTTTGTCAAGGGGGGCCAAAGCATTAAGTTGCCATTTCAAACTTGATTTTAAAAATGACAACCGACACATCTTCTTTTTAACTTTACAGTTTTACAGCTTTCATGGGCACCAGACATTAGCTGGGGTGGTGGAGATGGGCGTAAAAGGATTGCATTGCCCTGATTCACTCTTATTTCCTTAAAGCCCAATTAGGCTTAAAGAATTCTTTTATTTTTAACTACCACTATGATGAATGCAAACCAAACAAGATTAAGTAAAATATATCTCTGGTTTATGTCAACATAATGCATTCATACAAGTTTGTTCAAGTATTTTATTTTACTAATTTTTTTAAATACCTCACAATGTTTTGTTTTTAAATTTTATTTTCAGTGTACCTTTTAAAAATATAATGTATAAAAAATGTTAGAATGTATATTTTACAAAACCTATCACTGTGACCTGGAATATGAATACAAAGGTCTGTGAACTAAATGTTTATGTTTTCATTAAAATGATTTGATAATTTTAAAAAAAATTGAGTGTTTTTAAGTTAACTTTCAATATTGTGAATTTATTAGGTTAGTTAAGTTTGTTCACATGTCAGCTATTTGATGTGTTTTAGAATAAAGGATAATTTTGAAATTTACTCTAGCCCTATCAATATAATATTCTCAATGCATGCATTGTCTGCATAAAAAATGGCACACTGTGGTCCAGCGACATGTTTGGATTGCCATTCAGAAGATACCTAGCATGAATAAATACATCACATTACCAGTTTTGTACTTTAAAATCATTTAAAAATTCAGAAAAATCTCCAAATCTTACACAAAATTCACAAATTAATTTATTTATACTGGTACTGCGGTACTGGTATGAGAGATATATCTGACAGAGTATACAGGTACTGCACATAAAAAAAATTTAATTGGATGTTTTTTTTTAAGAAGCATAGAATAATTTTATGGAGGTCTACCTTAACTAACTAGGTAGGCCTTATCCTTTTTAAAAAAAATTTCAAATGTTGTTTTTTCCCCCTGCTTTATCCATTTTAGCTAAATTTAAATAAACGTTCCAAAAATATAATAAAAATCAAGTCAATTTTCCAAACCACGGGAACCCTGAATTAGTTTGAAAAACTAAAGTAACTGGGAATTATCTTGGCCACACTTTCCCCTTCAATACTATGTCTATGGAAACCAATGAATGCTACTTCACAAGTCACTTGGACCAGCATGATCTCCAATTCAAAGAAATATTTTACTTTTTTTTTAACGCAATATAAGAAAAACAGTTAACATTGATCTAGCTTAAATTTTTTTTTGTTTTTATTATTCTAGCCCAAGTGCATTACTACCAAAAAATACAACTTATTATTTTGCTTAGGGAGAGGAGTTACTAGCTGAAGGGGTAAGAAGGTGCAATCACACACAAACAAACTATTCAAATGGCTTGATATGAGAGAAGCAAGTTTAGATCAACTGGTTGAAAACAGCCTCCACATTAGACAAGCTATTTCCACCATCACTAAGGAATACACCAAGCAACTCATAGTTTTATTTCAACACCATTTTTAATAGAGGTTAATTTGTATAAAAACATTAAAAGGACACATTTTAAATAACTAACAACAAATTAACATTACATACTTTCATAATATTTACATTTCTGGAAAAAAGAATAAGCGGATGTCTTGATGAGAGTTAAAACTATCTTGCGTTTTGCTTTATCTGCCCTGTGCATGATTTAAGAATGTCTGCTTCGCTTATCTTTCCTTGGAGGTTAAAGTAATAGATAACTACATCATTATTTTGTACTGCTAGCTTGCCCCTGGCTGTTACCTCCCCTTGATTCACCAGCGCCTCAATATCTTCTTTGGCTGCAAGCTGAAAAACATTTGTTTTTAATGTTAAATTAAGTTTTTGCATAGAAATTTGTACAACCTTTGAACTAAACAATTGGAAATTTAATACAGCTTTTTTAAAAACAGTATCCTTTCATTTATTAAACTTCTGTTATGCCTATATTTTCAAGAACTGGGGTTAAGTTAATTTTACCTCTCTCACTTAAGACATCTGGCTATTTAACTAGAACCATGAGATGTTAACAAATTAGGTATTTGAAAAAGACACCAATGAAGAACATAAAACCAAGAAATCTTGTCCAGAGATAGTTGAACATGAGGTTAACGTTTCAAAACTTTTCAAAGCTATAGTGGGTATATCTAGTCTGTTAAACTAACTAGAACTACTAATAGCTCTTAATTGTAGTTTAGTAGTTTCACTTACTTGAAATGTAGAAAGTGGTAGAGAAATAAAGAGATCTGCACTTTTGTTACACTTGTTGAGTAAAATAAGGCCTCTGGTCCAGAGTTTTTGTGACAAGGACTTGATAACCTGTGTGGTAAATGTGAAGCACCAATAAACATCTGAAAGAAAACTTTTACAAACGAATGCATCTCACTTCTCCACACAAATGACTACACCAAAGACTAACAACATTCAGCATATGTAAATTTAAAAAAATTAAATTTCCACATTGGGAAGTGATCCTAGCCTTGACTTGTGACTTATAAGTTACAGACATTCCTTCTAGTTCTAGGTAGATGATTATTATGTCCAAGATCCAAAACTCCTGCAGGACGGCAGGGCTAGAACCAGGGCTGTTTTATTGACAGTCTGACGTACTAACCGCAAAACCAGACGACCTCACCAGCAATTTTTTTTAATTTTTATTTTGCATTTCCACTATAAATGTATAGAATCCTATTTAATTTTAAAAACTCGTATAACTCTTGGCGCACTAATTCTCTGTCAAAAACCTTCTGCCCCTGTTTAATACCTTGTTTACCGTCTTTCTTTCTCTATCCTCTCTGCACATCTGAACAGCGGCCTGTATGGGTCAACATGGAATAAATGAACAAAACTAACCTGTCTATGGTTAACGGAAACATCATTCAATGTCAATGACACAACAGGAGAGTCAGGGAACTTGTTCAGCTCTTGTTCAATCATCTGTAATTAATGTAATTAGTTCTACAGATCAAACAACAGAGTCTGAATATTGGTAGGATGCATATATGTACGTTCAAATTACACTAGGGCAAAGTGATCTGTTTAGACACAAGCTCAATTTCATTTCTCCAACACATACACATTACTTTTTTTTTTTATGTTGTTAGGCAACTAAGAACAGTTTATTTAAAATAACTACTTAAAAAAAAACACTAAAAAAAAACAGCTGCCCTAACCGAAAAGGTGATTGCTAGTTGTCAACAATAAAGAAAAATGTTGGGTAACTATCTTGTCATACTATATTTAATAAGGCTATTGTTCGGCATGGGATGAAAAAACACAATGGCTATACATTATGCATGTAGGATCACCAGATACCATTTTAGAAATTACCAGACAAAACCCGACACCTTCACATCCTTACCCTCCTGGGTATTCTATCAATGAGGAAATTGAGTAACAGTATATTGTTTTACAATCTAAGATACCAGACAGTCCAGTAAAAAACTGGACACCTCCAAACCTATGTACATGACCTGATTGTAAATAAACTATTTAAATTTTTTAAAAATAAAATAATGAATTTGGTGTTGTGTTTAACTTTAAGCTAAGGGAGATAAATATTATATCAAGATTTATATCCCTTGTGTTTTAATGTGTCATGACTATAGAAAGGTCCACATTTAACAAGTCAGAAAAAAAAAAGTAATTAGCATTGATAAATGACAAAACATTTTGGACTAATCAGTTGTTTTTTTCACTACATTTAAACTCTAAAGCCTACTAAAAAGTTGATAGAGTATTTAGAAAAGGAAATAGTAGTATGTGCAGCAGCAATCATTGTTATAAAAATTGTTCACACAGGTGCTGTGCTTGACTTGTGTATAGATCCAGTTGAACTATTGTACATTGGATTTTCAATCTGATATCAGAGTTTACTTATTGATAAGGTGGGATTTGTAGATATTTCAAATAAATCCTAGGCCACCCACCCATGTTGTAACAACATTATAATGTGTGTATATCAAAACATTTCAGAAAACTAGTTTGGTAAGTTAAAGTAAATGTTGTGCCATGCCAAAACTAGTTTGGTAAGTTTAAGTAAATGTTGTGCCATGCCAAAACTAGTTTGGTAAGTTTAAGTAAATGTTGTGCCATGCCAAAACTAGTTTGGTAAGTTAAAGTAAATGTTGCGCCATGCCAAAAGAGGGATTGGATGAAACCAGGCAAGACCGCAGAAAACAAAATCTAATCTCTTATTAGTTTTATTTATTTCTTTACCTGGTTAATCTGTTCTAATCTCTTTTTAGTTTTATTTATTTCTTTACCCGGTTAATCTGTTCTAATCTCTTTTTAGTTTTATTTATTTCTTTACCTGGTTAATCTGTTCTAATCTCTTTTTAGTTTTATTTATTTCTTTACCTGGTTAATCTGTTCTAATCTCTTTTTAGTTTTATTTATTTCTTTACCTGGTTAATCTGTTCTAATCTCTTTTTAGTTTTATTTATTTCTTTACCTGGTTAATCTGTTCTAATCTCTTTTTAGTTTTATTTATTTCTTTACCTGGTTAATCTGTTCTAATCTCTTTTTAGTTTTATTTATTTCTTTACCTGGTTAATCTGTTCTAATCTCTTTTTAGTTTTATTTATTTCTTTACCTGGTTAATCTGTTCTAATCTCTTTTTAGTTTTATTTATTTCTTTACCTGGTTAATCTGTTCTAATCTCTTTTTAGTTTTATTTATTTCTTTACCTGGTTAATCTGTTCTAATCTCTTTTTAGTTTTATTTATTTCTTTACCTGGTTAATCTGTTCTAATCTCTTTTTAGTTTTATTTATTTCTTTACCTGGTTAATCTGTTCTAATCTCTTTTTAGTTTTATTTATTTCTTTACCTGGTTAATCTGTTCTAATCTCTTTTTAGTTTTATTTATTTCTTTACCTGGTTAATCTGTTCTAATCTCTTTTTAGTTTTATTTATTTCTTTACCTGGTTAATCTGTTCTAATCTCTTTTTAGTTTTATTTATTTCTTTACCTGGTTAATCTGTTCTAATCTCTTTTTAGTTTTATTTATTTCTTTACCTGGTTAATCTGTTCTAATCTCTTTTTAGTTTTATTTATTTCTTTACCTGGTTAATCTGTTCTAATCTCTTTTTAGTTTTATTTATTTCTTTACCTGGTTAATCTGTTCTAATCTCTTTTTAGTCACCAGCCCAGTGACTCTCATCTCATTCTTCAGCACGCAGCTCTTGGCTTCCTCTCTGGCAGATTTGGGAAGCAGCTCAATGTCCTGAAACTTTAGTGGAGGCAGAGAACGTTATTCATTAATTATGCCTGTCTGTTCATTCATTGTGGCATCAATAAAGTTGTTTTACTTTTAAATATAATGTTTTGTATATGAACGAAGTCATTCGAGTGTCTAGTAGTATAAACTCTTCATGTTAGATGTATAAGCGTTGGTGTGGCGTTTTCTTGGCAAGAGACAGACACGCCTAGCCTCAAGCTCCCAGGGTTTGAATGCTATTTTTTTTTTTTCAGGTTTGATGTAATAGTACTAAATGCATTCAAAGCAGTTTATTTTGACAACAGACCCATTTGAGCTATAGGGCGTGAAGCAGAGCTTCCTTGACATGGCATACTTTCATACTAGGGGATTGTGTGGCCAGCGGAATGCCCAGCCACATTTACTTTGCCCTAACTAAAGTCAGGTACCCATCAGAGCTGAATAGACTCAGGAACATGGAAAAAATCCTAGACTTTATCAGGATTCAAGCCCAGCAGTGTTTCATAATTATTTTGAAAAGCCTCAAATAAAAAAAAATTCTTAAAAAATCTTTTATTTTCCGTTATCTGAAGTTTATTTTCTTTAACCTCATAATATAAAATTTTTATTTTGTTTAAACTAAAAATATAAAAAGTTTACTTTATATAAAATAGTGATCATCTGTTTCAACTGGTCTGCATCATGTTCTGTGATATGTTTGAGAATTCCCATGTATGTTTGCAGTAAGCTTTGGACCTTTAATTTTTAAAGAGAAAATGGATCAAATGGTTTTAGATGATAAATAATAAAAAAAATTGCACCAGTGTTTTAACTTACACAGATTTAAATTGAGACATTTCTAAAGTGAATTTTAAAATATACAGTATAAAACTGAAAAAAAATATTATAGTAATGCTAAATAGAGTATAATATAGTTAACCAAGCCCTAGGAAACTTAATAATTTCTATTTTCTTCAGAGTGGCAGTCAAGGCCCAGAATGGGTAGCCTGAACTAGCCAGGAAAAACAACAACACATGCTATCATAAAATACTTTTATTAAATTGCAAACTGTTTAGAAAAAGTGTCTGTAAAACTGAAGTTTGCAGTAGTTTGAACCAAGATAATGTTGTCTTATTATTAACTTTTTTTAAAAAAGAAGCTAAGTTTGCAATATTTTATTGTCAAATACCTTAAAGGTTTCTTCTTTTAGATCCAAAAGACTTAGATAATAGTCAGACTGGGTTTCTTTCAAACAGTGCAGGCTGTGTTCAATTCTTTCTTGGTGTGCACCCACAGCATTCAGCATCTTTTGGGGATAAAAAACAACAATATAATATTTTGACACAATCAGTCATATGGTAGAGAAACACTACACTAATCTAATGAAATACTCAGACAGAGATGAAAACAATTTATTCCCTAAGGAATGATACATTAAGATAAATTCTCTTTCTTTCTGAATGGTGCCTAAACTAGTGAGGAAAACCAACAGTTTAACCACATCAAAAATTGATAATAAATATGGACCCGTCAAAAATATAAAAAAATGGTTAATGGTAAGTGTAGACAGCACACATCTACTGTATGGATGAAGCATCCTTAACATAAATATGAGATAAGATAACAATAATGAAAAAATTTAAAAGTGATCTCTGTAGCAAGATATTTGTGTTATATATACATATCTTAAAAGAAATACTTAAATGATAATTTCACCCGAGACATTTTAACAGTAACTCCAAATAATAATGACACCATAACAATAGGCTTTAAAAATAAAACTTGCTTGTGGTTATAGCTATACATTTTTGATATTACTTAAACTGTTTTATTGCTCCGTTCCATGTAAATTTCTTAGCATAAATAATGGTCAACTTTGACATCCTTCCGTTTAAATCTTATTCTAGCTGCACACCTGTCTGAAACAAATGTAGCATAAAGAAAAAATATACATTTATAAAAAGAAGATGTAAATGAATCACCTGCTGCAGAAATCTTTCCAGTTGGGAAAAATTCTCCGACTGACCAGACAAGTTCTTCAGACTGGATTCCAACAGTTGGCAGAGAGACCTGACGGCTTGAGCATTGAGTTGTGCCTGCAAACATTGACACCACAAGACCAATTGTTCATCCAGGCAAAGGGATTAAAATATATATAAATGAAAATTTATAAAAATAAAGCGTTCAAATATTTAATGTCTTTAGCAGGCTGCTGCATCCTGGGATACTTTTATTGTGGTGATATCAGGGCTAGATAGAGGATCAGAGATAGAGATTGTACATTTCTTTTTGCCTTGTTTCTGCTGTTGAAATTTTCACCACTAAAATTAAAATCTATATTGGAAAAAGAACATATTTTTTGTGCTTTGCAGCTCCATATATATATGTTACGCCCAGATAGTGTTAGATCTATTTCAACTTATTTCTATTAAAGTAAGAAGTTTTACTTAAGGCTATATATAAGAATTATAGTCTAGGTCCTTTGCCAATAAAATTATAATAATGTCTACTGACCCCCATCTCATGTAAAGAAGAAAATTATATTAGGAAATAAAGGTCTATTAGGTAGTATGAAGTATATTTCTATTTGCCTTGTTTCTGCAGTGAAATTTTTGACACTATAATCTATATTGGAAAAAGAACATATTTTTAGTACTTTGCAGCTCCATATATATATGTTATGCCAAGATAGTGTTATTTAAATTTTTTGCTTTTTAAGTAAGAAGTTCTCCTTAAGGCTATTAATATAAGAATTATAGTCTAGGTCCTTTGCTAATAAAATCACAATTACGTCTACTGACCCCCATCTCATGTAAAATTAAATAGGAAATAAAGGTCTATTAGGTAGTATTAAGTGTATTTTATTGTTACGAGGCATTTCTCTCTTTGTATACTTATAGCATAATGTGTAATAGTTATAAAATATAGATCTAAGAATAATACAAAGAAAACAGCAACAAATAAAGCTACTTTAAAAAAAATATAGGCAAATATAGATCTATACGCCCTTGCCTAATTCATAACTGGGCGATTACATTATCTATGCATTACATATATACCAGTGACAGTGACTTAAAACAACCATATCAAAGACAACAAACTTTTAATTCTGACTGATTATTAATCATGACGAGCAGCAAATCACATAATCGGTATTTGGCACACAGGGTTTGTGGAAGTACTGTCTCATTTGTTCCCAACCCCCCCTCCCAATACACACCGAGCCCCAAAATGTCATTTACCAGTTTTGCCAGTGACCCCGTCACGCATGTTATCCTCTTGACATTCTGTGCTTTGCTGCTCAGTTGGGTGATACAGAAGTCTTCCAGGTCCGAGGCGCTGAGAACATGCCTGTCGGTATAAGGAAGACATTCCATTTATCTACAACACACTATAAGTAGACTGACGAACAGATTTTGTAAATGCATTCAGTTATTTAGAAAAAATAATTTTGGGAAGAATTAAATAATAAACTAATACCTTTAAAAAATCAGATTTTTTTTTTGTTATCACTATTTTGTTTCACAGATGAGACTTTAAATGGTGCAAGGGCAGGTTGTACCATATTAGTTTTTAGATCCATTACTTGATATTGCATTGAAAATTGTTTTATGTTTTTTTTGTTGGTGAAAGAAAATAATTTTAATCTCATTATTTGCTAGCAAAAGATAAGACTCAAACTCAAAGAGGAACGGGCTAGGATGGCTTTGCTGCTACTCACGTTCCACCACATAGCTCCACTGAACTGCTGAAACTGCCGTCTGCTGGACCTATAGATATTACAGAGACCTCTGGTGGATACGTCTGAAATAAATATAAAAAAAACCAATAAAAATACAGCATTAGCATAAAATGTTGATTAATTTTTATAGCAACATTTCTGGGTCCTTTACGAAATGGGTAAACACAGCTACAATTTTAGACCAGAAAATGCAGTAATGGGTGACAAAAAAATGTTTTCTCTCATATTGTGGAAGCTATTTAAAACCACTAATTTGTGTCATAAAATTCTATAAGTGACATTGCCTCTATTTTTGGATTAAAATAAATGTTTTGATAGACAATGTTCCATAGATCATTTTGTTTAAAAAAGCCAACATTTAGAAAAAAAATATACACAGAAACCTGAAAATAATTTTTGATATAAGAATGCAGATCACATGATTATAGATTTCATTTACAAGAGATGATGTAATTACCTCATTTTGTAGAGTTTTCAAATTTGGGATTTTTAATGCCTCATCAAGTGGGAGAGTTCTTCTGGAAACTGAGTATTGTCTTTTGATGGAGTTTTTCACTGTATTTTCTATTTCCTGAAGATTTAAGCTGTCCAAGGGAGACTACAGTACAAAGTAAAAAGAAAACAAAAAAAAAAATTATTCTTTCTGAAACAACAATATATTTCTAATGAACATCTTTGGTTTATGTTAATTTTACTGTTACTGTTATTGAAATCATTTATCCCTACTTTAATCGCATATTGATATTGAAATACCATATAGTTTTTAACGGAATTTTGCGAATAAAATGAACATTTTTCCAAAAATAAGAGCAATAATGTTACCTGATCATATGAAATATTCAGCAGTGTTAAGCAGTGAAGTGTAACCTTAGACGTGGTGGGAGGGGCTTTGTGATTGTCGGACAGTTCGTGACCTTGTGTGTAAAAGTCAAGCAGCGTTCGTCAGCTTCCATGGCTAGCAAAAAGTCTAGATGCATTTGCTTTGTTTGCTAAACTAATGTCAGGGTTAGCTTAATGTCATCTGGGTAAACTCAGGGACAATCTCCAGTTGTGGTGAAAAGGTAATCTTTTCTTTTTAGCCTGGATTCAAAATATAAGACCTTTGGAATGGCCGCAGCTAGTCCTGAGTGACCTATATGACCTCATGAGCAGACAACTTTTTATTTCTCGCAGGTTACAGCCTTATGAAGAACATTACCCAAAGGAGTGAATATTAATTTAAAACACCCCACTAAAATAACGTACAAGGTACAGGAAATCAAATTTCAGTTTGTGCCACGTGATGCTAGAGCCCTGCTGTTGAGTTGTCGGTAGAACACTGGTCAAGGCGGAGTGAAGTAGGTGTGTGGCTGTGTGGTTACGCATGCAGCCCTCTCTCACTTCCTGTTGAGCAGAAAATAACCAGAAAAATTAAAAACAATAACATCAGTAAACATTTTTTGGGTCCGTAGTAGGGTTGGTGAAGCAGGAATCCTCTAGTCCTAACAGTTTCGTTATGGCATAGGGGATTATATGGCCAGCACAGCACACAGCCAACCTTGAGGTACACATCAGTGCAAGATTATGAAATTGAGACTTTCTAGATGGCTAGTCAAATGCTATGAAAGTAGACCACTGCTTCATGTATATATGGCCTGCTTTAAATATCCTTTACAAATGTTAAAAAGAAAAGTACACTCTCAATAAGAATGCGTTTTTCATAACCTGAAATTAAAAGTTTATTATACCTAATTTAAGGTTATTAAAGAGCTAGCATGAAACTTGGCAGAATTTCTTAATGATATTTAGGAGGATTTGATTTTGTCAGACATCAAAAATGTACACAATATTCAAAACAAACAACAAAAAGACCATGGAGATTTCTATATATTTCTATATATTTCTATATATTTCTATATATTTCTATATATTTCTATATATTCTATATAATTTCATGGAGATTTCTATATATTTCTATATATTTCTATATATTTCTATATATTTCTATATATTTCTAAATATTTCTATATATTCTATATAATTTCATGGAGATTTCTATATATTTCTAAATATTTCTATATATTCTATATAATTTCATGGAGATTTCTATATATTTCTAAATATTTCTATATATTTTTATATATTTCTATATATTTCTATATATTTTTATATATTTCTATATATTTCTATATATTTCTATATATTCTATATAATTTCATGGAGATTTCTATATATTTCTAAATATTTCTATATATTTTTATATATTTCTATATATTTCTATATATTTTTATATATTTCTATATATTTCTATATATTTCTATATATTTCTATATATTTCTATATATTTCTTTATATTTCTATATATTTCTATATATTTCTATATATTTCTAAATATTTCTATATATTTTTATATATTTCTATATATTTCTAAATATTTCTATATATTTTTATATATTTCTATATATTTCTATATATTTCTAAATATTTCTATATATTCTATATAATTTCATGGAGATTTCTATATATTTCTATATATTTCTATATATTTTTATATATTTCTATATATTTCTATATATTTCTAAATATTTCTATATATTCTATATAATTTCATGGAGATTTCTATATATTTCTAAATATTTCTATATATTCTATATAATTTCATGGAGATTTCTATATATTTCTAAATATTTCTATATATTCTATATAATTTCATGGAGATTTCTATATATTTCTATATATTCTATATAATTTCATGGAGATTTCTATATATATTCTATATAATTTCATGGATATTTTTATGACTTTAAAAACTTGATTTATAATGACTACACTGGCAGGTCTAAATTTTAAAAGTTGTCTGTTCTCGATATGACTGCCCACCAACCTGGCATATTCTTGGCTCCACCGGCTGGTCGAACCGGAGTGCTCCTGAGCTGACAAAGCCATAGTGGACAACGTAGCCGGACCTGATCTGAACGTCCGTCACTTGAAAGGTGCCAGACTAAATTGAAAAAAAAATATATACCGGTATATTTCAATGCACTGCCCTGACCATGAATCAAATACACGCTTGTTATGGGTCTTCTATATTGTTTTGTAAATTGTGAGGCACAATGGTAAAACACGCAGCCGTTCAAAACTTAAGATATGATTTCTACCTCTGTTGGGAGTGTACCATTTTTGTACGTTAATTTCAAATATTGCATACTAACGATTGTAGAAAACTGAGCTTAACTGGGAATTGTACAGGCACACAATCTTACGAATATGCCCTGGCCACAGCAACAGGTGAATGCTGCTCCAATACATTACTTGGCCTCTCTGGCAGCCATTTCTGAACTTTTTTCAATTAGTGTCCCTCCTCTGGCATAAGCCTCTTATCTTATATACAGACAAAATTCAACCAAGTCAAGTTTCATGCAAAGTTCTAGTATTATCTGTAAATAAATCCCTAACAATATGCTCAGAGTAAATACTCATTTAATAGCTGATCCCTTTGTGGATCATCATCATTACGATCCAGCAGCCATCTGGGCACTTGCCCTTCGGCCTGAGGCTATGGTGTATAAATTGCAGACTTTTTGTAGCTATTTGTAGTTGGAAACAGTAAAATGAAACAGTTGCTCATCACGTTTTTGACTGTCCAGCACTGCAGGACATATGAAATGTCTACCTCCCTAACACACTAAATTAATTTGTGGATCATAGTGTGTATTTTGTGTTGTTGCCAAAAATTAAGAAATTTGCTATCACTCATGGATAGTTCAAGTTAGTCTTTAAAAAAAAAGCCAAAATGAAACAAATTTGATTCACCTCAGAGAAGAGCTCTCCCTTATCTGACTCCTGGCCGCCAGACTCCCCGTAGAAGCAAGTCTTGTCTAGGATCACCTCTCCGACATCCGCCTCTAGCAGCTGGTCGACCATGCAAGTCTCTCTGCTTAAGCCTTGCACCCGGGCTGGGCCAATGACACTGAGCATTCTGGTATAATCTGAAATACATAAATTTTGTTTTACAATAACTTAAAAACAGCAGATATAGAAATGAGACACACAAAAGGACATTTCAAAAAGCAGATATAGAAATGAGACACACAAAAGGACATTTCAAACAGCAGATATAGAAATGAGACACACAAAAGGACATTTCAAACAGCAGATATAGAAATGAGACACACAAAAGGACATTTCAAACAGCAGATATAGAAATGAGACACACAAAAGGACATTTCAAAAAGTGTTTTAGACATTATAGATGGTGCTACTAACTACATTCAGTCTTAAATTGCTATTTTGAAGTAAAGTACCCGCCAGACAAAATTGATCCATAGGGCTGATGAAGCAGTGTTCACCATTTTCTGTGGCCACGGTATACTAATGGATTGTGTGGCCAGCACAATGCTTAGCCGCCTTTACTTTTACCCCAACTAAGGTCATGTACTCACCAGAGCTGGGTAGACTCAAGGACACCCACAGACCCAAGAAAAAATCCTAGCCTTCACCAGGATTCAAACCCAGCCACCGTGCTATTTTGAGGCTCAATTGATCCATAGGGCAGGTGAAGCAGCGTTCACCAGTTTCTGCGGCCACGACATACTAATATACAATCAAGAAAAACACCTTTATTTTTCTTCCACGGACTCTTATCAGGTCACATGTGGGCACACAACATTGGCAGGGGAAAGTAAATTCAGCTGGGCTTTGTTCTGCACACACAGTCCCTTTTGATTCCATGGTCACTATAGAACTGGTGAAATCTTTGCCACCTCTACAGAGATGTAAGATCAGCTAATGGAACTTCACCTCAAATTCACCCATTCTTGAACAGCTTATACCGTAAAATCTCGTCTGAGCAGCACCTATGTATAGCCCGCAGGTATACATTGGAAGGTGAAACTCAAGTAAAATTGAAGTATAATGTATATGTATGTACAATAGCCGCACTGAAAATCTATTTGATGTACTTGTATAATTTCATGAGCCATATTTTTATTTTTTCACTGTTATTATTGTTGCTGTTGAAATTTCTTGTCGTATGGAAGATCAAATATAAACTATATATTATTGTACGTAATTTTAAAGCCTGAAAGCACAAGATCTAAAAGTGAAAGTTATAAAGTGAATTTCAGATGGTATCCGAACCTAGGATAAAAACAATTTTTATTTACAGGTTTTATGCTTGAGATTTTATAGTAAATTATTCAAAATTTGATGCATGAAGTGCAATTATTATAATTAATCAATCTCTCTATGACGTAAGAAGTTATGTAGTCTATCCTATCCTATACTTACCATACACTCCGTCTCCCAAGGAACAGTCATAGTATTTGAAAGTGTCGTCGGTCGGCCGCACCCCAAGTTTCTTCATGTGGTTCACAAGAGCGCTGGCTCTGTCCGGTCCTTCACTGAGAGGCGTAGTTGAAACATCAGCCTGGAAGTGTAATCAAGATGTGGACTACTTTAGGTAAAAGATGACTTTCCCCAAAAAATTAAAATTATGATAATCCCTTTCAAAACCAACAATTGAATTCCCAATTATAGTTTAACATCCCCTTATATTGCCGAAGACAAATGTAATTTGTGCCCTTACTTTTTTGTTCTGGTTAAGTCTGGCATATCCATCCATGTCTAACCCTATCCCGTGTGACGCTGCCAATTCTGTGATGGTCTCAAGGGACATGGCTCCTCCATGCTGGCCTTGTTCTAGTGAAAATATTATCTCCCCTTTGCAAAATGGATGAAGGAAAAAAAAATGATATTACCAAGGGTAAACAATAACAGAAATAAAATCTTTTAGCCCTTACAGTCCCGGGCGCATATACAGTCATGAACCTATTTCTTTCCTCCCATCCCAAACACGTATATTGTCAGCAAACTACGTCCAAAGCACATATATATTCCTCAAGGAAGGGTGTCAATTTAAAGAACAAAATAAAAAATTTGACCTTTCACCTTAGTCTCGGGCAGAATATTTATTCAATAGCTGAAAAGTTGAATTTTTGTTTCGTTGTTTTAATTACTACCAATTACTGAATTTTTTTTTAAATTGATAGTGCAGTCCTAATGGATGCTATCGAATTACCTTTTGTTATTATGGACTTACATGTTGATGAAACTTTTTCGTATGAACTAATATTACAAATGAATACACTTATTTTATGAATGAGATTATTCTAATAAGGTAAGTTATTATGTTTCTAGCAATTTACTCTCTACATGATATTATCAATTTTTACCAACAAAAAATACAAAAATTTATTTCAGAACCCTAACGATGTCTCAGCCATTCTAAAATAAAGTCTGGGATGTAGGGAATAATTAGTAAAACAATGGCCCTGGGAAGGTATTCATAGCAGGAAAGTAGGTGGGGTTAAAAAGAACAGGTAAAAACAAAATATATTTGAAAAAGTAGCAGTAAAAACATACAAAAACAAAATTATTGTCACTAGTCATAGGATGTCTTTTGGTAAGGTTTAAGCCAATCACTGAAATGCTGTGGTCAGACTGTTTGCTTGTGGAAATAGCGATGTTGCTGTGAAGAATATGTTTTGCTGTTCTAAACATTAAATACTCACACACACACACACAAATAGACCAATGTTCTTCTTATCACTATAGATCATAGTTGTCTCTTTGGCCGGGCAAGGGATTACTATTCCTTAAATCTTAGTTTCGAATGCAGGTGAAAACAACAACATCAGTATGATGTCTTGCGACTGAAGGGTGTCCCCCAAATCTAGCCAGCTCTGATGTGAACCTAACAAGAGTTTTTCTCCTCTTATGCCGTGGCCAAAGAAACTGGTAAATGTTGCTTTACTAGTCCCAAGGATCATCAAGGTCTGGGAAAAAGTACTACTTTTTCTGCTTCTTATTACTACAACCTGTACAGTAAACCAGGGGTCTCAAACACGCGGCCCACCAAGTGGATTTTTGTGGCCCACCATTAAGCTTAAAAAAAATTTACTATTTGGAAAATTCAGACAACTAGTACTGATACACATTGTTAATTTTATTGTTAATTTTATGTGCGTAACATACATAACCCTTTGAGCCCTTGCCACCGGTAAACCGGTGTAGCAGTAATCACTTCATAGACCTAGCCACCGGTAAACCGGGATCGCGATAGTACAGCTAAGTGGATTGGTATAGTCTTGCCTGTAACAGCCAATCAGATATTTTGTTGTAGCGTGCGTAGGTTAAAGTTTATCAAAGATGTCTGCTTCCTTGTTTACATTGAGTTTGTAACGAAAATTTTAAATTTTTTTATCATGAATCGTGACGCGCCTCAACCTTGTCCATTGGACAAAAGGATAACGTACTTCCTTGTTCTCTACAAAAGAAATTATTGATTTTTTTAAAGATTTGTCATACTAAAGTTGAATTTTGGCGCTATAGTTCAGGTAGGCCTATTCTTTACTTGCATGTTCGATTTCATGTTGTTATCTTTGACGTTTTTTCCTCAGTGGTCGCTCAATCATGATATATTGCGAAATAGGCATAAGATGCTCAGGAGCCCAGGCATAGGGTAAAATTAGGCATAGGTGGGAAGAGCTCAAAGGGTTAATAATAATATTAATAATGATCAGTGCTTTTTTTGCAAAAAAAATAGGTGCTGGTACTCAGTGATGGATTGCCTAACTTTTAAAGCAGTTTCGCATTTTATATTTTAATTCTTATTGCACGCAATTTTAAAATAGTTCAATTTTAACAAATTAATAATATAATAAATTAATAATAAACGTTAAAATACAAAAAAAGTAATAATTTTTTGCCCACATTGAAAAAGGTGCCGGTACTCTGTACCGGTGCGTACCGTCACAAAAAAAGCACTGATAATGATATTTCACTTTGGTATAATTCTTGGTGTATAAATAGTAAATTGGCATATTATTAGTGATAAGAAGTAAAATGAGTTCAGATGTATAAAGTGTCTTTTGTCTATTAGGGTCGGGTTGTTAAGGAGGGAGGGGAGGGATGAGGCCCTCGACACATCTCTTAAGTAATGAAATGACACATGGCTTCATCCAAGTTTGAGGCCCTTGACACATCTCTTAAGTGATGAAATGACACATGGCTTCATTCGTTTGAGGCCCTCGACACATCTCTTAAGTGATGAAATGACACATGGCTTCATTCGTTTGAGGCTCTCGACACATCTCTTAAGTGATGAAATGACACATGGCTTCATCCAAGTTTGAGGCCCTTGACACATCTCTTAAGTGATGAAATGACACATGGCTTCATTCGTTTGAGGCCCTCGACACATCTCTAAGTGATGAAATGACACATGGCTTCATTTGTTTGAGGCCCTCGACACATCTCTTAAGTGATGAAATGACACATGACTTCATTCAAGTTTGAGGCCCTCGACACATCTCTTAAGTGATGAAATGACACATGGCTTCATTCAAGTTTGAGGCCCTCGACACATCTCTTAAGTGATGAAATGACACATGGCTTCATTCGTTTGAGGCCCTTGACACATCTCTTAAGTGATGAAATGACACATGGCTTCATCCAAGTTTGAGGCCCTTGACACATCTCTTAAGTGATGAAATGACACATGGCTTCATTTGTTTGAGGCCCTCGACACATCTCTTAAGTGATGAAATGACACATGGCTTCATTCGTTTGAGGCTCTCGACACATCTCTTAAGTGATGAAATGACACATGGCTTCATTCGTTTGAGGCCCTCGACACATCTCTAAGTGATGAAATGACACATGGCTTCATTCGTTTGAGGCCCTCGACACATCTCTTAAGTGATGAAATGACACATGGCTTCATTCGTTTGAGGCTCTCGACACATCTCTTAAGTGATGAAATGACACATGGCTTCATCCAAGTTTGAGGCCCTTGACACATCTCTTAAGTGATGAAATGACACATGGCTTCATTCGTTTGAGGCCCTCGACACATCTCTAAGTGATGAAATGACACATGGCTTCATTCGTTTGAGGCCCTCGACACATCTCTTAAGTGATGAAATGACACATGACTTCATTCAAGTTTGAGGCCCTCGACACATCTCTTAAGTGATGAAATGACACATGGCTTCATTCAAGTTTGAGGCCCTCGACACATCTCTTAAGTGATGAAATGACACATGGCTTCATTCGTTTGAGGCCCTTGACACATCTCTTAAGTGATGAAATGACACATGGCTTCATCCAAGTTTGAGGCCCTTGACACATCTCTTAAGTGATGAAATGACACATGGCTTCATTTGTTTGAGGCCCTCGACACATCTCTTAAGTGATGAAATGACACATGGCTTCATTCGTTTGAGGCTCTCGACACATCTCTTAAGTGATGAAATGACACATGGCTTCATCCAAGTTTGAGGCCCTTGACACATCTCTTAAGTGATGAAATGACACATGGCTTCATTCGTTTGAGGCCCTCGACACATCTCTAAGTGATGAAATGACACATGGCTTCATTCGTTTGAGGCCCTCGACACATCTCTTAAGTGATGAAATGACACATGGCTTCATTCAAGTTTGAGGCCCTCGACACATCTCTTAAGTGATGAAATGACACATGGCTTCATTCAAGTTTGAGGCCCTCGACACATCTCTTAAGTGATGAAATGACACATGGCTTCATTCGTTTGAGGCCCTTGACACATCTCTTAAGTGATGAAATGACACATGGCTTCATCCAAGTTTGAGGCCCTTGACACATCTCTTAAGTGATGAAATGACACATGGCTTCATTTGTTTGAGGCCCTCGACACATCTCTTAAGTGATGAAATGACACATGGCTTCATTCGTTTGAGGCCCTCGACACATCTCTTAAGTGATGAAATGACACATGGCTTCATTCAAGTTTGAGGCCCTCAACACATCTCTTAAGTGATGAAATGACAAATGGCTTCATTCAAGTTTGAGGCCCTCGACACATCTCTTAAGTGATGAAATGACACATGGCTTCATTCAAGTTTGAGGCCCTTGACACATCTCTTAAGTGATGAAATGACACATGGCTTCATTCAAGTTTGAGGCCCTTGACACATCTCTTAAGTGATGAAATGACACATGGCTTCATTCAAGTTTGAGGCCCCTTCAGTTTGCAAAAACAAGGACTTTATCATCCAATGGATGGAGGAGCAGCAGAAGACATTCTTAAAATACAGTTAAAAAGCTTGACAGCCGTTGTGGCTCATTTCTGAAACCAAAACTTGATTCCTACCTGGCAGCACCTTGGCACTTCCGAGTCTGGACAACACCTTGGTGAAACTTTTCACAGCCTTCTCTTTGTGTTTATCAAAGTGATGAATGGTCGCCTTCACGATATCACAAACCTGCACACATACAGACAGTATATTTGTTTTACTTTGTCCAACATGACTATTCGAATCATCATAATTGATGAGGGCCTCAGATGAAAGTTGAAAACTTTCAGAATGATAACAAAACTATAATATTGGTTTCTTAAAATTAACTTTGGAAAAAAGGCCTTTAAAAAAAACAAATTTGGCCAAGGAAAAAACAACAACAATTTTCTAACCTTATTCTCATTTCTCTCCAGCTCAGGGTAAACAGAACCCTAAGACGAAAAAATACATTTAAAAGAAGAACTTTACAAAACAAATAAACCAACAATTGAGAGTTAAAATTAAAAACAAAAAACACTTGCTAACATAGTTACTTTCTTTAAAGAAATGTTTTTCTACTTTTTTCTTTACCAACTGACCAATGACTTTCTGACTGTGGAGATCAGCACTGGGAGAGTGATCACGGGGTCGGTGTGAAAGACTTTTCGGCACAGGTGGGCACAGCGTAGCAGCAGGCTGCGCAGCTTATGACTGTGGGAGAGCAGAAGTAAAAAAAAACAATATGACTAACTGATCTAAACGTTTGTTGCTCAGTTACAGCTGGATAGTTTTTTATTTTCTTTCAACTATTCACCATTATTGGTCAGAGAAAAACAGGCATGTGGTCCCTGTTTTAAAACATTTTTAGAACTACTGGCTTAAACAAGGCCACTCACTAGTTACTGCAGGCTCATTAAAATTAAAATGCTGCAAAATGCCACTTTTACAAATTACACATTCATATAGTACTATTTTGGAAACAGTTAATCGTCAAATGCACTTTACATTAAAACTATTGTTTTAAAATTAATTTAACAAAATATTTTTTTTCAATTTTGATTTAAAAGTGTCAATATTGTCTGCCTGTTTTCTAGTGTTTGGGAGTGCATTCCTACACTAAGGTGCTACAACACTTTAATAGCATGCTGCAAATGTTTTTTTGTTAATGTTGGTACCTGAAGTTGTTAATATATTTTATTAGAGCGCAGTCCCATTCTCTCTGATATATCAAATTCAACCATGCACTTTTATGTATTTTTTGAAAGTTGTCCTCAAAGGCTTTTGTAAACCAGGGTCAAAACTTTGAACTTTTATCCTCAATGTATTTGGTAGCCAATGTAGTCAAGTTTAAAAATGCACAGCCATTGTAACATAACGAATGGCTTATAACTTATCCTTATGTAGCATTACTTTAGACTTGGAGGAGTCTTTTACAATAACCCAATGATTGAGGAATCTGTTACCTTACCCAAGGTTTTCCTGGCTTGGCAGTAGCCCATCGCTAATGGCCACAGTGGACATGCGCATGTGGTCAGCCAGTATCCTGTAGCTGGTGTCCAGAGCGTCCATACTTCCTTTGTACACAGGGCAGCCAGATAACTGAAGAGGTACGATAACAACTTGGACATTATCACTGTTTGCGAAGGTTCAATAGATTACTATACCAGGTAACAAGTGAATGTACATTGTTATTACTATTTTTAAAAAAAAGGATGAAAACTTGATTTAAATAAAGTTGCACCACATTATCCAGCATGTGAAAACAAAGAAGAGATTTAAAGTCACCCAAAATAATACCGACCTCAAATACCGACCTCAAATACCGACCTCAAATACCGACCTCAAATGCAAGGTTAGAACATTTTTACAGAGTTAGAATCTATATGTAAACAATTTTTTAGAAAAGTTCAAATCATAATTTAAAAAACTTTGTAATTAATGTTTTATTACAAGACTATCAGTTCTGCAGGTGATATTTTCAGTTCTGCAGGTGATATTTAAGTCCAAATTTGGGGGGGGGGGGATAAAACAACTGGAGCCGACACTATATTATTAATTGGACAAGGTGGTCTAAAATCAGCACGCCAGACCGTCGTACAAAACGTCTCAGGACAGGCCTGCGATACTTTACTTTTTATTTATATTATTACTTCTGGATAAAGAATTCAATATGAAGGTCTTGAAGGTTTTCTCACCTCATGTATACATCCTATTGCATAGTAAACCATAAAGCTCACTTTTTATTTTTTTTAAACAAATTGACTACTTGTCAAATGTATAAAATACTATTTGGGTCATTAAAATTTTTTTTTAAAGTTAAAAACTATACAAATTTCAAGGATTACAATACAAGATCCTTTATTCAGAAAGAAGACTGATGCAAGTTTTCACCTAGTTAAAAAGTACCAGACATATCAATGTAAATCTTTGATTTAGTTATCCATTACAACCTCAATAAAACACTACAGAATATTTATAAAACAAGAGCTAAGAGGCTAATAATATGTTATTCTTAGCACCACCAATGACCAATGGTCAACACAGGTCAAAGCCGCCACACCGCAGATAACCCCCTGGATTAAAAAGGCTGTGCTCTCACTTTGTGTATCTCTTGAAATAGAGACAGGAATAGGTCGGTGCCATAGTTGTCAGCCGTCCCGTTCAAGACGGCGACCATTCTCTCCAAGCCCATCCCAGTGTCAACATGAGACATCGGAAGTGTTACCAGAGAATTGTCAGTAAGTCTAGAAAAACAAACAAAAAATGTTTTAAAAAAAGATTTAGAAAATCATTAAAAAAAATACTTTAACCCTTTAACTACTGGAGGTTTTGAATATTAATATTTGCTGACTTTGCATGTTTTTAAATGTTTTTTTTATCTATTTATAACGTTGATGTAACATCCTAGGTATCTAAGTGTACAGAAATGATGACGTCAATGTGACGTTCACAGTATTTAAATGGTTAAAAAAAAAAACGTCTTAAATAAAAAACATGTATCTTTTTATAATGAATATACATCAATTAAAGCTCTTGACTTGAAAGAATCTTCCGTAAAGTGAGTATGTATCAATTATAAGACAAGAGCGCTAACTACCCGTTTACAAATTATCTGTCTTGCCTCCCTTTAATTTCTGTCCCTTTTTTTTTCAATAAAAAATTATCTGTCACCTATTGTGCTGCATGAAGACAAGGTTCCATATTTCAACCACGTCTGGCGATCCCGAGTTGACTTTGGAAGCATCACACGCTGGCCCCCTGTGGTCATAATGAATCTCAGTGCATGGCCCACAGGGTCCCGTCAGACCCATTTCCCAAAAGTTGTCTTTCAGACCAAACGGCAGAATCCTTTCACTTGGAACGCTAAGGGGAAAAAAAGAATGACATGCATTATTAAAATTCTTTAAATTTTTTAGCCAATTTTGTTTTATTAATCTTCTTTAAAAACATTTTTTTTCATTTACTAAGGAAGTTGTAGACTTTTTATAAAGATATGCTTTCCTATGGTAAATGAAAAATTAAGATAAACTTATACTTTACTAGAAAAAACTTACACATTTGAAAAGTTTATCAACTTCTGTCTCTTCTGGTAGTGAAAAGTAGCCATTTTTTTTTCATAAAAGGGTCTTCGATTCACAAAATGAACGAAGATGTTAGGGGCTATTCCAAAAGCTACGATGCAATTGATGCATAATTTGAATTATATTTTATTGATTTTAATGAAATTCTACAAAGTAAGAAGTGTATTGATTTCATATTTGTTTTATTTTAATGATTTAGTTTTCAAAATACTAAAATAGGTCAAATAGTCGCTGAAATGGTTCAATAAATTAGCTTAGTCTTTGTTGTTATCAAGATCATCATTTTTGAAAGATAGGCGTGGCTAATTATTGTCTTTTAGTAATTATTTAAATAAATGTATATTTAAATGTGTTTATTTTGCGGGCTTAGGTTAATACTAGTATATTTTCATCATAATTTAATAAAAATGTGATAGTTAAACAACATTTAATATTTATTTTCATTTTTTGTTTAACTGGGTGGGTGCGCACTAGGTTCACTGAGTGCTATATCGGACTATACCCTGACTATTCTCTAAATAATATAGGATACATTTTATATACATTTCTTTAATTTTATACATATATGTCTAAAATATAAGTGGTTTTTTTTATTATTTTTATTAGATGTTTACTACTTAGATGGGTGTTAAACTAATGAAAATATTTTTTCGAAGTTTTTGTGAAAAAAATTGCCCTGTATTTATTTCATTTTTACATTTTATATTCTAGATATTAAAAAATTCATTTGTTTTTCCAGTTCCCCAAACTATTAGCTTTAATAAAATATATAGGTTTATATATCTAATGTAAAAATATCATAAAAGAAAACAAAATAAAAGCAATAGGTTTTGAATGTTTAATGCACGTCAGTTTTAGCTACACTTTTTAATGTATTTTTGTGAAAATAGGTCAGCGCTTTAGGGATTAAGTAAACTAGCACCTTACTAGTGTAAAATTTAACTTTAAATTCTGTCCAAGCAAAATCTTTAAACAATAATAACTACCCAAGTGAGAGCCAAATTTGTTTACATTCTTCATCAACAGGCAGGCCGAGGTGTCTGTCTCCACCAAAGTAGGTAAAGTACAGCCGTTCTACCGGGACCTTGAATTCTTTGGTGAGTAAATGAAACGCCATCTGGCAGGCTTTAGTCTTTGGAAGCAATAAAAACAATGAATCATAGAACAAATCACAGGCATCAGCAGACATTTCTGAGTAATGTAGATTTACAAAAACTGCTATAATAAATAACATGGGAGGTGATATAACTAAACCTATTATTTGTAAATTAAAACATAAAGAGGAACAAATACAGGGGGGGGGGGGCAGGTATACAGCTTTTGGCCCATTCTGTTTTCATCTCTGTTTTGTAGACTTAATACATAAGTCTTGAACTATTCCATTGTTTCTCAAACTAGCTGAGCTGAAGAAATATTTCCTGTATTTGAAGATCAGCTCATTCAGGACCTGTAAGACTAACTTTGACATTCAGACACTTATAAACTGGAGTCTTCACTTTCAGAAGTTAGTGACGATTTGAAGGTCTGGTGAAGCTTCAGCCACCTTTACTTTTCCCCAACTAAATGTCAGGTACTCATTAAGGTTGGATAGTCTCATTGACACCCTACAAAACAAACAAAGAACCTTGGCCGTTAACCAGGAGTCAAATCCTGGACTTTTGGTATGGCAAAACCCAAGTGCAACGTTTTCCCCAATTCCCAAAATAAAATGTGTTAAAACCTTGAAGTAGTCTCCAAACGACCAGTTGCCGAGCATTTCAAAGAAAGTGTGATGCGTCAGGTCACAGCCAACATCCTCCAGGTCGTTGTGCTTGCCTCCGACCCTTATGCACTTCTGACTGTTCACCGCCCTTTTGAGTCTGGAAAACTTGTCCGCTGGATTGCATTCCCCAAGGAAAATAGGCTTGAACTGAAATAGTTCACATAGCAACTGAATGAAATATTTCATATAGCAACTGAAGGAAAGAAATATTGATATGAAATGTTGTGTTGAATATTTAGGTTGTATGCTTTAGCATTGATAATTTAATAATGTATTATTTATAAGATAAAAAGGCTACATTTAAGTTATTGCCTGTGTGTGCAATTTAAGAACATTAGAAATTAGATCAGTTTTCCCCAAATTTTTCTTTTGCACAACCCAGTTATTTTGACAATTCTACTTTGTGACAGATCACCTTTTGTATCACCAATCTAGTATATGATAGACTAATATATAAGATATGATTTTATCGAGATTTTGTCTTCTGCTGTGACAGTAATTTGGCATTTGTGAGCCAGTAACTGATCACAACACTGTATTTGGGCAACGCTGCTTTAGATAATTTATACCCTAATTTAGATCTCGATCATAGTTAACTTTTTAATATAAAAGTACAAAAACAAAGTAACAGGTTAATGACAAACAAAAACCACATGTTGACTGGTAAAAAGTAAAGTACCCTTGGGACCAAAGTGATCATAGGGCTGGTGAAGCAGCTTTCACCAGTTTCTGTGGCCACGGCATACTAGGGGATGTGTGGCCAGCACAATGCCCAGCCGCCTTTACTTTATCCCAACTAATGTCAGGTACCCATCAGAGCTGGGTAGACTCAGGGACACCCTCAAGTCCTGGGAAAAAATCCTGGCGCCACCAGGATTCGAACCCAGGACCTTCGGATTGCTAGTCGAAGGCGCTGCCGCTCGACTAACGTGCCCCATGTTGACTGAAAGTAATCAATACTATAACAATTTTATATAAAGAACTTTATAGAGATAAAAATTGTATGGTTAACTGTGCAATAGAAAGATATAAATCAGTCAAGAGGCCTTTTTTAATTGTTTAGGACACAATGAAAAACAACTTTAAATTGAAAATACTAGACTTAATTGTTTTCAAAATGTTCCGGTATGTTTTCTAAATATATCTTTAACAATTCATGTGTATAAGAACATTTTGTTTTTTAGTAATATTTATTAATACTGAAAAGAAGAGTTATATTTTCATACAGTCCAGCGTCTACTTACCTGATTCATACCAGAGTTGATAAAGTAAGTGCCTTCCCTTTTCTTGGGTATAACCGACGAGGAAGGGACAAATTCATGCCCTTCACCGATGAAATAATTAATAAATGTTGACCTGACATCCTTAGAGCTCCAAGATGACCAGCGACAGTTAAACTTGAAATGACCGAATCTGTGAATTTTGGACAAAAGAAAAGAACAACAGATCATTCATTAGGTGTGTTGAGTGTCTTATATTATGAGATAGTCTCTCAATCCAAGTAAAGGTCAATAGACAGCTTGGAATCTTTTTAAATGGTCTGCAGTCAGTGACCAAGAGTCTTGCATTTAATGAAATATGGACAGGATGGGAGAAAAATTGTTTATGCTTGTGTTAAAGTTGTGTTGAAGTTTTTTCTTCTGAGATTTTAAGTTTAGTTTAGAAAGTGACCAGTTTAGTTTTAAAAACGACCAGTTTAGAAAGTGAAAACTATTGCTAGTGATTAAAACCAGGACTGAAAACTTTTCCCCTTATAATAACCTATAGTATAGAGTATAGGCTAGTATATCACCTATGCATTTAAAGTTGGTTAATTATGATAACTGTAATATATGTATGTAGTAATCAGGGACGTTAAAAAAAAAGATAATCTGCAATTTAATTAAAAATATCAGGTTTTAAAATATAAAAGAAAAAGCTTTGGCTTTGCTTAAATAGCCTTTATAAAAGTTTATATATCTAAGTTTAGGCTTAGAGTAAATCACCTCAGCGCGAACACCAGCACGCTGCGAACACCACTCGAAAAAACGTTTGCAGTTTCTCTATTTTCATGTCTACTACGAAAGCGAGCGTCAATTTAAAGAAAGCAGTTATTCCTCAATATCCAAATAAGGTTGTTTCAGTTACGGAAGAGCATTGTTGCGAAAAAAAAGTGCCGACATTTGGAGCCATGGTGGCGGCTTTGTTAAAAACCTCCCACCGGATGAACGAGGGTGATATCCGGGTTAAGACTACTTTTCCTTTCCTTTTTACATTTAAATGTGTTTGCTATCGGATCATCACTATATAGGATATAGTTAAGGAACAAGGCTGTTATGATGTACAATAATTATTTATAGTAAAACATATTATTTATCCTCACAGCGAACACTTTTTTTTCTATTGGAGTGGGTATCTAAAAACTGTCAAATATGCACTTCAAAGGGATTATTACTAGATTATTAGATGAGCTGTACTCAGAGCAAGACTTGAAAGAGAAGAAGAGCAGAAAAAAACACTGAAAAGAGAAGGGTCAAGAAACGTAATTGAAGTAAGCTCTGATAGCAGCTACTACATATATTATATATATGATACTACAACTAATGGAACTAGAAATAGCTTCAATTCCAATGTTGTTTGTTTGAAAATACAGTACAGATATTATGCATTTATCAAAAGGCGCATGTAGACTATAACTATAGGACTATAGGAACACTAGCTTGTCTTTCTCTTTACTGTCGGTGCAGAGGTTTTCTTGACTCAATCATAAATAGATCTAGATTTTACACCATAAAACTCATTGGTTTAGAACAAAAATTATTTTAAAATTTAAACGATCTGTCAAAGTCTAGACAAATGCATGTTACAATACAATAGCATGGGCATCTCCAGTGTTCTTTACATTAACAAAGTAATAAATATTTGATGACTTTGGCTTAGTGTTTGCTCTGAAATTAAAGTGTTCGCTGTGAAGTTTAATGCAAATAAAGTGTTCTCTATGAAGCAGCAAACATTAACATTTAACATGGTCGTCTGAGAATGCAATCTTGAATCTAGGCTACACCCTAACCCTGCGTAGCAATACAATAGGCCTAATGTATGTTCATTCAAGTAGCCACGTTGTCGTACTATCTTTGGGTACTTTTGTTTTTATTCTATGTCTAACGGTTTAGAAACGAGGTCACAAAAACTAAGTAGGGTGCTTTTTTTAGCCATCATATTGTGTTCGCAAAGGGCAAAGGGTGATTTACTCTAGACTCTAGGGAGTCTAGGCCTAAATTTTGAAAGCAAGTATCAAGTAGAAGTCTATCACAATCAGTTTTGTTAGAAGATAAAATCATTTACCTAAAAGAATTATTTAATTAGTAATGAATTAGTAGTTAAATTTGGTCTGCGCCAAAATTGTGCAACAAGTTTGATTACATCATTATATAATTAACATAGGCACACGACGGCCTACGTATGATACGTATCATCGTATGCGTCGTATGGATCAATTTTATTTGGTCCGACAGCGGCAACGCAACGGGATACTCACACTTCATTACACACTCAAGCATAAATGCTTATTAAAAAATATTTATTTACCTTATATTTTTTATCGGTTTATTGAAGTTTAAATAATTCATGTTGTATTTTAAGCTTTATTTATAATAGTTAAACGAGAATATGATTTTAACTTCATCGTCCTCTGTCTTCATTATTGTTTCACATTGTAGTTATATTTTATAAGAATAGCTTCCCTTGCATTATTTCTGTTCCTATTTTGTCTTTCACCTTTTTAAATGGATATTTATTATTATTTTAAAAATCTGAGTAATGATTATCAAATTATATGAACTCACACATTCTACCTAATAACGATATTCATCACTAATTCATGATTTTGTAGCAATAATGATACCAAAGTATAAGCATTCATTTAGGCTACTTTTTGTATATCAAAATATGTTACTTTTTTATCACAAAACTTACCACGCTTTCAATTTCTATCTGTTACCTAAAAGTTAAAGGATCTTTAAATATCTTATCTTATAGATTACAGACGCTCCTTATATAAAGAAGATTATTTAGTAAAATAAAATTTAATAGTTGTTCACCACGCCTGTGTGAAGAAAAGCGGATCATGATTGTTTATGCAATTAGTGTGTTTGCTAGAATAGGCTCATCTGATATTCGCAGTAGTCCTACGTGTTTTATTCATTTTCAAGGGCTTAGGCATATAAATAAATAAATAAATAAATAAATAATAACGGTGCTTATATAGGTCTAGTTCAGGTGCTAGACCTAGCCTGACCTAGGCTATACGTTATTCTTATAACCATTCTAAACGTATAGCCGTATAGCCTATATATAGGCCTACGCCTATGCCAGAGTTGCGACTGAGACTGTCTCTCAAGGATAGGTCGATATCCACAGACACACCCAATGCTAGCTGCAAGACTGGCAAAATCACAAGAGCGCAAATCTAATCGTCTTCCGAGACTATGGAGCCAATGATGATGGTGATGATTATTGTAGGCCTTTTTTTGTTCTAGTTCTTACTTGTTGTGTTTGGAGGGGATTGGAACGGAATAAGGCGTAGCGAAAAAGGGCTTTTTTTTGCGCTTCGGGGACGAAATATGCCTAAATAATTGTACCATCTCCCCCGTTTGATGACATGTAATGCTGTAAGCAATACTAAGAAAAGGCCTAGATCTAATATACATCAATAGGCCAGTAATATGAAAACGTTAGTTGTTGCAATGTACCTTCGATGATTTAAGCTTCGGGTCTACTAAGTCTCCCATTTAACCCCGAGGGAAGCAGATGAGGGATATTAGACTGAGTGCACGTTTTAACAAAGAATTAGAAAAAAAATTAGAAAAAAGTTCCATATGCTAATTCTTAAGATCTGCAGAGGTAGAGCTAAGTACCCATACACCCATACAGCTTAACCGTATCTCTCTAGGTCACAGTAAACTATGGAATTGAGTGGCAAACACACACTATAGGCCTACACTGTCCAGACGACTTTGCCCGTCCCAACGAATTTCAGCTTAAACATCAGAGATGGGTTTATATTGGCTCACTGACAACATCTAGACCCTAGGGGGAAAAAAACCCAAACGATTTTCTTCTTCTTCTTCATTTACCAGGATATAATTAATATCTTGGGATCAGTGGCGTAGCTAGGGTCATCTGCGCCCGGGGACATGACACACACTCTGCGGTTTATATGGTTTATTTTCGAAGCATATGGTATTTTAATAAGATAAGATAAGATTGCTTTATTGATCCAAATGAATGGAAAATTGACTTGATTACATAAATTCCGTTTTTCAGCATACCTAAAACAATATTAAAGAACCATTTGTACTCAAACACAATAGACATTCACGCACACTATCATACCATTTATCATACAAGAAAAAAGTAGGCCTATTATTTAGGAGTCAGCTATTGAGCCATCGTATTTCCTGGCTGAAAGATGATTCTTTTGAAAGAGTCTTACTGACAGTGGAACAAAAGAGTTCTTAAATCTCTCTGTTCTTGCCCTTATAGAAAGAAGCCGACCACTTCGACTAGATATTATGTAGCTATCATGAAGCGGGTGTGCATGATCTTGGAGGATTTTATCAATCATAGACAGGCACCTTGAACTGAAAATATCCGCAAGAGATGGTAATTCTGTCTGTGTAGTACGAGAGGCTTTGTTTATTAGGCGGTCTATCCGATGTTTGTTCAATGTGGTGGTATTACCATTACAGCAGGTGATTGCAAAGGTTATGATGCTACCAACAGTCGCCGAGTAAAATAGATTCATAATGGTTTTCTCTATGTGAAATATTTTTAGTTTATTAAGACAGAAAAGTCGTTGGTGCAATTTCTTACAAAGGATTTGGCAGTGGTCAGACCAAGTCAGTTTGTCAGTAATTGTGACGCCAAGATATTTATATTGCGAGACTTGATCTATTATTTGGTTGTTTATGTGCAAATCAGTCAGCTTGCGTTTCTCCTTCCGGAAGTCTACAATCATTTCTTTCGTTTTTGTGATGTTCAATATCAGGTAGTTCTCTCCGCACCATTTGTAGAAATCTGAGGTCGTACTGTGATAGAGACTGTCGTCACTGGAAACAAGGCCGACAATGGCTGTATCATCGGCGTATTTGATTACAGATACTGTATCGATTGCTGAACTTTGAATGTCATTGGTGTAAATTGTGTATAGAACGGGAGAGAGGACACACCCTTGAGGCGCTCCAGTGCTTATTTCTCTTATTTGTGAGGTACATCCCTCTACTCTGACAAATTGAGGGCGGTTTATCAGAAATTGCATGATCCAGGCTTGGATGTGTTGACTGACATTTAAAGCAGATAGTTTCTGTATCATAAGGTGTGGTTGGATGGTATTGAATGCAGATGAAAAGTCAACTAAGAGTATTCGAGCGTAATTCTTCGGCGTATCCAGATGGTGGTACAGTCTATCTAACATTAATGCTATAGCATCCTCTGCGCTTCTGCCTTTTTTTGTAAGCAAATTGGTAGGGATCAAGGCTTTTGTGCACCTTATTTAGTATACGTCTGAGAATAATTTTCTCAAAACATTTCATGATAATAGATGTTAAAGCGACAGGACGTAGGTCATTGTTGCAAAGGACTTTTTCTTTCTTTGGTACGGGCACAATCTCTGAGGTTTTCCAGATAATAGGAATAGTATGGTTTTCCCAAGATTGATTAAAAATGTAGCAAAAAATAAAGGACAGCTGTTCCGCACAAAGCTTTACTAGTCGCCCACTTATTCTGTCTGGTCCTGACGCTTTGGATATGTTTACTTGTTTAAACAGTGACGTCACAACATCTACACTGAAACCTTCCTGACTTTCATCTAGAATTAAATTTAAATTGTTAAAAGATGACATTATGTCTAATGAAATAGAATACAGACTAATAAACTATTGGTTTGACAACAAAAAATTCTTCTAATTATACATGACTGGAATAGACATGGTCTACAACAAATTGATTCTCCTTGATTTGACTGTCGCAAACTCGTCAATCACGTTGTCAAAATTAATATTCTCAAGTGTTTCTCTTTCGATGCTAAGGAGTGCAAGAACACACTTTCACATTTTTGGTAATGATTTTGTAAGCATTATCATTTTGTTGTAAGGATCTTAACACAAACATTAACCCTTCCCGTACCGACCTACTTCTATCTATGCTGCCTTCAGTTCCGCTATATACGCGCCCGGGGCTGTAAGGGTGAAAACGGTCCTACTTTATGGGTCCGAAACATGGCGAACGACAGAGATAACTAAAAATAGACTCCAGACCTTTGTTAACAGATGCCTAAGAAATATACTCAAAATAAAATGGTTCGACAAGGTAGAAAACTTCAAGCTGTGGGAGAGGTGTGGACAAAGAACAGTAGAACAACAAATCATGGAAAGGAAGTGGAGATGGATTGGACACACCCTCAGGAAAGATAGCAACAACAGGGCTAGACAGGCCTTAGAGTGGAATCCCCAGGGTAAACGGCATAGAGGAAGATCCAAGCGAACATGGAGACGAAGCATACTGGATGAAACTGAAAGAACTAAAAAGAGCTGGGAAGAATTGAAGCGACTAGCAAGAGACCGTGAAGAGTGGCGTGCTTTGACAGAGGCCCTATGTTCCACAAGGAACCCAAAGGACAGATGATGATAATGATGATCATTTTGTTGCCCAGATAAGGATCTAGCAACTGATAATATTGATGATAGTTTATTCTCAGTTTAACTGAGATTGTCTTTAATTTGCTCAATGATATGGACAATCCGTAACGACTATAGTAGAGCGGAATTCATATGTAGTAATCATACAAACTGGGTAGTTAATGTAATGTTAAAAAAATGTGCATGAAATGTTTAAGTCATATAGATCTAATATTTATATTATTTTCAACTACATTTTACAGTTTGGTCAGAATAACGTTATAAGTTGTAGGCCATATAGTCTATTTTAGAAGAAAAATAAGAAACACAATATTAAAAATAATATCATAAATAAAGCGGGCTAATGATCTCCCTTTAATTCAAATAAAGTTACTATTTTTGATTCAATATTGATGCCAAACAAGTTATGTTTTGTAATATAACAAATATTACTGACTAATTATTATTTCTTTTTTAAAAATCCACCAGTATGGTATTCATTAGAATATTTAATTATTAGTGGGTATACAACTGATTTACGTTAAACAGTTGTAAATAAACATTTCCTGCATTAATTGTTTTTCCATTTAACCCACTTGATTTAATACGTCCTTGTAAATGCGTTCAACTAACTGAAATGTGTCGCTCTGTCATTCAGAAACTTCGTCTTTAACAGTCAGTTTTCCTCATTAAGAACTGGAAAATTTTGTTTTTTCATCAATAAAAAACATCTTATTTCATCAATAAAAAAAAACACCTCTTGGAAGCTTCTCGCGTGCCATTGAAAATAGCTCTGCGTGCCAAATTTGGGACGCGGGCCCTAGGTTGCCGACCCCTGGCTCAGACGATCTTGTCCCATTGAATTAAATAAGACAAAATAAGTTTGCTGAAGGACCGCTCACAGCTTGTAAATGAAACAGCAATCGTTAGAAGTAGTTGCAGTGAAATGCGCAGATTCGGAAATACGTCATCTCAATAATAAATATGAAACAACAAAACCGAGAAGATCCAAAGTTTCCGGTAGAGCTTCAGTCTGGGCACTGAGCAACATTTTGCAGTCTCCGATTGCTGTGCACAATTCGTGACCATTGACGTCAGTGTCCTAGAAATTGTGCAATTTGACGAAGTGTACCGACATTTGCCTAAGCGAAACGAGTTTTGACGTCTAGTAAAAATCCAAATTTGGTGTTTAGCTTTTTTGAGACGTAAATACCGTATTGATATCTCCTACTGAGTCTACCAATTACGCTGTTCATAACACGTGCAATTTCTTTTTCTGCAGAAAGTCCTGCAACTCTTGCTAATTCTCAAGGCATCCTCCTTTGTCGTCTAATCCTTCTGTCAACCTCGATTCCCCAAGTTGTGTATCTTGTTTTTCCATTGTCTACTTCAACCTGGCTCAAATTATCACGAATGTTGACAAGTTCTTGCTCTAGCGCATAGGTTCTCAACCTTTTTCGGCTCACCGCCCCCTTTTACAATTTTTTTGGGCTCACCGCCCCCCTACCCTTCCACCCCCCGTAGTAAATGTTTTAGTAAAAAATGTTTGTATGGTGGCATATATTTAATTCCTATTTGATGAGCTTTAAAGTAAAAGTCAATTGTTAAGAAAAGTTTTTTGTGAATGGTTTTAATTTTTTTAATGATAATACACATATCTAGTAAATATCTACAAACATATACACACGAGGTTTTAAAACTGAGTATTAGTGTGAAGCTTGCGCCTGGTGTGTTGACATCAGGTTGTCAATATTAGGTTCTATTTTGGTTAGCAAAAGCCTCAAGTCTCCACGATCTACTACTTGCAACTTGCTTCTTTTTTTTACAACAAAGTGGTAGCCTGACAGCACTAAAACCTCGCTCTACTAAATAGGAAGATGAAAACGCAATTTAAAAAAAAGACTTTACCAAAGCCTACAGTCCTGGATAACCTGATGTTCTTTTTTGCAGCCAAAAGTCGTGATAGCCTTTTCTTACAAATTTCACTTTGAGTTCTTTATTGGTTGCTAATTCAATCAATGCCTCTTGCAATTGTGTAGGTAGGCCTGATTGTAATTCTTCACTATTAGAAACAAATCTAAAACCCAATCATGTATTTTATGTTAATAATGTCTTGAAATCGACTATGGAAGTCGTTAGTAAGTGCGTCGAGGTGATCACAATAAATGAGAAATGTTTTCTTCAGTTTTTTCTACAGATGCAAGATTGGGAAACTGAAAAAATTCTCCACATCCAAAGTCTCGTTTGTACAATCGGAGTTTTTACATAAATGCCGAAATGACACTTTTTGTTTTGATCAAATTGAGGTCATCTCCCAGCAATTGAATGTTCATTTCATTGAACTCATTAAATAAATCTGTTAAATATGCGATATTGTTTTTTTTTTTTTTTTTTAAGATTTTCTCTCAGAGAGTTGTCTTTGCTTTCTAGAAACTCCAACACTTAGTCAAAGACCCCATAAAATCTATTTAAACAGGCACCTTTTGATAACCAGCGTCCAGTAACAAACGATTATAGTCTTCGTCATTCTCAATACACAGTTGTTTAAACTATCTCTCTCGTTGAATGCATTGCTTCTGATTTTGTTTACTGCAGTTTATTACATATTGAAGAGACATATGCAGACGATCGCTGAGATTTTTGCAACTAAATGTTGCCTGTGAATTACACAATGGACAAAGTTATAAGGTCTCTTTAAAAAAGCGGACGAGTCCAAAGGGCTCTTTGTCCAGGGCGTAACGATAGGTTTGAGCTCAGGGGTGGGGGCACACCCAAGCTCTGTCCGGGCTGGAGCCACACCCACGACACCAAAGGCGTGGCATGCCGTGTAACAGTGAGGATTCCGCAGCTAGGTTGTCCACTGCGGTTCCCCTAAGGATCATTATCGTGGTGGCTCGCCCGTATAACTGCACTGTCACCAGGTAGCACAAATCCTATACTACATGTACAGACATCCAGGCACCGGATGGTTCTCGAGACGGGGTTGCAGCGTCCATTGTTTCCTCCCCACCGAGACCCCGTATCCTCTCGGCAGTGCAATGGGTTTCGGACCCGCTGCGGGAGCTGTCCCCCATGCGTTTGCCCGCCGGTGTATTCTTAACGGGAACGTATCTGCGGTTTACACTCTTCGCCAGTCTTTGAGGCCCATGGGTACAAAAGTGTCACCTAATATCAGACACAGCTATCATAAGCCCGCTAGCTATTTGACGCACGCTCGCAAGTAGACTATGTGTCATTTAATAATGGTCATTCAGCGATGCAGAGACGGACACGGGCTTTTTTTTTATGTTTGACTTGATAGAGAGAATTCTTTAGAAAGTGCAGTTAGTTCATGAATAGCGGGCCTACAAGTAACTAGCTTACGCTCGCTCCAGACTTTACAGGACGATGCTAAGGAAGGGCCCATTAGTACTTAATCGAGCCACTACTTTAAAAAATCAGCGCGATTCCTGTTTCTAATTAGTATGTTGGTTATTTAGCAGCAATTGTGTTCTACGTCACATTTCATCCACAATAAAACGCCCCATCCCTTTTGCCATTCTCGGAAAATAATCTAAATATTGTAAGAAATCTAGGTTAACCCCATATACGACTTTGAATAACTTTTACGTCACAATTCATTGGCTCCATAGTATCAGAAGTATTGATCTTAAAACCGTTATTTTCTTCAAAACCGGTTTACGGTTGTATAAAACCGGATTTCGGTTCCCCCCTCCCCAAAAAATCCGGTATTCCGGTTTTCGTTTAACAACCCTAAATCAGAAGACAATTTTATTTGCGCCCTTTATATTTTGACAGTTTTGCAGCATTAGCTGTGACTGTGGAGACCTATCCTTGAGAGATAAACTGTCGCATCTCTGGCATTGGAAAGCGGGACCGTTGGAGTTGGGCAGGGGAAGCCTATGTTTTTTTTCTTCGCTGCTCTTTTACCCTCCGCGATATGCGAATTTTGCTCTCTGGCAGCATTTGTACCGATGTGTAAGGTACTTCTCCAACTACTTCTGTTCTGAGCCATCTACGTCACAATTACACTGTTGCAATTGGTCATTAGCGGATCAGTCTATTAATTTTAATCGACTGTTCTGCTATTGACTCACCAAGCTAAATATTGCTGTTATAATTATTAAGTTATAATTATTTTTTTTTAAGTGTAAATCTGTTAACATTATTTCAATAAGGTTTGCACCGCCCATTTGTCCTCCATCGCCCTTTATCGCCCCCGGGATCGTTATCGCCCCCCAAGACCTCTTCATCGCCCCCTGGGGGGCGATATCGCCCCCGTTGAGAACCTATGCTCTAGCGAATCAAGATCAGATGCTTGCTTCTTCCTTGAAATTCATAGTAGGATCCTGCAATTGTTTCTGGACACGATCAATTTTCCCAAGCATGATGTTCCAGAAATGTAACAAAACTAGGAAGTTAAAGTTTAATATACCTCCCAGCAAAGTTTCTGCATCACTTCTGGTGTAAGGCGTCATAGTTGCATCTTCTGATATTTTTTCCAACAGCTCTACTAGTTCATCTAGTCCTTCATAAATAGCTTTAACAACTTCTGATCGTGCACTCCAGCGTGTTTCAGATTCCCTATTCACTGTGAATGGCACAACTCTTTTTAATTCTACCCAACGAGTTGTTCAACGAGAGAAAAACAAAAATATACTTTCAACTGTTCCAAAAAATGTGATAACAACTGGATCCTGTTTAGCTGAGTTTACTCATGCTAAGTATATTCGATTCGAAATTATCCTATCTGTATAATTGTTAAAACCAGATGCCACTTTCACTATATGAAGAATAATATTTGAACCCGAAATGATCTTTGTTTAAAAAAAAACGCCATAACAATCCTACATTGTGGATGTGTCATTTGTTGTATGAGTAGAATGGCGCCCCTTAATGCTCAATGGGGGCGCCAAAATCATGCTTGCCAACTGGTTTGTAATGAAGATATTTGTGGAGCTCCAAAATTCAATCTTGCAAAAGTATTTGGGATACATTAGCTTACATCAAAATAAAATTAAATAATTTGTTTTAATTCTCATTTTGGCGCCCCCTTACGTGGCGCCCGGGGACATATGTCCCCTCTGCTCCTCCCTAGCTACGCCAAGGGGGGAGGCAACTTCACCGCTTCAAGAGCAAACAAGCAAGTAATAAAGGGAGATAAAAGCACGTAATAAAAGATGTTTTTTTCTGCCCATGTTACAAGCCAAAGACCATATTAAACATATGGCGTATTTCCTCCAAATTTGAAGTTTAAAAAAACTGTACGTTATATTTACTACGTTACAGACACTCTATCAATTATCAGAATAATTATTACGCCCCTTACGCTCACCCGAGTCTCTATTTTAGTCGTGCATTTCGGTAAGGGCTTTAATTTGTGTTTAACTGATCTTTTTATTCGGACTATTTTAGGCCACCCATTCCTTGTCCAAAATGCCTTTCGCTAATTAATGATATATTTTTAAAAACTTTGTTTATGCATAATAAAGGCCCGTAAAATTAGAAAAGTGTTGTTGTTGTTTTTTTTTAATCCGTAAGTCTTTTCTGAGTATATTATTAGATTTTTTTGGTATATTTTAAAGTTGCTTCACTTATAGGATGAAGTAATGGCGTATGTACATTGTGCTGGCCACACAATCCCCTCGTGCTCACAGAGAATTGTGAATGCTGCTTTACTTGCCCCATAGACCAATATGATTCTTTTTTACTACCTTTTTAAAAAACAACAATCACTTAATGAAGTCATGCATAATAAGGTTCGAGCCATAGACTATAGAGAACAGTCATTACGGGGCGTAAATCTGGACCACAGCACGGTTCAACCCATACCAAGGTCCACCATAGCTTCTGGTTTTGACTTCGATTTCGGAACTATGCCTATTTATTGATCGATTCTCTTTCCCTACCTCCGAGTTCTCCGCCCATGCCCTTGTCCCTTCACGTCGATAGCCCCAGAAAAAAACTCGGACTTGGTGATGTGGGGATTTGTGTGGTTGGGGGGTGGGAGGAAGGGGGATGGAATGGCGGACGAAGGTTTATGCGAGGCTTGTTATGTCGAGCAAGCACTTTAAGGGACATCGATTCCAGCCTCACGCAAAGGAACAGACACACACACACATAGAAACAACCCACAACCTTGGAGAGCTAACATGTCAGCACCGATAACTCATGAGTTAGGACAGCATGGAAGTTGTCCTTCCCTATTGTCTTCAAAGTATGCCACGAAGCTTGATCATGACATAAAACGGATTACAGGGAGAAAACTCTACATGTATTTGTTTGAATTAACACACTCATTTAACTTTATCAATAGAAGAACCAATAACACAATCAATGTAATGAAACAATCATACAAACAGGTAAAAATACAATCTTTTCCACGTGAATTAGTGTCAACTAGCAATCACTCGATCAATCAATTATTCCATCAAGAACGTTCAATCAATCATTCAACCAGCTTAATAATTATTCAATCATTCAATCAACCAATCTGCCATTCCATCTTTTAATCAATCATTCACCCGATTAGACCTTTGACCAATTAACTAATTAACCATTCTATCAATTATTCACTCTTATCATTCCATCACTCAATTAATCATTAATCATTCATTAAATCAATTTAATCAATCGCAGGCCTACAAAACTATAAAAAAAAATGTCAGCAATAAATTAATAGTTCAATCAAGATAAGATAAGATTTAATCGATTAATAAAAAAACATGTATCTTACATAATTCTAAGACGCACAGTCTAAAACCTAAAAAGAAGATTGTTTGTCCGTAAGTTTAAGTCTTGTAGGATTTAAACATTTCAGACTTCTACTAAAACAAGAAATACTATAAAAACAGACTTGCACAGTTTAATGTTAAAACAAAATAATAGAAAAATATAACAATAAGAATAATCATAATAAAATAAATTGCCGGTAGTAGGGTTAATATTTAACCATATAATTGTAACTTCAATAATATCAATGCGCATTGCATGCTGTTATTTTCACTGATAGATTGCTGGGAATGTTGTATTGATTGCCCTATGCGTCAATCTCACATAAAGAAAATTGACAGCTTTAATTCATTCATGTAAGATTTAAAAACAAATAGATTAACAATTCCGCGTTTCTTTAAAAATAAACTGGACTTGATTATCAATTTCTTACCATACGCACTCATTCATAGAAGCTGACCAATCAATAAATCATTTAATAAATAGCTATCAGTAGGCCTATTGTTACGTGCGATTTTATGTTTAAATATTACACTCCAGGTCTTTTAGGACTCGCCACACAAATGAGGTTTCAAAATATAAGTTTAATCATAGATAAAAGATATTTTTTTTACAGCTTTAGTCCTTACATCACATTCAAAATCAATTTACATTCTCAACTTTCTCGCCACAAGCCAAAAATCCAACTGTCGACAAAAAAACCACACACCCTTTTTAATAACGGGCCAGGTGTGTCGGTGTTGACAAAAACCTTTTTTTTAAATACCTTTTTTTCTGGTGCTACTCGGCGACCATGGCGGTGAGGAGGGGCGGTAACTGGTCGTATAGTACACAACAAAGTTGACCTCCTAAAATATGACTGTAACACTTACATTATTTTAAACACACCAGTCTGTCTGACAATCATCAGTGGCATGTATTTAGGCCTGTTCCATTGGAACAGGGGCCCCTACACACAAGGGGCCCCCACATATAATTTTTTTTTTTAGTGACATCCCCATTATTTCGTTGAAAATGTAAAATAAAATCCATTTATTCCCCTACAATTTTAAGCGCAACATACAATTTATGATATTACAGAATGTAACATGAATTAACGGCACTTTTCTGAGGTATGAAGGCAGGGCGAGGCCCCCGCATAAATTTGGGAACAGGGCCCCCACAATCCTAAATACGGCACTCGGTAAATGCATCGTTTGATCTATCGGTGGATTAATATGTCTGTCAATATACCAGTCTGTCAAACTACTCAGCCTATAGATCTATATATAACAGTACATAAGTCTCATTAAGAGCAGTGGTTCCCAACCTTTTTAATGCCGCGAGCCTTTTATACAGCTTTTCACGTTATGGCGACCCCCAACCATAAACTTGTTTTCGTCGCAACCTTATAACTGTAATGTATTACTGTTGTAAAATGTAATGTAAAGATCTCATATAGGCTACAGGATGTATTTTCGAAGTTACAAATTGAACATTATAATTAAAGCACAGTGATTTAATCACACAAATCTATTTGAAATTATATATTGTGAAATAGTTATTTCTAATTACAACACAACCTCAGTGCTAAGATTGAGTTTGCGTCTTTCTCATCGGCTTACACAACGAAGATCATCTTTCACAACAAGTCTACTTCTGTATTTAGATTTAATAATCAACAAACTGGAAAGCCTCTTTCACAAAAATATGTTGTTGGAGATGGAAGAAGAAGGGGCAACACAGTCTCAGACAGAATAGTATAAGTATGACTGCAAACACCTGATCCTGAATTATTTTGTAAATGGCATTGAAGAGAAATTAGATGTTAAATTAATTGAAATTTTCTTGTGTTGTCTCAGAAACATCTCCAGATTTAACTATGAATGACCTTCTTTCAAGTGCAAATGAATTGTCAGATAAATTTGAAATGACTTTCGTCTGTCAGCATGTGCACGTGTTCTTTCACAAAAATCATTACCGTAATCCTTTTATCTGGTTCGATGTCATGTTCCCCAAAGAAAGCAGAAAAGTTAAGCTACATATATATACATTTTATTTACATCCAATTTTTTTATGAGAATGCTAAAGTTTTATTTGGAATAATCCGATCTTTTCAGGCAAATTATTTTTTTTTGTACAAAACTTAACGGGTCCTTGCAGTGATAAATGTTTACTCATTAAAGATTTCAAAGATGTCAACAATGTAAATTATTTTTTGCGTTCACTTTTATCGCCACAAAGTGCTTTGAACTGCGGTATTGCTTTTTTATAAGAAATTACCATTATTATTATTTTAAAGTTAAAGAGTTCTGAGTTTATCACGAAGCTCAAAACACGTTTTTTACATTTTTCCTCTCTACAACCATCTGACTTCAGTGTGAACTAGTAATTCGGCGCATACGACTTTTTTCGCAACTGTTTAAAGTAGGTATGTGATGGGGTTGGTGCGCTGGTATGTGGTATGTGGATGTATCTGCATACACAGAATAAGTATAGAATTATATTTCTATTCTGTGTCTGCAAGTAGGTGGGCCCGCCAGTAGACTGATAAAATATGTATTCTCCGGTGGTCTTAGGTGACCCCCATGAAATGGTTCTTTGACCCATTAAGATTGAACATATGATGTTGGTATATTATTAAAACCATACTCTTTTAGATACAAAAAAAAAAAAAAAAAAAAAAAAAAAAAAAAAAAAATCAACGTTAGCGAACCCGATAAAAAAAAAATAATTAAATTAAACAAATGCTTACTAAATCTAATCAAGGGAGATAATAGTCCTAGTTTTAAGTCTCTGGGGAAATGATTTGATTAAAATTGAACAATTTTTTTTATTAAACAATTTGCATTTGAAAAAAAATAATTATATATGCGTATACCAGTACCGGTACTCAAATTGATAAAAATTCGTAAAATGAACAATCACTTAATTAATATTTTACATTATAAATGTAATTTTTAAACACCTTTTTAGCTACTAACTTGTTTTCATTAGTATGCATTTACTTCTTTGAATAGTATTGCCGTCAACCTACATTGCGAACTTGAACAATTTTTTAAAAGTCTTATTTCAAAGGTTTGAAGAATGAATAGATAAGAAGAATAGTCTAGACCAGGGATCGGCAACTTGCTGATAGCGTGTCAGACTTATTACGCAAAACAATTTTAAATGGCACACAGAAGACTCCTAAAAAAAAACTATTCAAGTATCTTCTATAAGAAATAGAGTGCTAAAGCAGGATGACTTTTAGGCTGTTAGCACGCTAAATGAATTAGAAATCCCACTTTGGCACACTATTATCAAAAGGTTGCCATTCTCTGGTCTAGACTAAAGAGTGCTGGTGCCAGGAAACGTCCCTGTTTGACCCCGCTACACACTGGGGGAGGGTTGTGAGATGGCGCCATCGGAGAGCCCTGTGCTGTACATGTTGTGGAAAGCCTCAATAAGACCATCAAAAATAAGTGTTTCCTATGGTCCTTGGCGACCCCCATGAAATGGTCGTTCGACCCTCAAAGGGGTCGCGACCCACAGGTTGGGAACCGCTGCATTAAAGGTACATAGTTTTCGTCTGTCAAGCAATAGCATATTTAGACTCCAGTTTATCTTTATACCAGAGGAATCAATTAACAAAAAGACCTAGATTGACCTAGATGAACTACAAAAATGGGAATCTAACTGGAGTAAGTCTTTTCACCCAGAAAAATGCCAACTAATAAGGGTATCCAAGAAAAAGAAACAAATAATAACAAACTACTTCATTCATTGTAAAGAACTAACTCAAACTAATAATGCTAAGTATCTAGGAGTAATAATAAATGATAAGTTATCTTGGAACCCTGATATTGATGAAGTAATTAAAAAATCAAACAAAACATTAGGATTCATAAAAAGGAACTTTTACAAATGTAATAAGAATATAAAACTAAAATGCTATCTCACATTAGTTAGGCCTATACTAGAATATGCTGAGGGACCCATCAACTAAAGAAAACATTAAAAAATAAGAACAAATTAAAAAAAAAGCTGCAAGGTTCATAACTAGTTAATATTCCCAATTAACAAGAGTAACTCCATTAGTCAAATCACTAAAGCTAGAAACACTAGCGATCAGAAGGGCAAAGAGTAAAGTAGTAATAATACATAAGGCATTAAGCTCTAATTTAGAAATACACCCCAATAACAACCTGTTACAAAGCTCAGATAAACATAAAGACAAAAACACTTTCCTTATCCCTTATGCGAGAACAAACGCATATAAGTACTATTTCTTCCCGAGTGGCATTCGTGCATGGAATGGGTTGCCTGAACAAACCAGGAAAGCCAGTAACTTAACACCATTTAAAACATTTATCAAAATGCAAGACTAGACTCGGACTACGGATGAGCTCAAAACGCAATAATCTTCTTTATAGAAGGAGCGTCTGTAATGTATACGATAAGATAAGAACCGTAGCCTATATCAATGCGTCTAGTAGAAAATTTAATATATGTAAGTACCACTGATTTATATATAGGCCGACATGGAATAGACGATGAGCGGTTGCATGATTATAGACCTATACATCAGGCGTAAGTACACACATATGTTTATCAGTACATCCGCTGTCTACCTTTTAGTGAGCCGTCTATTAGTACACTGATCTGTTATTTACATCAATCATCTATTAGCAAACCAATCTCCAGTACGTGCATCAATTTTGCTTGTCTATCAACACACAAATCCCAATGTATTACACCAATGTACTCGTCTATCTGCACAGTAATCCACCAGACAATCACCAGCTCGATCTATCTGTAATAAAATGGAAAACCCTAACTATCTTTAAATGGATCAAATAATAACTATCACCACAGTAGCTCAATATGTTGGCTCTTTTATTCAGCTAATATATAAATCCTGGCGTAATGTTGGGCCAATATAACAGGCTATACTGCTGGGGGCAATAAACGAACAGGTCTATCAACTGGACAAACGAATCAGTCTAAATGCGCAGCTAAAGTGTCCATCTATCAGTACAGCAATCTGTCTGCCCCCCCCCCCCCCAAAGACATACTGGGACCGGCTGTTTATCACTGACACTAAATTGTGTTGGCGCGACTTGCGCTAAGCGTGCACTGGATACAGGACTACGCTGACGCCTTGTGGGGACAAATGTTCCAATACAACTTGTATTACAACCAGCTTTCCCCCCTCCCACCCCCTTCACTTATGATAGATTTCCCATACGAATTCACTTCTGGTTTCACAGTGCCCGCCTTTTTACCGATAAGATTTTTTAAAGTAATGTTTCGAAGTTGTAAATGATCGATCAAACCATTAATTGAATAATTGTTTCGTTAAGTTTAGTTTCCTGGGTTCATAGATAACCTTAAGCCTCAAACAAAACAACAACACTAAACAAAAAACAAAAATAGATCACTCAAAAACCAATCATTCACTCAAACTTTGAACTTTGAACCCAACACCGTAAACGCCCTGAGTTTGTAATAAAAAAACAAAATTGCTCCTCTGGGTCCCAGATTTAGTAACAATAACACTACACCAATTGAGAATTAATGCAGAATTATTTTTACTCGCTTAGACTCATTCAGAATTTGTTTTACTCAAAATTTCAAACAAGGGATGTATTTTTTATTATAGTGCTGTGCTTGTAAATGTTAATATTAAATAAATAGTAAAAAAAACAAACCCATAAAAACAAAGTTTTTATTACACTCCCTTTCTTTGTGAACTAAGTTTATCGTAAATTTATATTTTAATAGATTAAAATAATTATAAGTGATATCATACTTTATGAATTTCCACACTAAAAATTTGCGCATCCTTTTTTTTTGGGGCCAAAGCCGAAAAGTTTATTTACTTCCGTCTCTTCTGATAGAGAAAGGCAGCCATCATTTACGTAAAAATTTTCTTCGATTCTCAAATTGGTCGAAAGTATTTGTAACTATTCCAAAGGCAATGATGCTGAAAATTTGATATAATGTATTGTTAGTCGAGACAAGTATGCTGCCCAAGTTTCATCTCGATTGGACGACGGGAATATGTTGAAAAATCGATGCAAAGTTTTGCAAGCAACAGGACAAGCAGACAGTACGAGTTAATAGAAAGGGAGTAAAAAGGGAAAGTATCCCGTTGAACCAAATTGATCCAAAGGGCCGGCGGAGCAGCATTCACCAGTTTCTGTGGACACGGCATACCAGGTGATTGTGTGTCCATCCGCGTTTATAGAGGCGGCGGGTAGGCGGGTTGCCGCGAGCTGGTTACTCGCGCTAGAAAACCGCGCCTAATCACTCGCGCTGTTGGTGTTTATAGCAAAAGCGTGAAAAAGCCAGACGAGACAACAAACACTTCACATGCAATCGAGTCTCTGGTTGCAATAGCAAACAGACAAAATGGCTTCTTTTATTGATGACTTCTTATTGTTAGACAGCAGTTTAACGAAGTTTCTGTTACCCGACATTGAAAGAAGGAGAACAATCAGCGTTCATGAAATAAACAAAAGGAGGTCATCTGAAGGTGAATACCATCACCTCTTCCAACAACTAAAGCTAATCCAGATAGGTTTTATGCCAACACTGATTTCCTTCCATGCTTTGTCTACGAGATTCCTGTTGGCATATTCTTTCATTCTTTTGTCCCATATTAACGGTCTTTTGAAAACTGCAGCGATAAGTTGGTCAACATCCATCTTGAGCCGTCGTTTATCAACAAATGGACGTAGATATCTGTAAACACACAGCCAGCAAAAGTGCACAGCCAACACAGTCCGGCGCGGCAACGCGCAACAAGAAATAAAAACTAGTTATGGTAATTACCCGCGCCGGTCGGCAAATTTGTCGCCTCGAGAGACCCGCGTCCTCTATGAACACCTGCAAAGCAAAAAATTCCTCGCACGAGTTTGCTCGGGTCGACTCGCGCGTGCGATTTTCCGAAACCCGCCACCTCTATATACGCTAGCTAAGGCCAAGTACCCAAGTACCAGTCAGAGCTGGGTAGACTCAGGGACACCCTCCAATCCCGGAAAAAAATCTTAGCTTTCGCAGAATTCGAACCCAGGACCTTCGGTACGCCAGTCGAACGCGCTACCGATCTGCCACCGTGCTTTTGTTAATATTAAATGGAATATATAAATTTTGTCCTTCGTTAATATTAAATGGAGTATATAAATTTTGTCTTTCGTTAATATTAAATGGAATATATAAATTTTGTCTTTCGTTAATATTAAATGGAATATATAAATTTTGTCTTTCGTTAATATTAAATGGAATATATAAATTTTGACTTTCGTTAATATTAAATGGAATATATACATTTTGTCTTTCGTTAATATTAAATGGAATATATACATTTTGTCTTTCGTTAATATTAAATGGAATATATAAATTTTGTCCTTCGTTAATATTAAATGGAATATATAAATTTTGTCCTTCGTTAATATTAAATGCAATATATAAATTTTGTCCTTCGTTAATATTAAATGCAATATATAAATTTTGTCCTTCGTTAATATTAAATGGAATATATAAATTTTGTCTTTCGTTAATATTAAATGGAATATATACATTTTGTCTTTCGTTAATATTAAATGGAATATATAAATTTTGTCTTTCGTTAATATTAAATGGAATATATACATTTTGTCCTTCGTTAATATTAAATAGAATATATAAATTTTGTCTTTCGTTAATATTAAATTTTGTCTTTCGTTAATATTAAATGGAATATATAAGATTTGTTCTTCGTTAGGCTAATATTAAATGGAATATATAAATTTTGTCTTTCGTTAATATTAAATGGAATATATAAATTTTGTCCTTCGTTAATATTAAATGGAATATATAAATTTTGTCTTTCGTTAATATTAAATGGAATATATACATTTTGTCTTTCGTTAATATTAAATGGAATATATAAATTTTGACTTTCGTTAATATTAAATGGAATATATACATTTTGTCTTTCGTTAATATTAAATGGAATATATACATTTTGTCTTTCGTTAATATTAAATGGAATATATACATTTTGTTCTTCGTTAATATTAAATGGAATATATAAATTTTGTCCTTCGTTAATATTAAATGGAATATATAAATTTTGTCCTTCGTTAATATTAAATGGAATATATAAATTTTGTCCTTCGTTAATATTAAATGGAATATATAAATTTTGTCTTTCGTTAATATTAAATGGAATATATAAATTTTGTCTTTCGTTAATATTAAATGGAATATATACATTTTGTCCTTCGTTAATATTAATTGGAATATATACATTTTGTCCTTCGTTAATATTAAATGGAATAGATATATTTTGTGTATAACAATGCGATTAAAAGCCGCAAGTGGCGATGCATTGGACATACATTGAAAAGACCATAAGAGAAATAAAATGCACTCGACCGAAACCCACAGGGGCGAGAGATGTAATACCAAAGTAGACCCGCGGGAGATCCGTTGTAAGCAAAGCAAAAGCGTCTGCCGACACGGACCCTAATACTATTGTGTGGGTAGCCTCTCAAGATTGGGCTCACCGTAGAGGTGTAATTATGGCCGTACGGGGCCCGTACGCTCTTATAGGCGCCCACATGACTAAAAGCTATTGTGGTAGTCATTATAATTAAACGAAGTCATTAAATTTTTAAATAATACAAATAGCATTTTATGGTAAATATTCTAAAATACAATGGCCTTAAGCCCTCAAGTGCCACAAGATCGTATATTGCGTTTATTGGCCTTGCAGTTTCGGCAACGCCAGATTTAAAACATAGTTTTGATGGGTTGATGAGCAACTGCAAGATAGATGAACATCAGAGATATTTAAGAATTGATTGAAATATTTTTGAATACTATAACAAATTGACATAAGAAGTAAATTATTAAAAAAAAATAATTTAGAAAGCTATATTTAACTCAAAGCATCAGCGTCCATTCACTTATCTTTTGTATCAAAGAAACATATGTAAAATATAAGATCAAATGTTATATGTCAGAAGTTGGAAACCTTTGGATAATAAAGTTCCGAATTAGGATTTCTATTTCATTCAGCGTGCCAACTGCCTAAAATTCATCCTGATATGTTTATTTTTGTAGAAGAGACTTGAATTGTCTGTTTTAGGCGTCATCCTCATGCCATTGAATATCGCTATGCGTGCCAAGTCTGGCGCAAGTTTCGTAGGTTGCCAATCCCCTGTTATATGTTACGTATCCAGCTTGCGGTAAGTCCTCTAATTGTTCAACCTACTTAACGTCTCTTTTTAGACAGTGCAATGAGGTCTGATCATTGTGACTTGCGTCATTTCTAAAAAGGGAGGGGGATTGTTTATGCGTGACGACGTGGGAGAGACAGACGGGTTTAAACTTACGAACCAGCATGACGTCATTTCGGACCGTTTCCTCTGACCAGGACAATGGAGCCATCATCACTTATAATGACGTATTAACGAGTCAATCGGTCCCCAATACAGACCAAGCCTCATGGCTCTTCAAGTCCAGTTATGAGGAAAACGATTTTGAGTTCACAAAGGTTTGGAGGTAAATCTCCTGCATGAGGAAATCCCTCAAGAATAGGAAAACAACTAAATCATCAAGCACTAGAACGATTTCATACTAGGAATTCTAAACTTTGGTCCTAGGAGATACAATGGCAAGCTTGGATTTCCAACATGTAGTCGAAACAACTAACGTACATGAAGCGGTAGTAAGTTCTACGATTAAGATTTCTAAACATCTTGTAAACTGGGAAGCTAAGGCTTTCTTGAAGTAAAGGTCAAGGCAGGCAGACTACGTGAAAGACTTAATGCCAAAATCAAAACGAGGAGTCCGTGACGTTAAGCCCCCCCCCCCCCCCCCAAAAAAAAAAAAGCAATGACAAGCTTTTGATAATAATGTGCCGAATTAGGATTTCTAATTCATTCAGCGTGCCAAGAGCCTAAAATGCATCATGCTCTTGCACTCAATTTCTTGTAGAAAAGACTTGCTTTTTTTATTTGGAGGTCTTCCGCGTGCCATTGGTATTTGCTCGGCATATATTTGTTAAAATGATAAAACAAAACAAAGTTAGGATTATGCTTAATAAAAAGAAGTTGAGCAGCTAAATTCGTTTGAATGTAATGAGTCTGTATAATTAATTATCTCTAAGTCATTGAATGCTCATCGCTATTTATTCAATTTAAGGTACATATTTAGTCACTTCTGAGTGGTCAGGTGTATGCAACTTCTATAAAGAATATTGTTGCGTCCTAACAATAAGTCGAACAATTAGTGTGTCATTCAGTCCACACATATCAATCGGGTCAATAACTTAACCAATATATTCAGTTTTAATTTGTGCACTTTAAATTTTCTGTGGTCAAATAACAAAATGTCAGGACACGACAAGAATATACTGTTTTTGACCAGAAACGGTAAAAAAAAATATTTAAAATCATTAGACTATCATTTTTTAGTTTGTAGAAAATGGTCAAAAATGAGAGAGAGAGAGAGAGAGAGAGACAGAGACAGAGACAGAGAGAGAGAGACAGAGACAGAGACAGAGAGAGAGAGAGACAGAGACAGAGACAGAGAGCATGAAATCAATTATTAAAATTTCTCCTAAAAAGAAAAAAATTTTAAGCGAAACAAAAAAAAAATAGAAAAAAGAAAATCCAATCGACACGCACGTGTCAACTCATCAATCGACGCATGCGCAAACAGCCAGACAATCGGTGCCAGACTTCCCGCTCTCTCTCTCTCTCCCCCACTCTCCAGTTTCTTCCCAGTAAAAAAAGGGACTTGAAATCTCTTGTCATTTTCTACTGATGGCAGTTCCGCAGATTCATCTTGCGGAAGGCAGTGTGTATTAGTTGCTTCCCCTTTTTGTTTGTTCTTCGGTTCAGATCTTAGTTTTAAAAATAAATTGCTTACCAAATTATTTCGTTTGTTCTAATTTTTACTTTGCTACTACCAAGTAGACTATAGATCTAGATCTAGTTCTAGTTGCTGAACTATTTCACCGCTAGATGATCTGACGAAGTTAATTCTTAGATTTTTCTATCCGTTTCGGATAGATTTAGATCTAAAAAGGACTTTCCACGCAGACGACATCATCAACTAAATTTTGATAAATTTCTACCAGCGTGTAGTTTATCAAATTTTACCGCTTTTAGAATATAATTGTCAACATTTTGAATGTGTTAATTCGCAATCGTTTTCATCAATTGTTATTAAATTGCTAAATTTCCTGAGAAATTTGAAAAGATTTTCAATAAGATTTTCTCCATAAAATTCAGTTGAATTCTTCGATTGTTTTCATTCGCTGATTTTGGATTTTTTTTTTTTTTGGTGGTATATTGATCTACTCGATGTTTGCTTGAGATCTTAGATGTTACAAAATAATTGAGTGTGTTATACATAATATAACCGTCATTAGAGTGGACAGCTATAACATTATAACAAGGACCACATGTAAGTATTGTCGTAAGGGTAACAATTTAATGCATGTACTCTTTTTAATGTAAATGCATTTTTATATTTAAAAGCTTTCACTTGATACAAATAATAATGCGATCCAATTCTGGTGGCCTTTCAGCTTAACAAGATCGGGAAATGTAATAATAGCGCCTCTAAAATCTATCTAGGTCAATAATGTGGACAACTTTTAGTTGGGTGTACAAGACACACAATCTCTCAGTATAAAAAAACCCAGAAGAAACCATTGAGAAATCCGCTTCATTAGTTCTCTATATTTCAAAATGTAAATTATATTGTTCGGGAAACAAGATGTTGACCTTAGTTACAATTCTCTGTTTTATCGATAATTGGAAGCTACGTGTACAGTTGACATACCTGGTTAGCTCCAGTAGTTAGCAATTATCCGGGATAGAGTTAGTTTAGCATTGTAGTGGGCACAAGCCACAACTAGGTCGAGCTAGAACTATAGGTAGGCACATATCTTATTGAACGAAAGCTAACTAGAGAATAAGCTAAATTAGTAGCTAGCGATTCACTTGTAGGAAAACTTGATTGTTTGCAAAACTTAGGTAAACATGATACATTCAGTTTGTTAAATTAAATACTTATTGGCAATAGTTGTTTACCATTTAGGTCAGAGGTCAGCAACCTTTTATATAATGTATAAGATAAATTAAGATAACAGTATATCAAATTTGGCATTCTAATTGATTCAGCGTGCCAAAAGCCTAAAAATCATTTTCTTGTAGAAAAGACCTAAATAGTTTCATGGAGGTTCTTTTGTGTGCCATTCAAATTCGCCCTGGGTAACAAAACCTGACTCGGCTGCCGTTTGTTGCCGAACCCTGAATTACTTCACCAGTGTATATGGTTTTATACAATTATGTCTTAGAGAGAAATTTTAAAAAAATCGTCAAAGACTTTATAACATTATTTTGCAATAAAGGTGACCGATTTCAATACTTTAGTCAAAGAACAACCAACTGAGAGTTTCATTTTCACATCATGTTTGCACGATTTTTTTTTTTTACAAAGTTAATTATTTTCAAAACTTTACAGGAATATAAAAGTAAAGTATTCCCCTAGCTATGACTAAAGCAATATCGCCACAATACAATTTTTTTTCGTTTCCATTTAAAATTTTCAAGCTTTTAAGATAAGAACCAAATTATATCAACTCACAATTTTTTTCCTCTTATATTTTCTTTTTAACTCTCTGTTTGTATTCATTTTTACCGAGTGTTGTTAATTTATTTTGTGTGCAAACTGTTGATAAAATATGATTGAAATATGGAAGCTTATTTACATCTATACCAAAACTATAATAAAAACTTATTTCAGCATTTAGTAAAAGTTATTTATAACTTCTGACATTTCCCTTTACCCATTACTAAGAAAATTCTTTACATATTTTTCTCGTAAGCTAACTTAATCGTTCCTGAAATATTTTGTCAGATCTTGTTTTAGAGATCTTGGTTTTGTGTATTGTTTTCATATCTATACAATAGAGTTATCTTTTACAATCTCTTCGTTACAACTCTGAAATAGCTTGACAAAACTGACTGGTACATTTTTACGCCTTTTTTTATCTTCAGCTTTAATTCTCCTGATATTCTACAACCAATGATGACTTTTTTTGTTTCAACTTTAGCACCATACAAAACATATTAACAAATATAAACATACGTTTTCTTGTCTTATGAGCATCTACTTTAACCTGACATGAAGTTGAGCAGCAAAGATAGGCCAAAAAAGCTGGAAGTACTCTTTCTTCCCGAGTAGCATTCGGGCATGGAATGGTCTGCCTGAAAAATTCAGGAAAACCAGTAACTTAACATCATTCAAAACATTAATAAAAATGCAAGACTAGACGTGGACCACGAATGAGCGTAGGACGCAATAATTTTCTTTATGAACGGAGCGCCTGTAATATATAAGATAAGATAAGTAACTAGACCTGTGTTGTTAGTTAGTTCAATAACTAGCTAGCCTCCGAGGTACTAAGTACATGGGAGTTTAGCTAGACAGAAGCTAGCTCATGCATCTAGTTAGCGCGCAGCTAATTTCTACCGAAGCTCTTTAGCGTGAACACAAACGCTAGTAGTTCAAATCAATGCTAGTTCTTGTTTTTATCAGACTCACTGCTGCCAGTGTTAACACGTTAATTCTCCCTACAAAAGACTTGTAGAGATGCCAAAAAGAACTTAGCATTCCCCCAGTGGTGTGAACAATTCAGTTTGTATTCAGGAGAACAAAATCAATATTTAAGACTGAGAATAAGACTTTTCTCAAAATATAATATATAACATGCATACAATATAATATATAACATGCATACAATATAATATATAACATGCATACAAGATAATATATTCATACAATTAAACACCGTCATTAATGTACAAAGAAGTTGTTATTTTAAAGTACACACTTACCTCCCCTTGCTGATTGTTTCTGCGTGTTTCCTGGTCTCATATTTTATTCAAACTCCATTCTGTTGATTAAACTCAACGGTCTGCCCTGGCAACGCGTCCATCCGTGACATGTTTATTGTTTTCAGCTCCACTGCTGAGCAAAACATTTCTGTTTATTTTTTCTTTCTTATTTAATAAAACAAAAGCTCAAACTACTAATAGATCAATAAAGAAATGTAAGCAATAGAGGTCAAGGTTAATTAATCGATGTCAAGGTTAATGGAGACGAAAAGCTGTAAATAAACAGTTTGTAACGACATTCGTCATTGGAGGTGAACACAGGGATGTGTTTCCGTGGTTTCTAGCTTGTTTAAAGCCCAGTGGTCCTACTAACTACCGATTTCTTAAGTGCTCAAATGTTATCACAAATTTTTTCCAAGTTAGGCGCATTTAACAAATTGGAGTCTATTGAAAAGAAATGCACAACTTATTGGTGAATAGGCTACTTACTGGAGCTGCATTCTGAGTTTGTCAATATTTAGCGTTTTTTAAATCGCCATTTGCGTACAATTCAATTTCTTGGTATACAGCTGTAACACATAAAGATCAAACAACAATTCCAATGTCACGGCTGATGGCTATTGCATATTTATTAAATGAAGGCATTAGAGACCGACCCAAATTCGGCTACGGTTTCGGTTTCGGCGCCGAAAAAAAGGCAAATGGTCTTTTTCGGTTTTGTTTCGGTTGCGGCCAAAAAAAGTTAGCTTTCGGTTTGCTAACGGTTTCGGCCGAAAGTGACATTGACTTTCGGTCAACTGCCCAATATCTATTTAAACTTTCAATTTTTAGACTGCAACGATAGTGCTGCTTCTATTACTCTTCTTTGTGATGATTTTTAATAACATTATGCATAATACACGCAGACCTATATACAACTGTATATTAGGATTACATTTTCTATGTAGTGATGTTAAACGAAAACAGGATTCCGATTTTCAGTTTTATCGGAATTAGGGCGGAAATCATATCAATATGGTGTCCCGTGATTTTTTTCTCGGAGACGAATTTTAAAACCATGTTTGATTCGTTCGAAACAATTCTTTAACATAAAATAATTGCAAACACTAATTGGTCAAAGTAGTTGGTAGTTAATTGGTAGTTTTTTTTTCAAATCCCGAATATTGCTTGCAATACAAGCACAGACAACAACAAAGGTAGATGTTAAGTTACAACTATCGCAAGTCGTCGGCATAGCCTTTGATCACGTTTTCGGAGAAAAAAACAGATATTGATATCCCTAGTTCTATTGTTTACTTAGATAGAGTGCCCATAAACTATTTAATATTATATTAAAATCTGCAGTCTTTTAAAAACTTTTGTTTGGTTTTTTCTATTTTTCGGTTACGGTGTAGTAAAATTATCGGTATCAGCTTCGGTTTCGGCCGAAAGACAATTTATAATTTTTGGTGTGGTTTCGTTCTAGGCCGAAACCAAAAATTTTGTTTCGGTCGGTCTCTAGAAGGCATTATCACATTTTTTAAAGCTTATAGCTATTGCATAGATCAAGGGTCGGCAACCTTTGATAACAGTGTGCCAAAGTAGGATTTCTATTTCATTCAGCGTGCTTTAGTACTCAATGTATTGTAAAAATAATACTTGAATGGCCTTTTGTGGGTTTTGTGCGTGCCATTGAAAATCACTCTGCGAGCCAAGTATGGCACGCGTGCCGTAGTTTGTCGAGCCCTGGCATAGATAAATCAAGAAGACTAAGGCATGAAGACTAATCGATTGACTAATAATTTAATTTTTTTTGGAGGGGGGGGGGGCAGTATTTAAAAAAATAATATTTTAGTATTTGGCTAATAGCTTACATATTCTGGGCATATGACAATGACATTTTCTGGGCATATGCCAATGACATTGAGTGTGCACATCAAAAACACATTTTCTGTCCATATTAAAGCTACATTTTCCTAAGCAAAAAGGCAGTTACATTATTTGAACATAGATAAAAAATAATTCGTAGCAAAAAAGAATTAAATGTTCTAGTTCTAAGCATATAGAAAACAATTGGAGGAGGGGACGGTAATATACTTTAAATTTATAGGTCAGCGTCCTTTTCAGATAATAAATAAAGACTTGTCATGTGATTTGACAAACACTTCTTGTGTTTCATATGCAATAATAAATACATCTCTATTATAGTACCTCTTTTTGGGCATCAGGGCATGGAATGGGTTTACCAGAAAGAAAAAAGTTGGCAAACGAACATCTTAACACCGTTTAGAGCCCAAATTGCAAATCCTAGACCAGGCCAAAAACCACGGACAAGCGTAAGACGCAATGATATCCTGTTTAGAAGGAGCGTCTGGAACATGCAAGATTAGACACGATATGCGACATGCGCGGGAAAGCATTGCGCTTCATGGGTGGGACTAATGAGCCATTTCGGGCAATGTAGCCAAAGCCTAAGGCAAGATATTTACCATTGGTCGGCAACCTTTAGAAAACAGTGTGCCAAAGGAGCATTTCTAAATCATTCAGCGTATCAACATCCTTACTGTCATGCTGCTCTTTTCACGTAGAGGATACTGGAATTTCCCTTTTTAGTGGTCTTTCGCGTGTATTTTAAAATCACTATGCGTGCCAAGACTGGCACACGTTCCGTAGTTTGCCGACCTCTGATATATACTATACTGCTCAAAACTGTTTTAAAATCACTATGCGTGCCAAGACGTCGTAGTTTGCCGACCTCTGATATATACTATGCTTCTCAAAACTGAAGGATGCCTGCCAACAAGATAGGTGCTACATGCTACAGCAACCACACTAACTTTCCATTGTCAATAGCATCTCTAATTCTTCTTCACGGCGAACATAAGAATATTGAAAGTTTAAACTAGATCTTCAATTTCTAAACTATTTCAAGATGCCCTGCAACCAAACCTCTAGTTTAAACTAGTTAGAACTATATCTTTTGCATGGTTACTCTGCTGTAATTGCAGCATTTTAGACTTTGGTCAACATAGAAGAACACAAACCCTCGTCAGCTCTGTTGTAGGTTGCCTATAATTGCGCAACGCGAGACTAGAATGTAAAATTCGAAAGTTTTGATGGGTGTGGGGGTCGCAGAGGGGTTTGGAAATGGTGTAAGGATTGTCGGTAAAGCAGCCAGGTTCTTACCACATTTAGCAGAATTGATTTTTCAGAGTTCTGGTATTAACTCTGGAGAGTCTACTAGAATTGACTTTATTTTTTTTGCTGCCTGCTTAAGTCTTTTATTTTTTTTTACAATAGTTGCTTGCATTACGTCTTTTGTGACAAACAATTTCTGTTCACAGACAAACACAGATACACACAGCCCTACACAGGTACATACAACTACAACACACACACCACACACATAGCCATAACACACAATTACGACACACTCACACAGCGCAAGACACACACAGCACACACACACACTCACAACACACATCACAACGCACACAAAACCACAACACACACACAACGCAATACACAAACAACCGCAATACATACAAACACAGCACAGCACAATACACACACTACACACAACCACTTCACACACAATCAAAACACGTACACAATTATGACACACACACAGCACAACATACAAAGAGCCACAACAGACACATCACAACACACTTACACACAACCCCAGAACACACAACATACACATTTTGCAGATCTTCCCCAGATGGAAGAAAGACACACACTAGAGTGCAAACATGGATGACACGGGGTTGGTGGGGAAAGGTATTAACAGTTTACAACATATTTTCACAGAACGTCTCGAGGGCCGATGCCATTCGATTACGGACTCGGCCGGGGCCTGTAAACTAAAACGCCATCAATTCTCAATTAATGTTTCGGCCCAACGGAAGGGCTGCCGGATTCAATTGTGTATTCGAACATCCACGCGGTATCGATCTCGACCGTGGCATTGGCACGCGCGCACGAGCTCACACACACACAAACACACACACAAACACACACACACAGAAACACGGCCAGAGACGCATGCGCTAAACTATGGAGACGGAGAGCCAAACAAGACGACACAGCTCGAGAGTGAGATCTGTTGGGCGGTGGCGCGCCCATGGGTAGCTCTCAGCGCTGTTGTGGCCGTATCGATCTGTCTCGCGCCTTCCGACAGGTCTGCAGCACATTGGAGTGTCGTCAACACGACAGGTCAAGGGTTCACACAAAAACCTGTGAGGACCAGAGCTAGGTAGATACACAGCGCAGGGAAATTGTTATAGGACAATAGGACTAATTACACAAAACATTTTTGGACTAATTACTCACATATGATAGGAAAAATTGGTATATACACGCACGAAAGGTCTAAGTAAACAACACATGATATGACTAATTACACATATGATAGGACTAACTACACACATGATAGGACTAATTACACGCATGATAAAACTAATTACACGCATGATAAAAGTAATTACACACATGATAAAACTAATTACACACATGAAAAAAACTAATTACACACATGAAAAAAACTAATTACACATCATAGGACTGATTTTAAACACACATTATGTGAATAATTACATTACATATAAAAGAACGAATTACATACACGCACGCGTGGTAGCTTTCTCGTATAAGACACAGAAGAAAATAATAAGGAATATAAATAAAAATTCAAGCCGCATGTAATATTATTAGGCCTATGATTTTAAAACATCACAACTAACTTCTGCTGTTTGTCTTTCCAGCCTTCTGTTCACACATTACCCCCAATATCTCAATAAATTGTATTTATGATTGTGGGGCCCTGTTCCCAAACTTTTGTGGGAGCCCATCGTAGCCTCGCCATGCCTTTCACATACCCCAGAAAAGTGCCGTTAATTCATGTTACATTCTGTAAAATCATAAATTGTATGTTGCGCTTAGCTTGGTTGGACTAGAGCGCTTAAAATTGTAGGAGAATAAATGAATTTTATTTTAGATTTTCAACGAAAGAATGGGGATGTCACTAACACAATTATTTTTGTGATGTGTGGGGGACTCTTTTGTGTGGGGGCCCCTGTTCCAAAGGAACACGTGGAACATGCCTAAATACGCCACTATTGATGCGACATCAACAGCGCACGGATACTGTTTCGCCTTAACGGACATGCGGTCTATTACCATTTTTTAAAAAATAGTTCACAATGCTACACAAAAATACAAAATATACAACAACAAAAAAATGAGATCTAAAAAAGGAATGATAAAAATAATGCTTGATTGGAAAGAATAATATCAAAAGTTCCGTTAAAAGCACACCGGTGGTCCCGATAAAGCACACTTCTGGTCCCGATAAAGGCATAGGTTGATTCTAAAACAAGACAGGGGTAATGAAATTGTACTGCAGACGTTTTGTGCGTCATCTGTAGAAATCTCCAAGGTCGAGGCTGTGAATGAAGATTGTATATATTTGTTGTTCTTTTAATACTGAATAAAATCACGTCTGCTGTACTTTTATGTTCAATATGATCACGTCTGCTGTTCTTTTTTTCTCTCATTACATCACGTCTGTTGTACTTTTATTCTTCAATATGATCACGTCTGCTGTTCTTTTTTCTCTCATTACTTCACGTATGTTGTACTTTTATTCTTCAATATGATCACGTCTGCTGTTCTTTTTTTCTCTCATTACATCACGTCTGTTGTACTTTTATTCTTCAATGTAAAAAAACAAAACAAGGCCAGATGCCGGGCCACGAAATAAAAATTGAACGGTCTCTAGCTTAATTAGATGCTATAATCACAAATTTTAAAACACATACCTATTATATGCTGCTCATAGGCTAGTTAAGGCCAAAAAAAACTAAATTAGTGGGCCTTAAAGTAAAAGTAGAAAAACCCGGTTCCAATTAGTTTTGGGAAACGCTGTGGACTTAACGTTTTAATACTAAGAGCTTTCTTTCGATACAACACTCAAGGTATGACATTAAAACCCAAATCAATAAAAACCCATGTTTCGTTATTATCAACCCAGTTCTTTTTTCAGGATACCTGATAGTTTAATGGTTGCACAATTCACTGGAAATCCTGACTCTCAGCGAAACACATCTCTGGGAAGGCTCTTCTTCAGAAAACACTTTTTTTCCACATTCTCAAAAAGAACTTTGTTTACCAAAAAATCTGGAAATATTTCTGCCTTGCCAATGAACATATAAAAACAAAAATCAACAATTTAACAAGAGAACACCAGAACGCTAAATGGGAAATATGGCCTTTAACAAATAAACAAACAAGAAATTATAATTTCTAATTTATGAATTCATTTTTTTGCCCAACAGCAAAGTGGAAAATTGAATGTTTGTGTGTTTTTACATTTGGCTCCACTTAACCTTTGACTCCAGAAATGTCTTGGCGGCGAGATATCGCGATATCTGGACCGGAAGTGGGTCTGCACACCGGACGTGCGTCTGCGCACTGACTTATTTTTTTTTGTTGTGCTTTTAGTTCCGTTTAATTTGCGGGCCGTTAACATACTTTAAGGCTTGACTCTGTATGTGTGTGTGTGTACGTGTGTGTGTCCACCATTGAACAAAATGTCAGCGGACAATTTATTAAGTCAACAAGTGACATCTGGTGGAAGCTAATGCCAGTAGGAAGACAAATACTCGTGGCATTGGGGGGTTTAGTGTTATTGATTGAGTTTGTAGTGTGTCTTTGAAGTTGTTGTTTTCAAATCTCTGTTACTAGATTAATTTGATTGAGTAACAAGATAGAAACATACCTATTTACCTATTTACCTAACCACATACTTACGTACATATCTATATATCTACCTGTCTACCTACTTACTATCCAACTATCTATTTATCTATCTATCTATCTATATATCAATCTATATATCTACATACATGTATATCTACATGCATACATATTTACCCACTACCTACCTGCCTATCTATCTATCTATCTATCTATCTACCTACCTCCTTACTTACCAATCTACTTCCCTACTATCTACCTACCTACATTTCTACTTATGTAAGTACGTACCTACCTACCAACAAAACTACTTACTTTCCCACTTACCCACCTATCTACTATCTACATATCTACATGCCTAACTAACCAACTAATTGTCAGCCTACCTACATACATATCTAGCTGTCCTCCCTCCCAACCTACCAACATATCTACCTTCATATCAACATACAAATCTACAATTAAGATAACAAGTGGGTTAGTCAAAACCTGAGTTAATTCAATAGACTACTCATCACATACCTGGCACCCCCATCGTTTAACTAATGCGCATATTGAACTATTCCCTCTTTGATATACTCTATTCTGTTTTCAATTTAACGTAACACGCATACAGTAGAACCACTAAAGGAACAAAAAAATATGAGCGAATCATCAGAGATTCGAATCACTTCAGTAATGCGTTGATATTCATGATATAAAAAAAAAAACAACGAATCGTGGCTTGTTATCAACTCGCCTCAATGACTCTCCCTACCATTCCAGCATTAACTGACTGATTCTAAACTAACCTGAGCATCGATCGGTGCCCTTTTCTTCTTCTTATATTTTCTTTAAATAATTTAAAGTTATGAACCGTATAGTAAACTGTGTCATGCATTGCGCGAACTTCCTTTCGATAAATCAATTATTGCTTTATAATAACTTGCTTCTGTAAACCAAGATAATAATAATATGAATCATCATTGTTGTACAAGTTGAAAAAAAAATCATGAATGTCTTCATCGAAAACCTAAAGTTTGTTAAGTCTTAGATTGAAAATATTGCGTTTGTTTCTTGTTTCTTAAAACATTGGCCAAGCTGATCGGAGCCAGTGCAATTTTAATGTAGACGTTAGGTATGTGTACATTTTGTCATGATTAAATTGAATTAATGAGGATCATAAGTAAAGTATCCCGTCGGTTAAATCATTCTAACTAGAAACATTAGAGGACAGAAGGGCAAAGAGTAAAGAAGTAATAATACATAAGATATAACAACAAAGCTCAGATTAACATAATTTAATGAAATTCTCCTCTTAGTCTCAACTCTGACCTCTTGGTTGACCTTTAGGTGAAATCCTACGCACGTATTACGTAGTTCGACCTTTGCACCACAGGTCAACTTGTGTACTCTCCACTACAGACATTATTCGCTAACATATTTCTCCAATGAAGGAATGAAACATATTGAATAAAATCTCGTATAAGACATATTGGGTCGATATTCAGATTTCTGGTTATCTGCCTGACCTGAATATAAGCAGCATGCAAATGGATATGACATCTTGAGCTCGAGACAAGTCCCGCCAAGCTGTTCAAAGAGACATTCAAAGTCTCTTCGCCTCCTAATTCATTGTTATGGGGTATTGAAATTTCATTCGTTGGTTGGGAACAGTGCAAATGAAAGATTAAATTAAGCCTTTATAACAAATCTTGAAATTATTCACGTCTCTTACGTTTTGTTCAGAAATACACTTTAAATTTGAATAATTCTTTTCTTATGTTTGGTAAGTCTACAATACATTGAAAAAAAGTTGTAGTATTATTTGGTAGCAAATATATTAAGTTAGAGAAATAATCAGTTTTTGTTAAATTCGACTTAAAGATTAATCGTTTCTACACAATTTTTTAAAATATGTTTGTAATATAAATTGTAGCGCTTCACGATGTGGGACAAAAACTATTAAAAAAAAAAAAAAAAAAAAAAAAAAAAAAAAAAAAAGCATAACAAAAAGGGAAGCTCGTTCGGGTTACTTTAAGCATTTTAAAAGTGTTATGCAACCGCGATTAATTCTTCCAAAACGGATGTTGTGACCACCTGTTAAAACCCGCGGGACTCAACCACCTAGCTAGCCCGCATACACGACGAACAGAAATCTCGTCACCATCTAATTCCGACACAATGCTAACACAAATGTGATCGAATGCTGTTGATAGATCGTTGCCGTCCCATAATCGAAGGATCTGGAACTTATTTGTTTATCGCTTGGATCTAGGCCAAAGCTTTATGGCCACTTGTGGTGTATTGACCCACGCGTCCCCTCACAACTGCTCTCACAATGTTTGCGTTATACTAGAAGTATCACCCACTTTTTTTTTTTGGGGTGGGTTTTGAAGAACACTTCAGAACAAAGCGAACAGACTGATGGTTCTGGCACGATATGTGAAAAAGACTGCGATTCAAAGCTAATCTAGGAAAGCAAGCGGATTATGGCGTTTTCCCACTGATCCCAATTCAGTGCTCGCTGAAAGAAAATGTATTATGCTCCACCTTTTCTCTCCTTTCTCGCTCGTTTTTCGACACGTAACAAATTTTTCATTTCTGGTGTTAATATTACATTATATTTGAAATTTCATATTAACATTATTTTTCCGAAGCATTTCTAGCCTTATTGATTTTTAACTATCGACGTTTCACAGTATTGTTAGATATGAATGATGTCAACGACTTTTTCTTAATTTTGTTATAGTTTTTAAATGTTTTCTTCAGTTAATGGGTCCCACACAGAATATGCACATATAAGTATAGGAATAAGTAATGTCTTCTTTGGTTAAGAATAAGATAAGATAAGATTGCTTTATTGATAAAAAAAATGGAAATTTGATTTGATTACATAAATTCCATCTTTCAGCATACTTAAAACAATATTAAAGAACCATTTGTACTCAAACACAATAGACATTCCCGCACACTATCATACCATTTATCATACAAGAAAAAAGTAGGCCTATCATTTAGGAGTCAGCTATTGAGCCATTGTATTTCCTGTGTCCCAGACAGAATATGCACATATAAGTATAGGTCTAAGTAATATCTTCTTTATTTATTGGGTCCCATACAGCAGATACATATTCTAGTATAGGTCTAAATAATGTTTCCTTGGGTTCCAAACAGAATATGCATATTATTCTAGTATATGTCCAACAAATGTTTTTTTCAGTTAATGGGTTCAAAACAGAAGATACATATTCTAGTACAGGTCCTACTAAAGTTTCCTTTAGTTGATGGGTCCCATTCAGAAGATAAATATTCTAGTACAGGTCCTACTAAAGTTTCCTTTAGTTGATGGGTCCCATTCAGAAGATAAATATTCTAGTACAGGTCCTACTCAAGTTTCCTTTAGTTGATGGGTCCCATTCAGAAGATAAATATTCTAGTACAGGTCCTACTAAAGTTTACTTTAGTTGATGGGTCCCATTCAGAAGATAAATATTCTAGTACAGGTCCTACTAAAGTTTCCTTTAGTTGATGGGTCCCATTCAGAAGATAAATATTCTAGTACAGGTCCTACTAAAGTTTCCTTTAGTTGATGGGTCCCATACATAAGATACATATTCTAGTATAGATCTAACTTATGTTGTTTAGTTTTATGTGCTCGCTACATTTAAAAGATTGTTTTTCTTCTATAAAACCCTATGTCTGAGACAACGTTGACAATGTTCAACTCTGCAAATGTCTAATTCTGATGGAAATATTAAAAATATTCTCCACAATTCTTCTCTTATCGTTACAAATCATTTTAAATAATGATTCATACAAATATAACAGAACATTTGTCGCATTCAGACCTAATTTCATCTCCTTCCACTTCTTTAATTTTTTTTACACGCTGAAAAATGAAATTTAGAAAATTTGCAGCAACAATAGAAAAAATAATATTTCAATGCCATCAAATCATTGCGAGGTAAAATTTCTCTGAGCTGGAAAATAGAATTGTATTATGCCACGCACGCTTTCTTATAAACACGGCTACACGGCCATACGGCCACACGCTGTCGGACGAGAATCGATTTATTTACTCTCTCTCTGTCTCTCTCTCTGTCTCTCTTCTCTTTCCCTTCGCCGCAAGGGACACGACCACTGATTTGACTAAGTAGTGACCAGGCTTTCGGCCATCCTGATTCGACGTTTGTTCGCCCAGTGTTCAGACGCGTCTGTTTGTATGCGTCTGTTTGTATGCGTCTGTTTGTATGCGTCTGTTTGTATGCGTCTGTTTGTATGCGTCTGTTTGTATGCGTCTGTTTGTAGTGTCTGTTAGTATGCGTCTGTTTGTATGCTGTTTGTATAAGCGTTTTGAATGCATGTTGAGACACGTATATTATTCAGATTCACATTCAGATTGTTTGGATTCGAGCATTTATTTAAACGTGTTTGTTTGGATGTGTACTTTGGATGTACTTAACTTCGCATTTTTCAACGCGTATGTTCAAATGCGTGTGTTTAATGGCATGTTTTTAAATGTGTGTGTATCCATGTATGTTTTTGTTTTGATGCGTTTCGTTTGTGTGCCATTGTATAGTTCTATTTTTACTAAATTTGTCTGTTCAGTTGCTCTAAAGTTTACATAAGATCAAACGATGGAGTCCGCTGTTTTTTTCCGTATATTGTTATTCAAAGTTTAAATTGAGGGATACGCCTATACAAAGTTTCTTCTCAGCATTTGTCACATAATTTATCATATATATATACGCCACTGAAAAAATGTTGCCCAACACAAGAGGATGTGTGGCCAGCACAATACCCAGCGGCCTTTTCTTTATCCCCAACTGATTTCAGCTGAAGACCCGGGCAGAAAAAAAAACATAGACTTAACCAGGATTCGAACCCAGGACCTTCGTTACGCCAGTCGAACACCCTGCCGCTCGGCCATCTTTCCTCACTAATACTATTTAGTACACTCGTTAACCCTTACAGTCCCGGGCGCGTATATAGCGGAACTGAAGGCAGCATAGATAGAAGTAGGTCGGTACGGGAAGGGTTAATTTCCTTCAAATTCAACTGTACTCTGCTAGAATTGTCATGCTCATTGAATTTTATTGCAAAATATAAGAAACCTAGATAGCATTATGCTATTTTTATAAGACCTTGAACTTGTTGCCTACTCCGTCTAATATCAACTATCACGCCCTTTGATCAGACTACGCAAGATAAGATTTCTTAAATAATCCAAAATAAATGGAAATTTGACTTGATTACAGATGTTCCGCCTTTCAGCAGCAATGAAAACATTGAAAAATAAGAAAAAATTCCGAAAAGAGATGGAAGGTAGAATACTAGCGAATATTCACAACTGACAAGAGTATGGCCAATAATTAAATCACTAAACCTAGAAACACTAGAGGGCAGAAAGACAAGAGTAAAGAAGGAATAATACACAAGGCATTAAATTCAAATAATTTAGAAATACAACACAATGACAATGTTACAATGCTCAGAAAAACAAAAAGGACGAAAATACTTTCCTTATCCCTTATGCCAGAACAAATGCATATAAGTACTCTTTCTTTCCCGAGTGGCATCCGGGCATGGAATGGGTTGCCTGAAAAAAACAACAGGAAAGCCAGTAACATAACATAATTTAAAACATTAATAAAGATGCAAGAGTAGACCACGAATGAGCGTAGGACGCAATAATCATCTCTATAGATGAAACGTTTGTAATGTATACGATAATATAAGTACAATTTTTTTTTAATAATATACAAGAACAATTAATAGTGCACAAGGACTGAAATAAACTTTTAAAATAGACATGCAAGTGCAGCATCATACCATTTCCATGCAAGAAAAGTTATTACCCAGCGTACACACCACGTCGTATCGACGAGGAAAAGACGTGGTTTCCACGGTTTTTTTCACGTGGCTTTCACGTTTTTTTCCCGTGTTTAGGGAAATGGGTATCAATACTCTATTTCTAGCTGACTGGAGACGATCTGAAGATAAATGCCAATAGTTTATAAGGTTTTCTGAGCATTGCTCATCGACTGACCCAACCTACTGGACAAACATAACGAAATTGACTGAGAACTTTCCAGGTTTCCACAGGAACACAGAACCATTAAACGTTTCTAGGAATAAACCAGAAATGAAATAAAAAGGAAAAAAAAAAGTTTAACTTGGGATACAGGAGGGAGTGAATAGGTCGAAACGGAAATGAACTGAAATTATTTTTCTACTCAGAAAAGCACGACATCTAGCACACAAAAAAATAGTCTAAAAGCTGTGCAATTTAGAGAGGAAAAGATAAAAGGACCCACAAAACCCCCCAGTTTTTCCTCTAAAATACTATTGATCAATCCTTGGCTGCGTAATTAGTTGTTTGCTTCGGTAGGCTCACGCAATGTGGGACTTTACTGATCATCATTCTCTGGGGCTGCTGGCCTGTGGGCAGCACAATATGGTGGTCAATGTTTGAAAATGGGGGTATTTTAATCATTTGAATGTTGTTTTTTTTTTACATACAGATTCCGGAGAAGATGTATGGTTTAGGTCCTGTGTATGCACTGTGGTTGATGAAGCCCGTGATGGATTTAATCAGATGGATGTAGATCGTAAAGAATACGGCATTGTTGTTATAAAAGTGTTCCGGAAAAGCTTTACATTTATATGCGTTTTTTTAAATGCTTCAGTGTTTAAATAGAACCTTGAAGGTGTTTTTAAGCATAATTCATAACCATTTTATTTGACGTGGTTATACCAAATACTTTAATAAGATGGGCCGCTTGCTTTAATATTTCTGCTATTTGATGACTCGAATGAATTTTTTTTCCGATTTCCCGATTCCCTTTTGCACTGTGCACTTCCGTTTTATTTAATCGCTATGATTTTCTCAATGAAAAATTAAAATCGAAGGTTGTATACAGCGGAAACATTTCGGCAATGGTAGGAGCATAAAAGTAATTTAAGACAACGTTATTGGATGCGCACGTAAAAAGTACATATACGTTCTAAAAATAGAGCAAGCGGTCCATCTAATGACGTCTTTGGTTCTACACAGCTACTTTATTTGTGATCTGTGTCTATATAGACACTGTAACAGTTCGTAAATCATATCTATATAAACTATCTATCTAAGGATATCTATTTATCTATCAATGTATATATCTACCTATATACAACCATTTTATTTATATGTATCTATCAATTTAACTATCAATCTTTCTGTTTATGTATCGATCCACTGTTTATCTATATATTCACCCATCAATCCATCATCTTTTTATCTATCTATCTACCTATCAATCTATCTATCTATCTATCTATCTATCTATCTATCTATCTATCTATCTATCTATATCTATCTACCTATCTATCTATCTATCTATGAAACTATCTATCTATCTATCTATCTATCTATCTATGAAACTATCTATCTACCAATCAATCTATATATTTAGCTATATCTATCTATCAATCTATCTATCTATCTATCTATCTATCTATCTATCTATCTATCTATCTATCTATCTATCTATCTATCTATCTATCTTTCTATCTATCTATCTATCTATCTACCTATCTATCTATCTATCTATGAAACTATCTATCTATCTATCTATCTATCTATCTATGAAACTATTTATCTACCAATCAATCTATATATATAGCTATATCTATCTATCTATCTTTTTGTCTGTCTATACATCTGTCTGTATGTCTATTCATATATCCGTCTGCCTATCATACGAAGCATGCGCATTTTAACGTTAAAAGAAAGGAAGCAACAGATATGAAGATAAACCTCACGAACACACTTAAATATCTGGAAGGAAATGAAATGTCATGCGAATGTCATCCATATCAAATGTCACACGAGCTTTATTTTTCGCCCTCAGAAGCAGTGAGGTCACGCGGAAGCAGATCAGATCACGTCAAACGTGAATTCAGAAATGCAATTCTAATGCCGCCAAACCTTTTGCGTTTTAAGATGTTCAAGATCAAAACCAGATAATATAGATCTACATTAAATTATCGATGGCTACAGCTTTTAAGCTTTGAATATAAACTACATTTAGATAACTTTGTTTTTAAAATGTATTAAATGCTATACATTAAAAGTTTGGAGAATCCGAAACCACAACAACTGCGTACAATCAGTAGTGGCATATGAGGAAAGAAATGTCGAGGCACACGACAGGCATAAACCAGATAATTTTAAAGTGTTTTCCCATAAGTTGGCATACCGAAGGTCCTGGGTTCGAATCCTGGTGAAGGCTAAGTTTTGTTCTCCGTATCCACTTCCTTTTAAATTGTTTAGCTCGCGTAAAAATCTTTGTTTGTAACGTAATCATCTCAATTTATTCGTAGGATCTGACAAAGGCAACTTATGAATAAAAAAAAGTATCCCATCGGACCAAATTGATCCATACGACCTGAGAAGCAGCGTTCACTAGATTCTGTGGTCACGTCATACACATGGGGATGTGTGGGCCAGCACAATGCCCAACCGCCTTTACTGTAACCTAATGTCAGGTAGAGCTGGGTAGACTCAGGTCCCGGGAACGAATCGTACCCTTCACCAGGATTCGAACCCAGAACCTTCGGAACGCCAATCTAACACGCTGCCGTTCGGCCACCCGTGCCCCACGCGTCAAGAAAACTATAACTGATAAGAAAACCAAATGGAATTCGGAGTTTCTCGGACACGGCCGTCGTCATTAATTAAATCATACGCTAACTTCAAGTAATAGATTGAGCAGCAATCGTTTCATGGCGACACTTTCATAAGTATGCCCGAGCTGATACGGGCACAATAATGCAGACAAAGGGCAGCTTTTCTTCAAGTTCAACTAAGACACGAATAGATACATCAGACTCAATATCGACTTCGGTTGAGACACATGTTGGAAATAGATAAGGACCTTTATTAAATGGAAATATTTGTCAGGTTTCATATTTGCAGTGTTACAAAGTAAGTCCGGTCCTTGTAACACATTTTGGCTGAAAATTTAAGACAGGAAGTAATTTTTGGACCCACGAAGCCAACTCCAGAAGTAAAAAAAGAGAACTACCATAATACCACTCCAAAGTTCAATGACTTGAAACACCAAGTCTGCCAAAGTTCAATGACTTGAAACACCAAGTCTGCCAATGTTCAATGACTTGAAACACCAAGTCTGCCAATGTTCAATGACTTGAAAAACCAAGTCTGCCAATGTTCAATGACTTGAAACACCAAGTCTGCCAAAGTTCAATGACTTGAAACACCAAGTCTGCCAATGTTCAATGAGTTGAAACACCAAGTCTGCCAATATTCAATGACGTGAAACATCAAGTCTGCCATCATCAAAACGTGGCATTCAGACTTCGACAACTAACTTGACTCGTTGAGGTGAATGGCGTGGGAGGAAACAGGTGGGTTGTTGTTGCTGTGGCCGTGCGTGTGAACGTGAGACAGACATTCTTATTGTTCCCTACCCGGGGGGGGGGGTGTGTAAACATGCATTCCCCCCCCCCCCCCCGTGAATGTATAATGTGAGGAAAGGGGGTGGGGGTGCAAGTCAATGACGCATGGCACATGAAGCATTCATCGACCACTTCTTCTTCGCACGAGATGGAATCGATGGCGGGTCGTAATTGACTTCGCGAACAAGCGCAAATAGAACTAATGACGTCATTAGCCTTGGTGTGTCAACAAGCGCCGAAGACACAATTAAACGGAAGTGCAAACTGCTTTCTATTGAAGCCGCCAGTTTCATTGGGTCACAACAACCCTCCCACACTCAGACAACACCCACTCAAAACTTTTCTAATGAACTCATATCTAATGAAAGGCATGGTTCCTTTTTTTTTCCAGTTTTGTACCATAACAGCAGGTGATGTGAGGTTTTCACCATGTCGCAGAAACATAAAAATTGGATAAGGGCCCATAGCTGGTCAGACTACTTTAACAAAGTTTAGAACAAAAGAATTGTACTTCCTTTCTCGCCGAAGTCATTTGCAATGTATTTTACAAACACCTTCTCTTGACGTACTAGCATTTGTATAAATCACATACAAACATATCTATACATGCGTAGTTCAAACATGGAAAACATATGCTTAGAATTATTTCTATACGAACTTATACATACACATATGCTTACAATTATTTCTATACGAACTTATACATACACATATGCTTACAATTAGTTCTATACGAACTTATACATACACATTTTTATACATTTATCGACAGGAATTCAAAAGCATTTGTATATAACATGACCTACAAACGTCAAAACAAAATACATATCCTGCATAGTGCCTAGTTTTCCTTGTGACACTAAGGGCCCATACAACATGTCTCCAACGCACTCAATTTTGTAAATTGTATGGAACTCTTTAGACCGTTCTGCACCGCCTCATCTCTTCTGCGCATGTCCTTCTCTAAGTGGTCTTTGGTCGGTATCATTTCTTCGGCCATGGAGATTCCAGTGTATTGTTTGTGCCTTTAGCTAGTTTTCTGACAAAGTGATCAAAGTTATAATCACTCCCGTCTCACTATCTATTGACTGATGGCGTTTTCCTTTTTTTATCCTTGTCTATTCGGGTGAGCTTAATAAAGCTGTTTCTGATGCTGCTGTTGACACATGTCTGGATGTCTGCTGGTCAGAGTGTTTGTGCTTCTCCATGGCTTAGGAGCCATCTAGCAAGATGGAATTGACTTTGCAACACTTCTATGTACCAATTTTTAGCTCGATGGGATGACGGAAAACGGATTCGATTAGCCTTCCGAAGAAAATTGTGCCAGCCGTACAGTTTTGCGAAGCTAACAAAATGGATTTAAACAACACAACAACAAGATTGATCAGAAAACAACATCAACTAAATGTATCAAAAAAACAACAACATCAAAATGTATAAAATGAGAAGAAAAAAAAACAACATCGCCAACAATAAACTGTATCGATTTACTCAAATTGACTAACCGCATCCGCCGCTTTTTATTTTTAAATACCCCATTGGTAACAGAAGAGAAATCAGATCTCGGTATACGATTTTAGTTTACGATCTCAACAACATGCTAATGGCACGGCGATCGTTAACTGCTGATTAATCAACTGAAGTGGAAAAAAAAACACGGCCTGCTTATGAATACTTCATTACTCCAAGAATAACATTTTTAGCTTATGTGGAGGCATGGTGTCGGAGTGCCAGCGCGTTCGGCTAGTGTACCGAAAGTTCTGGGTTCTAATCCTTTGTTTGTTTTCTCGGGTCTGGAACTATTCCCGGAGTCTACCCAGCTCTGATGGGTACCTGACTTTAGTTAGGGTAGAGTAAAGGCGGCGGCTGGGTATTTTGCTGGCCACACAATCCCCTAGTATGCCGTGGCCACAGAAACTTGTGAACGCTGCTTCACCGGCCCCATGAATCAATTTGATCCGACGGGATACTTTGTTTTTTCTTTACTTCTTGCAGAGGCTACCCTCCCCATTCTCTCTCTCTCTTTCTCTCACTTCAACTCTCTCTTTCTCTCACTTCATCTCTCTCTTTCTCTCACTTCATCTCTCTCTTTCTCTCACTTCATCTCTCTCTTTCTCTCACTTCATCTCTCTCTTTCTCTCACTTCATCTCTCTCTTTCTCTCACTTCATCTCTCTCTCTCTTTATCGCTTGATATTTTCACGTCTGCCCTGCCTGGAAAGTTTTTTTTAAATTTATCATTTTGATATTGAGACGATGTTTATGAAGATAACTTCAAGCAATGGGCGTTACTCAGTGGCAGATGATTTATCTTGATCACGTTATCACGTGTTATTATCTAGCTTCCGATCAAAGCTCGTTACTCCGATACCAGCGTTTTATTTCAGGGGCGCCACTTCAGAGTTAGAACCCCCCCCCCTTCCCTTATCAACATAATTTGCACGGGATTTTAGATTTTTCCCCAATTCCCTTTTTCATCTTACAAAGAAACCCAATATAGAGATTAGAAAAAAACATAGTTCAACACAGAGTTAAGAATGACATGTCTATGACAGATGTCACAATGACATTGTCAATGACAGATGTAAGAATGACCTTTCAAGGCATGGTGTCATGTTAACTTTGTTCTTAAGGTATGAAATCGGGTCGTCATTCAGCGCAAATTCTAGAGTCGATTACTTCACGTCTGCTATGCACTTTCAGTTTCAGATTGTTACGTCAATGGTCTTTCTCCCCATATCTCTATCCCTTGCTCTCTTCTCTTCCTATCTCTATTCTCCCTCAATTCTCTCCATTGTTATCTCTAAGCGCCTCTTTTCTCTATCTCTCTTGCTCGTTCTCCCTCTCTCATCGTTCTCTGCCCTACTTCTCTCATCGTTCTCTGCCCTACTTCTCTCATCGTTCTCTGCCCTACTTCTCTCATCGTTCTCTGCCCTACTTCTCTCATCGTTCTCTGCCCTACTTCTCTCATCGTTCTCTGCCCTACTTCTCTCATCGTTCTCTGCCCTACTTCTCTCATCTTTCTCAACTAGTAGGCCTATATATATAATTATAAAAAATAAATATTTATAATGCCCGCCAGGCGGTTACAAGTCAGCATACGATGGTTTCATGAAGTAGTTACACAAGAATCTATAAATGTTTCCCTAGAAATATACAAAATAGAAAATGACATCACCTGGATTCGACAAACATATGATTTTGTTTACCTTTATATCAGTTATCCAGAATCCATACCCAGATATATATCTACCGTATATATAATTTTATATATATATATATATATATATATATATATAATACATTTCAACACTTTACTAAATGGTTGTGCAATGTGGCGCGCGTGCGTACGTAAAAGATATTCATAGACACAGCTAGTGCTAGATTATAGCCTGCAGTTCTACAATTATTTGGGTCAACTGGTAAAAACAATAATTACAAGAAAACGCAGACGACAGCTTGAAGAGATTTCAAAGAGAAAGTTTTTCTTCTTCCGGTGTAGAGAACAAAAACAACATGGATAACATCACTGATCTATATATATAGAGGTGTTTCATGTCTCTTTTGCGGACATTCCCAAACCTCAGTTTTGGCCGTCGAGTAGGTCTCTGTCTCGACGCTAACGTTACATAAAGGGTGTCCTGCGGGACCCTGTGGCATTCGGTGTACATGACCTAGCCAGCTGAGTCGTCTGTTGCTGAGAGTAATGCGGATGTTTTGACACCCTACTCTTCTGTATTTGAAACTTTGTTATGCCATCTTATGTTTAGAATACGTCTGAGGCATTTGAAGTGAAAAGTGTTCAGTTTCCTTTCCTGCCAGGAATATGGTGCAACTATACTATTGCTTCATAATATCCCCCCTCCCCGAGGCCAACCGCCAGAATCAGTCACGAAAACATTACATGCGAGCAAACACAGAGCTTGGAGATAATTGTCCTTTCATTTCATTTCTGACTCAGACAGAGATATCAGATGAGCTAAAAAAAACAACAAAAAACAAAATAATGATAAAATACAAATTACCAGCAGCAAGAAAAAACAATAACAACACAGAGGAGACATTTATATGCAGAAAACTACAACAGACAGTGACACCGTAACATTTAATATAATAATTTGTTTTTTTACACGACATATTGTAAGCCATGCAAGTGTGGAGTCATATTTTGTCCCGCTGGGCTCTCGAGGGAAGCATAAAGTTACATACAAACAAAACAAAAACACAAAAACACAAGGAACAAACAAGATCAAAAGTTTACAACTGGAAAGCCTGACGCCGGCAGACGCGCAGATGCTGTTTCTGGTTTGTTATCTGTTTTTTTTTATATTTGTAAATTTCTTTATTTTGAGGCGGGGGAAGAACAATTAATGCCCTTAACCCCTCCCCCACCCACATATTACCCCTCTCGTGGATGCGATGAATTTTTCTGCTAACATTATTTTTTTTTTCCAAAATGAAACCAAAAAAGAAAAAAAAATGATTATCATTTTGGGTCGGGATAATAGGTCAGAGCCCCCCGAAAGAATCGATCTGTAACCCTTGACCCCTAGTAAGTCCCTGACACTCACCTGACCTCATTTCGGTTTGGTTTAATTTAGTTTTAATCGCTGTGCGTCTTTCTTTTTTTTTGTGTCCAACAAAGAAATATATTTTGAAATAAGTCAAATTTAACAGCTTTACTTTCACGTAGAATTCCACACTCTGAATTTCGTTTTGTAAATTTTGTTTTAAACGGATCGATACAAGAGATTTAAGCTGCGAGTACAATTCTAAACGATATTTTAAGTTTACAATACTCGATACTCGCGAAAACGGGGATTTGAGATATGTAGGGATATTTTTTTTAGGTTTTTAAACTTTAGCCAGCGAAATTTTGAAATGGCTTGACGCCAGAGTTTGTGTGTCTCTGTGTGGGTGTTCGTGTTTGTACATTCGTTTGTGTGTATATACATGTACGAACAGGACCCGACGGAATCGGCATCCTTCCGTCTGCAAGAGAGGATGATGAACCAATAACTCTTTGTTTGGCCGAACTGTCTAACCCCTGCAGTGGCCGTCTTTCTATTAATTCATGCAACAGGTTCGGCCGTAGGAGATGAGTTATCTGCCCATGTCGGCCATCTATCTATTGAGATAACTCTTTCTCTTCTGCTCTCGACTGCACCACGTGACCCTTCCCTGGCAGTCACAGGCACAGTGGAGCGATCGTCTGCTTGATGCCTCATGTCATATGTGTATCTATGCTGGCTGCCTTCAGGTCTCCCTTTGGCAGAAATCTTTGAATCTTAGACCGCTTGGTCCGCCGATTTTTTTCGCATTTCGATGGCCAGTTCTCAATATAGCTGGTTATTAAGAATTCGAAACGGGTCTATTCTCATCACGTGACCAAGCCATAATAGACTTTTTTCGCTGATGATGTTGAACATGTTGTGAGTATTGACAAGAAACAAAAAGATTCTATTGAGCATTTAGCCCTGCCATCGGATACCTAAAGTGTAACGCCTCTGATGGAAGCCATTGATTTCCGCTAACGGGGGCGCATATGGACTAGATATTATTTAGGGACCAAAACCAGCTTCTGAGGATTTTTAGTGAATGTTTAGTCGATGTTTCGTGGGTATTTAGTGGATTTTCTGCGGATTTTTAGTGAATGTTTAGTCGATGTTTAGTGAATATTTAGTGGATATTCTGCGGATTTAATGTGGATGTTTACATCTTAGTTATATCCACTGCTACACAAGAGGTTCTATAATAGAATATAATTTAAAAAAAAACAACAATCTGTTTAAAAGTTTAAATAACTTCTACGGGCTATGGGCACTAGAACCGCTTACGAACCGTCTGCTAACATATCATTATTATTAGCTCGCTCTATATCTTTTTTCAAGAAGTAACCAATAAAATCCTTCTTAACATTTAAACAAAAAAACTTTATTTACAAATAAATCAAATCCCAAACATATAAAAGAATAATGAATAGGAAGAAGTCAGATTGTTTTTACTTTGGATTGCATGAGTTAACAGATGTAAATGTACACTACATAGGCAAAAAGGATAGAATACTAATATAGGATAGAAGATAATAAATCTAGATGTCACTATAATGGCCGCATTGAGAACACGTTTCTATCTGGACAATGACTCTCTGTTTCTTCAACTTCTGGAAACCATCTAAAATTAATCTCTTTGGAATGTTTAAATATAATGTGTAAAAAATGTCACATTATTGTCCTAAATTCTTTAAATTTATTTAAGCATTTTTTTTTTGGTAAACGGGGTTTGCTATTTAGCGCTGTAAACTTTAAAAAAAAAAGGTCAATGAGTGATACTAAACCACCAGAAAATGCGAAAGAGCGAGAGTGGCAACACTTGATCAATACCGAGCGACAACAACAGCGCAACATAAACACGTGACAACTCTGAGTTAAGAGATCCTTTTCAATGTCATGCCTGCCAACTACAGATTCATCAACATTTATTTTCTTTGTTGTTTTGTTTTCTTGTGTTGTCGGTCATCATTTCTTTCAAAAACATCAGAATAGATCTGGATGGCAACAAATCATCATTTGTTTTTGAGAGAGAGAAAAAATGCTGATGTACTTTTGAGAAGATTTTTTTTTTGGTTTCAACAGAATCTCTCACGATAAGTCGGTAAGGCTTATGGCGAATGTGTAGATCATCACCAACAACGCTTGAACAGTTAGTTTGCCCATTACGCGATTCTGATGGGCATGGTGGCCGAGACGGCAGCGCCTTCGAAAGGCGTTCTGAAAGGTTCTTGGTTCGAATCCTGGTGAAGGCTAGAATTTGTTCCCGGGACTAGTGGGTGTCCATAAGTCTACAGAGCTCTGAAGGATACCTGACGTGAGTCGGGGATGGGGGGGGGGAAGTAAAGGCGGCTGGGCATTGCACTGGCCGCACAATCCACAAGTATGCCGTGGCCACAGAAACTGGTAAACGCTGCCTCACCGACCCTAAGATTCATTTGGTCCGGAAGGTACTTTACTTTCACATATGAGCATAATGCGTTGAACATGCCAATACTACGGAGAAGGTGTCTTAGTCCGGGGCAGCAGGGCTGATGTAGAATGTTTTTTTAAGTCGTTGGAAACGGCATTGCAGTTACGGTGGACAAGTATTAGAACGTCCTATGAAGATAGGTTTGACATTTCTAATGAAAATGTTTCAAAATGTTCTGCATTGTTTATTAATTACAAACAATAGGTCTATATTTTGATTTTTATTTCTTTCTTTTTTCTTTCCAGAAATTTAAAGTCGGAACATCATGAAGTCCAATGGTCTCTTCATAGTCCTGTCGTTAACTCTTGCAGCAAGCTATGTGACCTCGTTCAGCATAAGCAGGCGACATGAGAGGAGCACCGACCTGGCAGACGCTCTGGCTATTCTGCAAAGGCAGAGACGTAGCAGGGTGGGCGGGGGCGATTACCTGCGCTCCGACCTGGACTCCAGACCTTTGACGCTGGAAGACGTCAGCGACTGGCTCAACAAGAAGCCGCGAAGCCACGGTTCTAGAGACGACCCGTTTATGGAACCTGCTTGGGTGTCCGACGGCGACTTTAAGGACTTCGACCCGAGGTTGAGCTATAGCATTCCGTTGGACGCTGCAAGTCCAGTTTTACCTCAGTCGGTAAGACCCACAAAGCAAGAACTGAACGACATTTTCAGCACCGATGACGCCGACAGCAACAGCTCGAAGCTGGAGAACATCGCAGACCAGCCTGAGAAGAAGAAGAAAGAGGAGATGGTCGAGCTGAAAGGTGACAAAAAGGTCATACAGAAAAAATCTGTTGGAACGGAAATGACCGACGCCTTAGTCGCAGTCGCGGAAAAGGCCGAAGAGGACTTGGAAGAGAACCAGTCCCTGGAGTCCCTCACGAAAGAAGAATTCCAAACCCTGATGAAAGCCGTGGGGAAGCTACAGAAGCAGGCGCTCAGATTGAGCGAGAGAAAGCTTAACTCCCCAGATTCTGAGAGAGTAACGGTGATTGAAACAGTTGAAAAAGAAGGGCCCGAGAAAGATGTGGCCGTTGTCCAGCCCGTCAGCGACGAAGAGCTGAAAACTGTATTCGAGGAGACCGTCCAGCCCGTCGTGAAAGAGACGGATATCATCGTGGAAGGCCCGGAGGGCGCCAAAAGTGAGAGAATCGTCGAGGAAGAACTGATTCCCGCAGGTGACGCCGCCGGCAGCAAGGCGATGAAAGAGGCCGAGAAGGAGCTGAGCACGGCCATAGCTTCACAGCTGGAGTCGGAGCTCGACGAAGCCAGCAAAGACCTGCAGGCGGACCGAGATGTCGAGGACGAAGTTTTGGCCAATAACCTGGATGCTCTCGAGCACTACTGGCTGGTAAACAAGTACGTTAAGAACCTTGACGAAAAACCGTCTCCAGTTAAGAGAACCACAAAAAGATCCGCCAACTCCAGAGATCTAAAGTTCACCAGCGGGATCGGACAACCAGATGACGACTTCGATGACACGCAATTGGTCGCCAACCCCCCTCCGATTAGCTCGTTCGTGGCGAGAATAGTCGAGCTTCAGAGCGAGGTCGATAAGTTGAAGATGGTGGCCAGATTGGAAGACCTGGAGAACGATGTCTTGACGGACGCCCTGAATGAAGCTACCTTGGCTCAGAAGGAGGGCTCGGTTACGGATACAGAGTTCGACTCACTGCAGCAAGCCATTAGGATAGAAGAGGCATTACAGGTAAGCCTGGCTCTTATTCTTAATTTGAATTACCCCCAGTATGGCTGCGGCGTCGTGGTCTAGCAGAAGAGCGTTGTTTTGCGGGTGAGATGGTTTGACGCTGAGATGCCTTCCCGTTTCTCGATGATGACACATCCTGTCTTAAACCCATGGACTGTGTGACAACGCCGAGGACAATGCTATGCAATGACCATTCCGGCAAGTTCTATGGTCAACTTGCAAATGCGCTTTTAGGTGATGCCCAGTAGTATTTTGTCTTTAAAAAAATTTCCACTGCAATTGGTTTGAAAAAAAAAACGGCAACACGTTAACAGATACAATGAGACAAGCTGACAAGCTGTTGAATTCTAGTAAAATTTGGCAATGTGTCGGTCTCTCCGCTTGAAAAATGTGTGTTATCAATTTAAGTATCACCGTAATCAATCAGAGTTATTTCATGCTATTTTTTAAAATAATTACCCGTTTTAACAAAGCTGCTTTTAACATTTTCGAACGCCCTCTTCACATTATATGTTGTTTTCGTGTGTCAAATTGTATGCGATAGTTTGTCTTATAGACAGTATGTGTGTCACCATCTCTGTTTGAAAGTTTGCGTATGACAGACTTTGTGTGACAGTTAGTGTGAGACATTTTGTATGTGACAGTTTGTATGTGACTGTTTGTATGTGACAGCTTGTATGTGACAGTTTGTATGTGACAGATTGCATGTGCCAGTTTGTATGTGACGGTTTGTATGTGCCAGTTTGTATGTGACGGTTTGTATGTGCCAGTTTGTATGTGACAGTTAGTATGTGACAGTTTGAATGTGACAGTTTGTATGTGGCTGTTTTATGTGGCATTTTGTCTGTGACAGTTTGTGTGTGACAGAACATCCACGGGAAAAGAGAATGAGTTTGAGAGAGAAAGAGAGAGCAAATCGAAAGCTATTGAACAAATATTAGGGCATTGGGGGGGGGGGGACATAATTACAGATAAAGAGGAAGAGAGTGTGTTTTAGGTGGAATGGAGGAGGGAGAGAGAGAGAGATAAAGAGGAGAGAGTGTGTTTGAGGTAGAATGGGGGAGAGAGAGATAGAGAGAGAGATAAAGAGGAAGAGATTGTGTTTGAGGTAGAATGGAGGAGAGAGAGAGAGAGAGATAAAGAGGAAGAGATTGTGTTTGAGGTAGAATGGAGGAGGAGAGAGAGAGAGCTAAAGAGGGATACAGATAAGAGAGTGAACGGAAGAATTAATAGATAGAGCAAAATAATGATAACCGATTGTGCGAATTAGAAATAAAGATAAATTTAAGAAATAGAATTATAGAGAGAAACGGCAAAGAAGGAAGGATAAGAAAGATAGAGAGAGAGAATGTTTGAACTGGATAGAAATAGACTGATGAGCAGAGAAAGAGTGGAAGAAAAGATAGTCAAGTTAAAAGTGGGATGTGTCTAGTTAAATCTACTTAGTTTGTTCAGCCACTGTAGAAGAGGTAAATAATTCAGAAGGGAAATGAACTTGTCAATGTTTACATTTCTACGTCGTGTGTGTGTGTGTGTCTGTATGTGTGTCTGTGTGTGTGTGTCTGTGTGTGTGTGTCTGTGCGTGTGTGTGTGTCTGTGTGTGTGTGTGTGTCTGTGTGTGTGTCTGTGTGTGTGTCTGTGTGTATGTGTCTGTGTGTGTGTGTCTGTGCGTGTGTGTGTCTGTGTGTGTGTCTGTGTGTGTGTCTGTGTCTGTGTGTGTGTCTGTGTGTGTGTCTCTGTGTGTGTGTGTCGTGTGTGTGTGTGTCTGTGTGTGTGTGTCTGTGTGTGTGTCTGTGTGTGTCTGTGTCTGTGTGTGTCTCTGTGTGTGTGTCTGTGTGTGTGTGTGTTTGTGTTTGTGTCTGTGTGTCTGTGTGTGTCTGTGTCTGTGTGTGTGTCTGTGTGTGTATGTCTGTGTGTGTGTTTGTGTGTGTGTGTCTGTGTGTGTGTCTGTGTGTGTGTCTGTGTGTGTGTGTGTGTCTGTGTGTGTGTGTCTTTGTGTGTGTGTGTCTTTGTGTGTGTGTGTTTCTGTGTGTGTGTGATATGGATGTCCATGGCTTGCCTTGTATTAATTATTACTTAATAATGTTTGTCCTTAAAAAGTCAAAGGGCCGGTGAAGCAGCGTTCACCAGTTTCTGTGGCCACGGCATACTAGGGGATGTACGGCCAACATAATGCCCAGCCACCTTTACTTTACCACCAACTAAGGTCATGTACTCATCAGAGCTGGGTAGACTCATGGAAACCCTCGAGTCCCGGGGGAAAAAATCCTAGCCTTCACCAGGATTCGAATCCTAGGAACCTTTGGCACGCCAGTCGAACGCGCTGCCCGCTCGGCCACCTTGCCGCTCCATGTTTGTCCTTGGCTGTGTGAAACTGTGAAGGTGTGTGTGTGTGTGTGTGTGTGTGTGTGTGTGTGTTATTGATCTCCACGTCTTTCCTTGTATTACTCACTCAAGCTTGTTCTCACGTGAGTGAGTGAGTGAGTGAGTGAGTGAGTGAGTGAGTGTGTGTGTGTAAGTCGGTCAATATTTGTTCCCAATCGTTCTATCGGTACCACAGCCCCAGGGGGGTGCAGACGGGTAAGACATATTGACTGAAGTCTCTGACTCCCAGGTTCAGGTAATTTCAAGTAACACTCTCACACACACACACACTTCCAATAGTAACAAACGAGTCCCAACAGCAAGCCGAACCTGTAATAAGTCATCCTGCCACTAATTAATTTATACACCTAATTTACATCCTAATGTATGCAAGACAATTGATATTTACCGTACAGGATTATTGAATCTTATTATGGCGATAGATTACAATTTACATATTAACAGAAAAGCACACACATATAGGAAGAAAAATAATGAAATTTTTCTTTTCAAACTTTTTTAAAATTTTATACCAAGCGGAACCTTAACTGGCAATACAAAATTCTAATTTTTTCTTTTCTCTTATATCGCCATGATTTCAAATTCCCTAATTTAGATTTTATAACGAAAGTTTAACTAAAAAATTCTTTTAGTGTTACTGTTCATAACGAAGTTATGGTTATAGATTACACTTTTAAGCTTTCAGTAGGCCTATAGTTCGTTCGTTATAACAAACTACACGTCTGAATGGTTTCGGTGGGCCTCTTCTTTTATGATTTATTTCAGTATTTTTTGTCTTCTTAGTTGTGGTTTAACGTATATTGCATTTATTTGAGATTCTATTTTTAGATGCTCAGCCATTTCATTTGAATATTTTATTTATTTGTAAAGAAATCAAATATTTTTTGAAAATTTTCTTTAATCCCTTTTCATTTAAAGAAGGAAAAAAGAAAAAATCAAATTTTATTGTTTATCAACACCCACATCGCCGCACTCTTTAATAACATAAAAGGGACCCGAACTCTTAAGTGGGACAAATCTGGATCAAAGGGAGAAAACAAGAGAAGTAGTAATAAAGGGAAACAATATTGATATTATAACCTCCCTTGGGTGCAACATTGACTAATAACCGCACAAGTATAGCTCAATTCCCCGACGCCCCCCCCCCCCCCCCCCCACGGGCCCGATAAGACTCCCGACTTTAATGGAGTGGCACGCTCGGGCTTTGGCGCATTGTTATTTCAGCGCGGCGCCCACTCCAGGACCTGTCCAGTTTCTTCCTCATTTTGTTGTAACTCTAAATTCCCATTAGCATCAAAACACGTTTACACACATACACACAGTTTCACAAACGCAACCACACACACGTTTTCACACACATACACACACACACATACACGCGCGTCTGTAATAGCATCATACGCAGAATCAAATCGCTGCCACCAAAATACATTTGCATTTCCTTAAAGTAGTCATCCTCACGATGAATCCACCCCCCCCCCCCCCCCCCGGCCCTCTGGATTCTTAACTAGGGGGGGGGGCTTAGTGCAGAGGGACATGCTCACCACACATTAGCAGAAACCGCCCCCACCCCCACCCCCACCCCGCCTTGTAGTCTGACGTAATCGATTTGTACCATGCTCGTCATCCCCCCCCCCCCAACACAATCCCTTTTCCTTCATCCGTGGTCGTACTCCACAGAAATACGCAGACGCAATGCTGAAACAGCACCACGTGATAAAGAATATCCAATGATGGTATGCCAAACATTAGTTCACTTTATCATTACATTAAGCTTCCGGAACGACATGTAATACGTATAGCTATGGGTGAATTCTGTCACACAGGTAGGCGTGGGCGTTTGTTATATGTTCTAAAAAGTACACGTATGAAACAGCAAAAACAAAAATACGAACATAATATAACAAAAAAAAAAAAAAAAAAAAAAAAAAAAAAAAAAAAAAACACAATAACCTTAAAGAAACGAAAAACGAGTTTTTTTTCTTTCATTGTCTCAGGAACATCTTTAGATAGAGACTAGATAAACTCGGAATTTCGCAAAACAATGCATAAACGATGACCGGATGTTGTCTTGGGGACCTCCCGTCAAGCCGTCGTCTCACGTGACAAAGGCAAGCTCACTTCCGGTACAACACAGACACATTAATATCCAGTTTCTGGCCTAAAAATACTTTTTTTTAAAGGCTGTGTATCTCCCCCCCCCCCCCCCCCCCCCCCCCGCCAATAATGTTTCCACATATTGGGAAGGATGGCATTGATACTCTTGCATTGATCTCATTTCTTGAAATCTTTCACGTTTTATTATTTTTATTTTAATACATTTTAATGGGAAGTTGATATCACTTAAATAATGACCTTAGTAGTTGTAGTGAACATCGTAATGTCATGATTATCAATTATATCAATGATAACATTCATTAGTTGGATTACCAATGAGACAGGTTTAAAATATGACCTTTTGATACTCGTGGGACAAAGTAGGATTTCTAATTCATTCAGAGTGTCAAAAAACAGTATAAATGTCACCCTGTAAACTTCTTTCTAGAACTGACTTGAATTGACTTTTTCGAGTTGTTGTTTTTTTGTGCCTTTGAAAATTGCTCTGCGTGCCAAGTCTGTCGCTCGTTTCGTAGGTTGCCGATCCCTGAGGTTTAAAATAATGCTGACTAAATAGTCAACCAATATGCTTCTTTTCTCGGAATCGTCTCAAACAATTCTCTCTCCTTCTTTCTCTCCTATCTCACTCTCCCTTTCTCCTCTGCCTCTCTTCTCCGTTCTCTCCCTCTATATAATTTCTTCTCTTGTTTATCAATCTTTACCTCTTCCTTCCTATCACCCTCTCTCTGCCTCCCTGCCTCCCTCTCTCCCTCTGCTTTCGCTGCCATCCTTTTTCTTCTCTTCTCTCTACTTCTATTTCTTTCTCATTTTTCTCTCCTATTCATCCCCCTCTCTCTTTATTTATTATTGCGTGCGAGTAGACCATGTTGAAGATTTTGCCCTATGACCAGTATGGTCCGAAGGTTACTTTACTATCATTTTTTTAAACTCTGATACTGATACTAGAAATTTCAAAAGTACCACTTTTATTTATTTTTTGTCTAAACTGTAATAGATGGAAAGAATTCAACACGAAAACCTCTTAAGTCCTTGATAACCAACAAAGCCGTTTTTTGATGCCGGGGCTTAAATACTAGTTTTATTCTCATTGTGGGCATGACGAGGCTATGGCATGCTTTGAGCCGGCCTTTTTTTTTGTTTTTCGTATTCTGTGTGTGCTTTACATTGTTACCGAAACTAAAAGCAATAAATGTTCGTTGTATTCCGTTAAAACCTTCCGGGATTAAAGTTTTATAAGTGCCAGTAGTAACACTGCATTAGGTGTTCTGTTCATAAACAGAAATACTAAAGAACTCCCGTATGAATTACTACCACTGATCTATACAAATATAGATCAGTGATTACTACCTAACAAAAGGGACGAATATGTACATAAAACAAAAATAACTATTCGCATCTAATAACACTGTTAATTTTCGAGTGGCATTAGACTATGGAATGGGTAGCCTGAACAAGTCGTATCTTGTATGTTACAGGCGTTCCTTATAGACGTAAGAATATTGCCTCATAAGGCTAACGCATGGGGGACAGCCCCCGCAGCATGTCCGAGATCCATTGCACTGCAGAGAGGCCACCGGGTCTCGGTGGGGAGGAAGCAATGGATGCTGCAACCCCAGTCTCACGACCCACCCGGTGCCTGGATGCCTGTGCCTATAGTACAGGATTTGTGCTACCGGGTGACAATGCAGATATACGGGAGAGCCACCACGATAATGATCCTTAGGGGAACCGCAGTGAACGGTCGCTGGCCTGCGGAATCCTTCCCTGTTACATGGCACGCCACGCCTTCGGCGTGCCGTGGGGTGGCTGGATCCCGGACAGGGTTTTAAATAACCCACTTCTAAAGCGTTACGCCCCGGCTTAAGAGCTTCGGCTCGTCCGGGTTTTGAGACTTTTTACAAGGTGAGTTTAATTGATTATAACGCAACTTCATCATATCAAACGCCGGACTAGAATTAAATCAAAAATTAATGTTGGACAGAAAATGCTCTTATTTTTCACATAGAAGAAACGATATAATAAGATAAGTTAGAATAAGATTAGTTAGAATAAGATTAGTTAGAATAAGATAAGATAAAATCAGATAAAATATAATACGATTTGATAAGATATGATAAGTAAAAAAAAGATAAGATATGATAAGATATGCTAAGATAAAATACGATATGGTTTAATCTAATAAGATGTGATAAGATATGATAAGATATAATAAAATATCAGATATGGTAAGATAGGATTGATGGATATGATAAGAAATAATACGATGCGATAATTTTTTTTTTCGAACAATCATTTTTCAGGCTTTGAAACCAAACTTGTGCAAAAATTAATATATTCCTATGTGCACTCCACCGCTAAAAGCCAAATGCCAAAATAAATAGGTCTTTCTTGCCAGTGCTTTGTCGGTCAAATGGAGTTATCTGACCCTCGTCACTGTCAACAGTACCCGCTGACACAACAAACTCCGCTGTGACATAATCAGTATCAAAATTCAATAATTTCTCTGTGTGTGTGTGTGTGTAAGTGTTGAACTATAACTGACTGGGTGAGGATTACACAAGTTCGTGACCAGGCCGTCAACAAGACCAACGCTACTGCTGCTATGTTTGTATGTATGTTTGTGTGTGTGTGTGTGTGTGTGTGTGTGTGTGTGTGGAGTGGGGAGGAGGGGACCTGGAAGCCAGACGTCCTGGATCTTTGAATGCCAAGTGCGTCACGTGATTTCTGTTGATGTCACATCGACATGTGAATATGACAGGAAAAGAAACAAAAAGAGATTTGCATCTCATTTGTATATATTAGTTTGGCTTATAAGCTATTTGGACTGCGCATGCCCTGACCCTGGTTGGGGGAGGGGGAAGTAATAAAGCAGTTGGGCGTTGTGTTGGCCACACAGTCTCCCAATAGGTCATGGCTACGCAAAACTGGTGAATGCTGCGTCACTATCTACGTGGACCAACGCGGTCTGAAGGGGTTAGATCCCTACTTTGTTTTGTTGCCGTCTATGGCAGTGTAATGGGGATTTCCCTAATGGCCTAAAAATAGCCGCACGTGACGTTTGCTTTCTTTGAATCAAATTTTTAAATATTTTTCTTAAGAGCAGTAGTTGCAACGGATTTAAAATGTCTCTATAATAACCGGACGAGCATTCCTACTCCTTAGTCCCAAACGTAAAGATGTTCAGGGGTGAACCATAGTGAAGCACACCAAGGTTCTGTCCAGACGCCAGCCGAAGGCGTATCGTGCCTTGTAACAGAAAGTACGATCTCTGAGCCCAGCCTAGAAACATACTGCAAAATTCCCCTCTGCTCAATATTGTGCTATCTCGCTCGTACACTTGCAATGTCGCCTGGTAGCACAAATCCCATGCTATAGGAATGGGCATCCAGGTTTTGAGACGGGACTGCTGCGCTCATTGCTTCCTCCTTTAGGGATACTACCTTGCACGCTACGATTCGCGGTCTCATGCCCGCCGCCTTTTAATGTCGTTGCAAGTTTTGCTTGAACCCTTGTGCTTCGCGCATGCTTGCTATGGGCGTTCTTTTCCCTGTTCGCCTACTGGGGTTCCACTCTAGGATATGTCTGGCTCTGTTTTCCAACGGTGTGGCCTATTAATCTCCCATTTCTTATGGATTGTTGTTGTTTAATTGCAAATTAGACACACACAAAAAAGTAAAGTATCCCGCCGGACCAAATTGATCCATAGGGTCGGTGAAGCAACTTTCACCAGTTTAAGTGGCCACGGAATACTAGGGGATTGTGTGACCAGCACAATACACAGCCACCTTTTCCCCCCCCAACTAATTCGACCATAATTAAATATAAATTGCTAACTATAAATGCATTATAGACATACTTCTTAATATAAAATATGTAGACCAGATCTTACTAATTAAAGATCTATACACGTATAACAATATAAAATATGTTCCATTGAAATTTACAAGCTGGTGAAGCAGATCTAAGTCTGCAAGAGCCTTTATAATAATACAGCCATCTCTAAAACCTTTGCAGTAGAACTGGCTTTGGCCCTACAGCGACGAATATGACAAACCAAGGTTGGACAAATTTTTTTTTACGGCATTCACATCCAATGAATGGCTCCACCGGTCTTCCCAACCTCCCCCCCCCCCCCCCGACCAGGGAAGACACAAACCGCTGTGTGTTTTATTGACCGCAAACATCTGGCCAGATTGGGGAGGGGGGGAACTGTGTGTGTGTGACGTCATACATCAAAGCCCGGAATACGAGCGGCTATATAATATGTATATATAAATATATTTACAAATGAAAACAAAACATTGGGCAGGCTTAGTGGGTTATTTCCCTTGTCGCCCTCGTAGCAACATTTGTTGTTATATGATGTATATCCAGATGAACGGTGAGGCGGATAGATCACATTTTCTGTGCTGTTTCAACATTTTCTGGCAATGGGCCTGTTGTAAAATGTTTCAGAAATACCGTCGGACCACGAGTTTCTGTGGCCAACACAATGCTCAGTCAAAGCAAAGATATCATCGAAGCTGGGTAGACTCAGGGAGGCCCTCCAGTCCTGGAACAAGGAACAAGTCTTAACCTTCCCCTTCACCAGGATTCGAACCCAGGTGCTTTAGAAAGCCATGCAAAAATAATGTAAAGAAAAGTTTCACAGCAGGACTTATTTTGTTCTTAGGGCTAGTGAAGCAGCGTTCACCAGTTTCCTCCCACGGGGCATTGCAAGGGATTGTATAGCCAGCACAATGCACAGCCACCTTTACTTTTACAACTAATGTCAAGTACTAGTATCCACTGTTAAAACCCCTGTCAATGTTTGTCAATTATATATTTGTATATTTAGCGACAAATTAAATATTTTTAAAAGCTATTTAAATCTATGTATTTAATTTTTTGGTCCATTTCGCGTCTGGAGTCCCAATTATTGAGTGATGCCTTTTATGGATGCACTGGTTGCATCGTCAGTGGAATTCCAATCTCCAAGACCTACGCTTTATTTTAAACACACATTTCTATCCATTTTCCTTTAACGTGGATTTTATTTGACGGGAACCACTAAATCACACAAGCTTATCTGTCTGTCTGTCTGTCCGTCTGTCTGTCTGTGTGACAAAAGTTTAGAAATCCTGTAATTTCGTCGCCAGATTTCTAGTAAGGTTTCTTTATTATTCTAATGTGGCTTGTCCATTCATACTCAACTAGTCTAGCCATGTTCAATAACGATTCCATATCCCCCCCTCCCCTGTCATGGCTTTTCTGAATAAAATTAAACTTTAACTTTAACCCAAAGACTATTTCGGGAAATTCCGAAAAGAAGTCATTCGAGTCATCAGAAAGGAGATATATTAAAGCAAGCGGTCCATCTTATTATAGTCTTTGCTTTGTCCTATGTAAATCACGTTTTGATATGAGTAATTAGCTTTATATCCTTTTTAGACTACAGAATTATATCTGTGTTCGTGCTTGTTTTGTAGCTCAATGTTAAATGCGTTCTGAGCCTACATTGAGTTTGTTGGCAGCGCTATTCGAATAGAATTATTATTATGTTCTAGTAGTGTACATATCGACATGACATTAGACTCGAGAATTCTTGTCTAGGTCTCTGTGAACATCACTGTCAGGGTTTAGACCATTTAAACGTTGACTCTAGGACAAGATATATAAAACTAATTGATAATTTAAAACTTTACAAACATAGTACAAATCAAATAAATGAAGTGTTAACAGACCTAATATATAAGACAGTAGGGGCCTAAAGCATGTTATTTAAGGTAAATATAGAAAAAAAATGAGTTTTTAAGTTCTTTTTGAAAGTAACAATTAAGCATGTTCGTCTGAGTTGAATGGGAAGTAGATTCCACGCCGTGGGACCGGGTATTGAGAATGCTCTAAGGCCAACGGTCGTCGAAGAGAAACGGGGCACATCCAGAAGCCAGGAGTCGACAGAACGAAGTGTTCTTTGCGGAAAATATGGTTTAATTAGTTCCTTGAGATAGGACGGTATCTCATTATTATAAAGGCACTGATGGCAAAGTATTGCTACTTTATATCCGATTATGGCTTTCACAGGGAGCCAATGGAGCCGACGCAGGAGAACTGTCACTGAATCACAGATCACCTAATTCTAACTTTTTTTTTCCTTAGATCAGGGGTCGGCAAGCTTTTGCTAACAGTGTGCCAAACTAGGATTTCCAAATCATTTAGCGTGCCAACAACCTAAAAGTCAGCCTTCTCTATTTAACATACTTTTACAAAATTATTTTTATAAGACAAAAAATTTAACTCCGTAACCAATGCCGAAAACAAAGAAGATTATTCAAAGAGAAAATCGTTGAAGCGTTTTATATTTTATACAAAATTTACGTGTTAGCGATTATCATTCTTTTTATTTGAACTTTTATCTTACAACAATATTTTAACACTACACTTTCAAATAGAAAGTGGTAATTATTATCCTTACATTATCTTTAGTTAGCCAAGATGAGGATCTAACACATTCTAATTCCTAATATAATTTTATTTTGATCTCAGATTAACTGAGATGTCCAAAATATGTGTATTTAAACTTATCTTACATAAATTGTGATTATTTAGCGGAATATATGCGTAGTAACCTTACAAACTGGGTAGTTAATGTAATGTTTAAAAATATAATATACAAAAAAATTATATAGTCATATTTATATTTATAGCTGAATTTTTTGTGTAATTATAAAACACATTTTACAGTTTGATCATTTAAAAGTTATAAATTTTAAGCCAATTATATCTTATAAAAGAAAACAAAACATATTAGAAAATTAATATTAGCAAAAAAAAAAACGAGTTAATTATCTCCCTTTAATAAAAAAAACGTGTCCACATTTAAATCAATCGTGATGACAAACAAGTTATATTTTGTAATATAAAAAATATTACTGACTAATTATTATTTCCTTCATAAACTACATACACTATAACAAAATTTAATTATTATGAAGATTAAAATTTTTTTACGTTAAACGATAGGAAATAAACATTTTCTGCATTAATTGTTGGTCCATTTAAGGTCATTATATTTTTAAAATTTATAATTACAGAAATTACATAACATTGTTCTATTAAAAAAGTCTCTTATATTTAATTAAATAAGTAATACAAATAAATTTGTTTTAGAATTACTTATATATTTTTTTAATTAAAGAAGATGTGCATACAAACTCTTTTAAATGTATTTTGTCTGTAACAATTAATGTACACATTCTCTTGAATGTTCTTCGCTACTTGTATAATGTCGGATAAATATTTAGTGACTTCTGAATGGTCAAGAGTAAGTGACCTCTTTGTATGCTTAAAACAGCTTTCATGTGCGATAAAATCTGTTCACAAAAGTAAGTTGAACCAAAAACTGAAAGTAAAAGAGCGGATGCCTTGCATTTGAAAATAGCAGACGACTTTCCTAAGCAGCTTTCTTCATGATTTTTTTTCCCGCAAATGGGCACATTACTGATTCCCATTGTTTTAAATGTTTAAAATTCAACTTGCTGCATTGTATAATCGCCAATGTCCCTCAAGTTAATAAAAGCTCTACATCTAAGAAGGTTATAGTAATATTAAACCAGTTAGGCTTGATGTGATATGAAAAAAATGAGTCCATCAATTTGTAAGTTTTGTCTTTGATTAAAAAAACTCCGCTTTGAGTGCTTCGCTGTACTTCTGAAAAAGCCCAACTATCTATCTTAATCAATAGATCTATATAATAAATAGGGATGTACATGTAGTAAAATGTTTTGAAATTGAGTTCACGGCAAGATATGTCCAGTTTCAATGCAAATCCATTCCAGTGGTCCTTGTAAATGCAACGCTATGTCATTCAGAAACATCGGCTTCAACAGTCAGTTTTCCTCATTCAGAACAGGAAAAGTAGTTGTTATTTTATTTTAAAAAATAACACCCCTTGAAGGTCTCTCGCGTGCCATTGAAAATCGCGCTGCGTGCCATGTTTGGTACGCGCGTTTTAGGTTGCCGACCCTGCTTTAGATCAAAGATCTTTTCGCTTTTTCGTTTTAGTTTATGTTGTCTTGCTGCAATAGTACAATAGTACTGTGTTGCCTTCTTCTTGGGACATTGAAAGTGTTTCAAACAGCATCTAAAGTCTTTAACTTGAGCATGGGATGTTGTATGAAATGTCTGTGTCGTTGCAACTGATGCCCAGTGCCTTTAAGTGTTCGGATGAAGTAACCTGAAGATGTTTTCCTTTCTGTTGAAGGGTGTCTTTACCCTGAGAGTTGGGGGCTGTAAAGGTGGGTGCTTACTTCTCACTTCCATTGGTAAGAGTAAACTACTCTTCCGATCAAACGGCTGGTGTAGCAGCGTTCACCAGTTTCTGTGGCCACGGCATGCTAGGGGATGTGTGGCCAGCACAATGCTCAGCCGCGATTACGTTACCCAAATGTCAGGTACCAATCAGAGCTGGGTAGACTCAAGGGAAAAAATCCTAGCCTCCACCAGGATTCGAACCCAGGATCTTCAGACCAGTCGAACGCGCTGCAGCTCGGCTACCTTTTTACCCATATTTGAACCCCGAACTAAGATTTAGATAGTCATTAGTAAAATAAAATAATTAGGATACACGTAAAGGTATTAGTATAATTTCAATTTCTCTATTATCGATATATATAAAGTAAACTGTGAGTGTGTGTTTTCAACCAATCATATTAGTTAACTAGAAATAGCCCGTGGGGAAACCATGGGGGTAAAGAATTTAGTTGTATATGTTTTTATTATTTTTAGAATTCTTTTTATGTATCTGGTATTATGCTTTTTTCAAAGGTCTGGAAAAAAAAAGCCGGAAGTAATGTAGGTATAAGTCACTGGTTTTAAATTTAATAATCGACGATTTTAATTAATGTTATTTGAAATGTGTATCGAATTACTGAGATGAATAAAATACAAACATAGTTTTTTTTTAACTGCCATTTTTCACTGTAATAAATTCAAAGAGGAAACTTTTCCTTCAAAGCACTATTGAGTGTATTTTCTTGTTCACCATTCAGTAATTGACTGTTGAGTGTTTACAAAGCGACAAAAGTTGATCATATAAGAAACTTCGACATGATCGAATGCCTGATCTTAAATTTTTTTTAATTGCTATCACAAAAACTAGAATGATTGGAAATTGTAGACGTCATAGATAATAGGATAGTGTTTAGTGTTGAGGAACCAAGTTGAAATATTTGGATTAAAAGACTACCAGTTTTTTTGTATTCTGAGAAGATCTCCAAGTGTTCAAATTGCGATGAATCAATAGCCAATCTTTGGATTTCGATTTCTCAAAAGCATAATGAAAACATTATCATTATTGATCTTTCCTTTGGTGTATGACATTATTATCATTGGTGTCATATTTTATCACAATTAGTTTCATACCAGAGATTATCACAAGTTTACTAAATGTAAGCTCGAGCGTTTGGCTGACGTTCCGAAGGTTCTGTGTATGAATCCTGATAAATGCTAAACCAGCTCTGATTGGTTACCTGAAATTCATTAGGGGAAAGTAAAGGAGGCTGGGCTTTTTGAGCTTTGTAATGGCAATGCAATCTCCGAGTATGGCGTGGCCACTGAAACTTGTGAACACTGCTTTAAGGTACCTATGGTTCGTGTGAGGCCAGGTATTATAAGCCTAGGCATGGCCACTGGGAAATGGGTGGCAAGACTATTATATTATAGGCTAAAATTTGTCCACATCTGTACTTTTCATCCAATAAGCTTTTTTATTTTAAAATCAACTTTTTTTTTCCATGCTGGTAAAGTGGAGGTAAGGATAATACGTTGATAATTCTAAAGACAATTATAAAGAGTTCAAGTTTATTAAATTGTGCTAGCGTTCTAATGATTATACTTTTAAGAATACTTTTATATCACCCTTTCTAAATAATTTTGTACTTTATACAAAAGTGGAAAACTTAAATGTTTTTAAGGTTTTAGATTTCTGTTTCCGAAGAATTAAGTCAACATTTACGGAGAAAAGAATGGTGGAAAGGAAAAATTAGAAATTGACTATAGCATACGAAGACCTACATTATATAGACCTACTTTTATATTTGCTAAATTGAAGAGAAAAGAAAAAAAGATATTAAAATGTATAGAGTTAGGAATCGTGCTTTAGATATTTTACTCAGAGACTTTTAATCAATAGACTTTTTAAACATTCTAAAAAGTATGTTTTATTTTAATCGTGCATATATGTGTGTATGTATGCGTGTGTTTGTGTGTTTGAGACAGACATACGGAAATGGAAAAGGTTTATAATCCACATTTAGGGGCCTTATTCTAAATTGTGTAGACATACACATGTAGGCTATAGTCTATAGTCTATGGGCATTTAAGAACTCAAATAATGAGTAAAATCCAAAATTGTATAGACTACAGCAGAAGTCTCTTGGATCGCGCTTTGTTTGCTGCGCACCAAAAAACACGATTCCTTGAGCTCTAAATATAGCGCAAGCGGTCCTCTTATTGTGGTCTCTGATATTACGTCATTTGTCTATACTCTCAAAACCAAGTCGCTAAGCGTTCCGGCGGATAAACAGATTTCTTTTATTATATAGATTTAAAGACAAGTGACCTTATTGTCTCATATTATACTTTTGCGATTTCACTTCCGACATTTGTCTTCGCTAGCTAAGTGGTTAAAGTATCGGACTGCCATGCAGGCCACCCATGATCGATTCTCCAGTTAGTCTATATCTTTTTTTCAACA